>JAWDGP010001093.1:177500-252500 GCA_033675545.1 Elysia crispata | reverse complement strand
TATTCGGTCTCTCCACAGTCGTATCGTCCAAGATGAATGTAGAATTTGAGGTCACTCTTATGTTAATGCAAGGATAGTACGAACAAACCGCATGTTCTCGAGAAACAGTCTGAGTGACTTACTTTAGCAACTTATATGGCTCTACTTTATGGCCTTGGAATCGCCAAAATTGTAATAGAAAATTTTTATAAAATGTCTATGCATCAATGACAATGAGTCTCTTAAGTGGAGGTAAATTAAACATATTTTAGAACCAGTAGCCAAGCATTATTTGATGGCAGTGAAATCGTGCATAAACTTCTTACCCTCTGAGCCTATTATATTGAAAATAAATTCAGATTGCCTGAGAAAGGCTTAAAACAAGTTCAATTGATTTTATTATTGAATTTGTTAGATGCGCATTTTTCCCTAAAAGCACGTCGTAATGCACATAACAATCTAAAATATCAAACAGATTGATCTCAAGACAAGAGCAAAACTAACAAATTCAACTTATAAAGCTTAGTCTGGTATCGTGCAGTGATATAAAAAGATGTATTAAGAAAATCATTCTACCTTGAGCAGCGGTCGAAGAGCAGTAGAGAACCAAGACAAGGACGGCCACAGAAATCCCCTTGGAAGGAGACATGTTGAACCGTTGATGCGTGCCACACCAAGTGAGATATCCCCAGAACTGCTTCAATATTTTAATCTGCCTCGCGAATTTTTCATGAAGCATGACGAGTGATCGAGATATTCTTAGACGGTTACGCCCTGCTCATTTCAAAGGTTCCTCACAACTCGAAAAGTCTAGAATGATAACCATGCCATTTTTTAGTTTTTTGTTTGCTTGCTTTTTTGTTGAGAATTGAAGGATTGAAAGATCAGTCTTTGAAATTAAGCTACGGTAAAATTTTTCTCTAGGTGTACTTTTTGTTTGCTTGTGTTTCTTTTCAAGGGGAAAAGATTCTTGAAGATTATTACGGTAACGGGAAATGAGAAAGAAAGAGGGGTGGAGGTACCTTTAGGTATATTAATAGAACTAAAAATCTAAAAAAAAAAATTATATGAAATGTCAAAGTCAGAAACAGGTTCTGTGCCTTTTTGGAATTGATTTTCATCACATTAAGACACAGCTATCATTTATCAAATAAACCGTAACGTCCCATTATGCCTCCCCTTTTCATGATTGTGGTCTGAGTATGTTCTACTTTCATAAGTTAGGGCAAAAATTCGCTTTGAAACGATTAAGGGAGTTGTGGGGTGGGGTATAAAAATTTTGCGTTACTGCTTTTGAATAAACTGAAAAAGATTTTTTTTTTTCGCCGAGTCATTATTCGCAGACCTGACCCATTTTAACACCGTTGAATTCTTTTTTGTTTGCTTTTTCGGTGTTATATCGCACAAGTGCCTAATAGAAACATATTATTGATATTCATTTTAATCAAACATTTTAACAAGATTGATAAAAAAAAATCTGAGGCTCTCCGTGGGAAATTTATATAAGCCAGAGCAAGCTATTCATGGTTAAAACATGAGTTCTGGTACATGGTACGATTAAAAGCAGATTTTTTTAAGTTGTTTATTTTTCTTCACGGTTTTTTTTTTCTATACAGGTAACCTGTTGCTTCTTCTTTTCGATACAATTTTTGCATTTATTAAATTTTTCATGACACTAGCTGCCTCGCTAGAAAGAACACGTGTTCACTTTTTTTTTTGTTTTGTTTTGTTTTTGTTTTTTGTCGGGGTGCAAGGGGTTCATAACTTATTTATATCAGGTGCAAGATAGTTTTCTTTAGATTTTAATCTAAAGCTTTTAAGACATACATGCTTATTGTGTTTCTGAGAGTTATTTGTAATATCAAACAGTGTGAAAAGAACCAACCACAGACATTTTCTTAAATGTCACGTGACTGTATTGTTTCGTCCTTTGACAATTTTTGAGAAAGAAAAAAAGCGGTTAAAATGTGATTCATCCATTTCGAGTTCTCAAGTACGAATTTACAGGCTCACGTGTCTCCTTGTGCGCGTGGAGTCATGGACTCGGTCTGACATTCGCATTTAGAGGCAGTTGAGGTCAACCTGGAAATGATGTTAAATGTGGTTTTCTTCTATACGGCTAGTCTTCTAAACTTTTATTTTCCAAATAAAGGTCAAAGTATGAAAGGTGTGAGACAGAATGGACCTTGTTAAAATTAAAACTGGAAAATAACGTCGCGGTTAAAAAAGGTGATTTTTTTTTTAAATTGGAAACATAAATATCACGTGCCGATGGTTCTGTTTCCCTTATTTTTCTTCAGAATTTTTTTTTTTAATTTCTTTTTTATCTCGTGCAATCTTCGACACTTTCTCTCCGCTGCACTTTTCCCTGACGCGTCCTTTGGTTGGACATTAGTGTTTCTTATAAGTCCACTATAAGGTTTGATAAAGTTTTTTACATACTTTATTGTAATAAATCCAATAGGAGCGTTTTGTAAGAAAATCTCTTTACTAAGGAAAAGAAAAAAATAACCTCTCTCCTTTTCCCTCTTTCTCTCTTTTCAATGTGGCTTGCTAATGCCAAGAAAATGTGTTGGGTCTTGGTCAAGATTTACAAATTGAGACTATTCTGGTGGTTCCTCTTATCTTTCCATCAACCTTCCTCATTATAATGCATTAATTATATCCTAGAATTCCATCCCTTCTAAATGTCTTCTAAGTCTTGAAAATTATGATTGCTCCTGTGATTATTATAATACATATAATCTGATTTTTAGTCGTGTAGGGATACTTGATTTTTTTTTTATATCAAATGCTTAAAATCTTCTATTATAAAGTGCGAGCAGCCGATGAAGTCTTTGAGAGGGGGAAAAAATCTCTAGTTTTTCAGGAAATCGCAATTGCCGCAAGTGAAGAACATGAAAGTTCTTTAATCTGTGTAGTGTTACATCTCCAGCGAGAGTTTGCATTCTTAAAAGGGGCTTTTGTCATTTGGTTTCAGGCATACAAAGAGGACTGGAGCTCACGTGTTGCCCGTTACCAATTTGAAAATGTCTTTAATAAAGCGAACCATTATTCATTGTATTCACAATGCGTGCTGTTTCTTCTTGTTTTGTTCATTTTGTCTTTTGACTTTTTTTTTTTTTTTTTTTTTTTTTTTTTTGGGGGGGGGGGGTTAAATGAGACCGAAGCACCAGAGATTACTTTGCGAAACGCATAGAATTTCTTTTTTCTATATTTTTTTTTTGAGTATTATATAACGAACGCACCCCATCTGAATTCAGTTCTACATACTGTAAAACGCTAACAATGATTCCTGAATAATAATGTTTGCACAGGATATGACGATTATCATAAAGTACACAATAAATAGCCTGAATCCATGCACATAATACAATAATACACGTAGTCTTGGCGTGCACCGTGCTGTCTGCTTAAAGTAGGATTAAGTACGAAACTTGAAATATTCCCAAAGAATATCAACACATGTGCATGAATGTTCGTGGAACCATTGTCCCAGGAACAGCCTGGATTTTCCAGTATCATTTTTAACTATATCTGCTTGTCGAGTATTGATTCCTGAACCAAAACTGTACTCATATTGTCTTATCATAAGAGGACTATTTCAAGAAAACTCTCTCTTCTAAGACCAACGTTTGCGTGGGTTTTAAAAACATTCACTTTTATTTTGTCGTCGATCAATTCCTACGTGTTATACCTGACACGCCAAAGTTTTCTGTAATTGAATGAGCTTCCTGTCTTTGCAATTTTTGCAATCTTGTTTTTGTTGAGCTCACAGATGCTTCTCTTGTCAATTCTTTTTGCAGCGAATATTTCTTCCAGTCCACCATCAACGGCGCTTCTTACATTACAAGAGTATTAACCTGTTTCTGCTTCTGACTAGGGACTATAGATTATAAATACAAGACATAGATTGAGAGGGCCTGGTTGGGCAAAAGTATAGTGTGCATCATTATTTCCTCATTAAACTTTTAAAGTTACTGCCAAACACATTGATTTTTTGCGTCTCAACAGGTATAATTATATTTGGAGGGAAAAAGAAGCGTAAGTGTGTTAATACGGAGAGTATAAAAAAGAAGCAGAGAAAAGATAGGTTGTGACCAAGAGAGAGAGAGAAAGAAAGATAGTGAGAGCGAGAGAGAGAGAGAGAGAGAGAGAGAGAGAGACAGACAGACAGACAGACAGACAGACAGACAGACAGACAGACAGACCGACAGACAGACAGACAGACAGACAGACAGACAGACAGACAGACAGACAGAGGGGAGGTGGGCAGAGAAAGAGAAAGGGCATTTGGTAAAACGATGTATAGGCAGATATATCTGCACTTAAGTCAGACTTCTGCTTCTTTATTAGCGTTCACTCTCATTTTGCTCCAGTCTTATTTTAGTTTTCATTTTGCCTATTTTGTTAGAGAGGGTTTTGCAAGCCATTACACAGAAGCATTCAGAAAAAGAAATCAGACGAACAGACTTCTTTATTCGTATTCAAACCCTTCAGAGCCCCCACAGTATTATTCTCTCTATGAAATACACAATAAATTTTTGGCATTCAAAATATTCTTTTGAGCTTTCCTGGCACTAACACAATTAACAACTTTTTTTTTTCTTTTGAGAATTATTCCTAGGTGCAGTAGTGCGAGAGCTAACCTACTAAACTAGACGTACCGGTACTTGTGAATCATTTTCATGGTAGGTTTTCGAAATTGTCCCCTGAATATATTAAAGAGTTAGTTCTTACGAGAAGCGGGGGGTCGAAGACTTAAAAGAAAACCCAAGTCAAGAAGAAAGGAAAGTTTCAGATTTATGAGTGCAGAAGGGTTAATTCTTAAATGTCTTGTAAAAAACATTTCACGGTCTAAAATTTGTAAGTTTCCGTCACTTAAGCGAACCGCGTTTTTATTATTTTGTGAACTAATATTGTAAGTTAATTTTAGAAGTAAAGCCATACACTATCAGAACAGAAAAAAAATTGCTCAAGTTTAGCTTGTGATAAAAGCAAGCTGTAAATTTAGGCGCTATCTAACTTTTGCAGGTCAATGTGCATTTTGACTATTAATAATTTATTTTACAGTATATTTTATACAAAAGTGTAAAGCTTTTTAGATGCAAAATCCCAAAGAGAAAACATCTATCTACATTTGTTGTCTGCATACATATACGATTAAAACAAATAGTGAGTTTACATCGAGAGCCCAGGTCATCTTTGTAGTGTGTGAAGGTGTCAAGTTTGAAACATGGTTCTGGGTCTTTTCACAGCGTCTGTCTGAGCTTGTCGCTACAGTAAACCAGAGCATCGTGAAAAGCGTGAAAAGGTTTGGTGAGAATTGACATCGGTCCGCAGATTTCTTTACAAATCCGCACAGTCTGACTTTGCAAATTGCAGAAAAAGTATAAATTATGGGTGGCACAATATGATGTGGATTCTATTAGTAATATTAGGAGTAATAAATTATACAAGTCTTCAGTTAAAACATTGGTGAAAAGAAGAGCAAATAAAAGTATGTCACAGCTGAGCTGTAATAAATAGGAATAGCTATTTTTTTCATCCTCTCTAACGCTTATCATCATGCAAGTAAGAATAAGCAGGTAAGTATGAATTCCCGCAAGGCACTGTATTTCAGGCACCTATTTTTCGTGGCCTCATGATGTTATACAGAGCGTTAAGGTAAAGTTATCTAGAATGGCAAAGTATAAAGCGTTATAAAGTCTGTGATAGGAATCGCATCATAACAGCGTTATGCACACTGGCAACTAATCTCAACCTAATGTAAAATATAAGAGAATCTCGTCGATTGTTCTAAAATAGCACTCGGGTCGTTCGGTAAGTAAGGCTAATGCAAGCAGGATTTTCTACTGAGTGGAATTCTTGAGGAAAAGTTTGTTTTATTCACACCCATGAGATAATCTCAGCATTTATTTCAACGAAAATGGATAGCCAAGTTTGCAAAATCTTAATCTATATAAAGTTTAAACTTTTTTTTTTTTTTTAAAAAAAGATGCTTAGATTAATGCTGATTCAGAGAAAAACTTATACTGATATATTGCTTGGGACAGAGACCTGTGCTTCAAACTTGTCGAAATAACGACGTTTTCTTAGAATCATCTATTCTGTTTTTGATTTCTGAAATGCATTTAAAAGGTGGTCTAGAGACGGCGAAGAGAAGCTGACAAATAATATGATTATAGAAAAGTGTTACAATATGCTCATTAGTGAAACTTGGTATCGGACTTAGTGCTCCATATTATTTTCTACATCACTTTTTCATTGATGATGAGAGTTGCATGCACCACAATACACCGGGGATAAAGTATGACTTATTGACACAAACACTGTCTTACCATCTCTACCTATGAAAACACTCAGCTGTAGTGCGATTTAACAAATGACATCCATGCTTGTGATGCAATATAAGTAATTCTTTAATACATGGAATTCGAAGAAATTCAGTCGAAACATTACGGCTCTTGACTAACGTCATAATATTTTTGAGACAGATAGCCCTTAGGAAAGTTCTAAATCCTTTTTTTTTTTTTTTTTTTGTTCCATTTATCATTTTTCCCGGGTTTCTTGTCCCGTGGTCGAAGAGCGGGAAAAATTAAGCTGCTTCGCAAATCTCTTTCAAAATCAGTAAACACAACATATCAATCTCTTTCCTTGATTTAAAGCAAGACTGCTTTAATATTTATCAATAGTTTCAGGAGTCTTAACATTATCTTCTCTCCCCACACCTGATCCACAACCTCAGGCTTTCGTTCATTCAGTGTGACACTAATTCCTGTCACAAACAGTATCATATCTTGATGTAAATGGGGAGAAACAATTTTCTCACGCCATTTTTTCGCATTTTTGGGTCGAAGCAATCTGTACATTATAATTCTTTATGCGCAAAACTCTCCCAACTATACATAAAGTATGTAGCAACATTGAATATTTTTCTTCAAAGTGAGTGACACTGACAACTCTGCTAAAATTAATGTTGAGAAGGAGTTACAAAGCATGGTTGTCTTCGTTTTTCAGTTTATTTACAAACAGTAATCACATCAGATTGTGTCTTCTTGTTGGAAAATAATTAGAGTAAATTCTGCTCTTTGCTTTAATTCGTTTTGTCTAGTATTGGTCTCTTTTTTAATTTTGAAATTGTTCGCTTTGTATTTCGTACCTTTATTCACAATACTTTTCACAGCAGTTTTGGAAATGTTTTTTTTTTATCCTATAAGCACAAACCACGTGACAAAATAGGTGCAATTATAGCAGACAGTAAAGGAACTGCGACGGCCTATATTTGTTTAACCATTTCCTTTACTTATCTTTTTATATCTATGACGTCTCTAGCTTGGCTTGGATGTCTGTCATACATCCACTCTGAGAAATCAACGAACCGTGAAAATCTCGGGTCTGCTATTATGTCAGCAAATTTCCTAATCCAAGACTCCGTTTATCTAGCTGCTCATATTCGCTACCAGTAAAGATAGCACTCCTGCATTCAAACTTTTTTTTATATATACGGACTGATTTATGAGCTTTATAATTTTCTTGTCCGATTTTCTATTCAAAAACATCATTTAAGGAGTTCGTTTTAACCTGATGCAAGAGCAGCCACGATAAACTTTGCTGACATGTTGAAAACGCAAGTCAAAAGATTGCGCAATTCAAAATCGTGACTACTATTTAAAAAGAATATTAATTCAATATCTATGTTTTTCATAAAGTTCAATTATGCAGAGCATATCTTGTACATTTTATAATTATATGCCTGAAAGAAACCGGTTTTCTGACGTCATAAGTAACTTAAGGTTGTGTGTCGTTCAGTGCTTGCACCCGCGATCAGATTGCTGGGGTAAGGAAGAAATAGCTAATTGTTAATTCGGTAGATACATAGCTATAATAAAACAGATAGTTAGCTAGATAGATAGATAGACATATAGGGTGGATTGGTGGATAAATGGATAGATAGATAGGAAGAAAAAATAGATAAACAGATCAAAGGAGAGGTGGATGCATCATATACATAGGTAGATAGAAATATACATTCTTTTGTTTAGTTTGTATGTTGGATCTAGCTGGTCCTCAAGGTAACCGGTGCCTTTTCTGCATATCAACACAATTCCTGTCGAGCAGGGTATTAGTTTTCATGAAAAATGATGATATTAGATAGCTCTGTAGTCCGGCGGAAATGTTTAGAAAGATTAATTTTTAAGACATCCTGTTTATTCTGTCTCCGCCTAATTAATATTCAATGTAACTATGGAAATTGAGTTGTTGAACGCAACTTTGGAATATATTTTTTCAAACAGCTCTTTCTGTTTATCAAATTTAATTTTTTTTTTTTTTTTGCATAGGTGTTTCACTGGGATGTATTACGAAATATCATTTGAAAACCTTAGAATCTCTGGGAGGTTAAGTTTCGAACGAGGCGCCACATTATTTTCATGTCACGATTTTTTTTATAACTTGGCTTTTCCGAGCTAAATCTAGATTGCTTGAAAACTGCCAGCGGCTGATTCAAAGGAATTTCCCGTTTATGAGGCGCATACTTAAAAGCCTTTTATAATAAATCTTTGGCTTCGGTTCGCAAGAAAATCTGGAAATCTTTTCATTTGGATACTGCCTTTTGTGTTGCTCAGTCACGAAGTCAATGCAATGTCGTCAGATTAATGTTTGGTGAAACTTAAATCAATTTCTATGATTAAACCTACACTTGAGATTAAAGAAAAAAAGAGTGCAAGGGGAGAGAGAGAGAGAGAGAGAGAGAGAGAGAGAGAGAGAGAGAGAGAGAGAGAGAGAGAGAGAGAGAGAGAGAGAGAGAGTCTATAAAGCAATTAATTTTTCATCTAGATTAGAGATGTATCTCGAGAGTGACCAAAATATCCTGTAAATTTGAATTCTGCATACAGGTTATTTTAGCTTGCAGGAAAATGGTTTGAATCGAAAAAAATCTGCGCCTGATATTGCTATTTTTTATTTCCATTTATTTATTTATTTTTGCTGTTGTTGTTGTTGTTCCTAGCTCCCCTTGATATAAGTTACTAATTCTAAGTCAAAACTGAAAATCTCTTCTTTGACACCCCCCTCCCCCCCCCCCTACTTGTTTTTTATTTCACGTATTTCGCATCTTTCACAATAAAACCTCTTTTAGTTAAGCATCTGTTTACATTTTTCATTAATTATAGTCTAAATCTTTTTAAGAGTAAAATGAGAATCATTTAAAATTAAAGATCTTTCACATAAAGAACGTTTCTATTGAATCCTATATTACCAGTTGTTCAATTCAAATTAATGGTGATATTTTTTTATTTGTTTAAGCTTCTATTTTTTATATCTTCATACAGGGAACGCTTATTCCCATGTTGGGACAAAACACGAAAATCAAGTTATGCTTGCTGCTTTACTCATTTTGACGTCATGGTTTAAACGGAACTTTCAGTCACACGTTCACTCTTAGAGCCATTTTATGATTCCTGTACTATGGTTTGTCTGGGGCTTGGTTTTCGTCTATTCTGCCCTGTCAGCGATTTTGTGCAGGACCACAGAGCCAGGGGCGACATGAGTGAAATATTGATCTAGATCTAGATCTACTTCATTCGTCTTTAAAAGCTGAATCAGCGATCTACTTCATTCGTCTTTAAAAGCTGAATCAGCTTTGTTTAGCACTAGTGCGTAAACGGCCTACATCAGATCTAACTTGGAATTTTACAGTTTCATCCAGCTCTAAAACCTCATGAAATGTTTGACGAGTAAGATCACTAATTAGGTCCGTTCTAAAACCTCATTATAGAGTTTGACGAGTAAGATCACTAATTAGGTCAGCTCTAAAACCTCATAAAGAGTGTAACGAGTAGGATCACTACATAGGCCAACACTAATATAAAGATTCGTAATGTTTCCGGGTATCTCGTCATTCTGCACATTGAAGCCTCCACTAAAGTCCGTTTCGCGACGTCATTAGGCATATTCCTGTATTCTTCATATTTAAGTATTCTTCTTTCCACCTGATTAACGTCATTTTAGCCTGATTTTTTAAAAGGTGTCCATTTAATGCTGCCCAATTTTTTTTTGTTTAGAATATATGCTTTTTCTCTTTCTTCGCCGTATTTCTTCTCTGGCCAGCTGAATGTGATCAGTTTTCTGATATTTCATGGTACAAAAGACTCGACCGTCTTCCTTTCCTGCCATTCATAACTCTTTTGCAGGAATCAAATCTTATTTTCTCATAAAAATTTTACTTTTTTTTCTTTTTTTTTTCTTTTGTTTCCTAAGCTTCCTGGGGGAATTTTTACTTGTTCAATCTGTTCTTATGAACGCTATGGTTTTACACATTCATCTTTAGTTTTGCGTAAAATACTACATCTAGATTTCTCTGTATACATCATTGAAAGTTTGATAAAGTTCAACCAATTTAACATTACCTCCAGTCTTTTTCTTTTAAAAACTTTGCTGGACAATTAAAGAAAGTTGAGGCCCAAAACTTACCCAGTGTCGATGCTGAGATGGAAGATTTCTCCAAATTTTGGACCAGCGTAAGCACATTCGAGACTATTTGCGTTTCAATCTTTTTTTATTTGCTTCAATTTTTTTGGAAACGAAAGCACTAAATAGAATTTTTACGAAAGGTAAGGATTTTTAAAATTATATCGAGCTTTATGTTTCAAAAATTTTAATTTAAGCTATGATATAAATTTAAAAAGATAACTTGCATGAGAATAAAATCATTTAAGGCATTTTCAACCTGTCATTTTTGTCCTACTCTCTTACTTTCTTTAAAAATGGTGTTATCTAAACTTTGATTAAGCGTTGAAGATCCCATATTTTTTTAATGACGTGTCATAATCGGGGATACGCCCTTCTATCAATGGCGTAAAACATAATTTATGAATCTTGACCTTGAAATCAAATTATTTCTCAAAAAGTTAAGTCGACTTGTGACGATATAGCTTACAATATTGTGAAAGTCTTGCAGGTCAACCGTTACGGTCATTGCTCTGTTTACACGGAGAAAACCAATATACAAATTTGGGAAGCGAGACGATGGTCAGTACTCTTGAACTAAGGTTCGATTTAGATATTTCGCCAAAAGCCAGTCACCGAATTTCCAAAAAGCTTTTCGAGATATGTTTTCAGTGGCGTACAGCGAATATGGGCAAATTTAACAATCGATGTGCTTTTGGAATAATTCAAAAGAAGCATTTAACACTATATCTCTACTCGTTTCATTTAAATCGCTTTTGAAAAAAAATTACGGAGTGAAAACTCAGGTTCATAAACAATTCCAATTTTTCTTGGTTAAACCTAAATATAACGTTACAGAAATGAGAGCCACTGAGAACACTCATTACAACCGTTGCTTTGTTATTGTTTTTTTTTTTCTTTGTGTTTGGAAAAAACATAACTGTCAGTTTTATTCATATTGAAACAAAATATGAAGTACTTGTTCAAAAATATGATCCGAATGCTATACGAGAGTTGAAAACTAGATGAAACACATTTTCAAAATTAAGAACGTTATACCAAAGTGAAAGAACATAAAGATTTAAGCTAAGTGGTTTTGCAACTCATCTGACGTGATGTAAAAGGAATCCATGATAAAAGAAAGAGATAACCTT
Source organism: Elysia crispata (assembly GCA_033675545.1). Lineage (NCBI taxonomy): Eukaryota > Metazoa > Mollusca > Gastropoda > Plakobranchidae > Elysia > Elysia crispata. Next base: position 240,918 of record JAWDGP010001093.1, on the reverse strand, counting down.
ATAGCAGCTTTCCCCATTTGTGTTTCAAGCAAAGACCAACTTAAGATCTCGATATCTGTGGCTTTTTAAAAAAAACGAAGAACAATACCTACATACCGGGGTGGTTGTTTTGACGATAAGCATCGATTAGTTCAAATTTTAAAGATATGTCTAGAGATAAAAAAAAAATCCAGAATTTAGATCTAGATCTCGACTCTAAAATTTAATCTCATCAGCTCCACGTTTTGTTGTAGAACCAATTTTTCCTAATACCACTCCTAGCTCTAAGTTTATTGTGTAAACGATGTTAGAATGGTCTTCATAGACTATTATTGTTTACTCACAGCAAGTTTTTAGCGCTACTTCTTTTACTAACGAATACTTATAAAAAGTTTGCCTTGTGATCCCTGTCTTGCCTTAACTTGTGATAATATACAGAGGCTTTAGGATTTATTCATCTTCTTGGGTCGAAACAGTTTCAGACATTATTTTTGTTCCAGCAGCCCAAATATCAATGCTCGCTTAAGGCGTATCAAACAGTTTTTGTTTCGACAAACTTTTCCCAAATAGTATCATAATCTTTACGTCTCTTTTTTTTCTTTTTTTTTAAATTTTTTAATCGCATTTTTTCATTGCCCTATTTTGAGTTTAAACCTCTTGACGATGTTAAGCCTGGGTGGTTGGATTTCTGCCACTGTTTCTCTTTGTTCCAATAAAGCAGATTGTGTTTTAGTATGCTCGTATGTTTTTATCAGTGCATCAGTGATGTCATTGGAAAGGTGTTGGAAGGAAGTGTCTGTCAATGTTTACGTTCCTTTTCAGATAAGTCAAAACATACAAATAATTAAATCTGAAATAACTGGGACAACAATTAGCATTTGTTTGAGAGTTTATATCCTGAGACGTTCGCCAGAAAGGACTAGTACTATAATCGTTATGTGTCAAAATAATTATTTCCAAGATTTACCTATCAAAGCACTGAAATACAAAAAAGACCATATGGCTTTGTTGAATATTAAGCAAAATAAGCAGAAAAAAATGTTTACATGATGCAAATGTCTAAAAAATTTAAGCTGATGTGACATCGTCCAATTCAAAAAAGAAAAATAAATTAATTTATTTATTAATTAATTAATAATAATAATAATAATAATAATAATAATAATAATAATAATAATAATAATAATAATAATAATAATAATAATAATAATAATAATAATAATAATAATAATAATGTCTACGATAACTCTTGAAATTAAACTGAGAGGTAAGCGTTGATTTTACCGCTCTGTCCTAGATGTGTGAAAGAATGAACTGTCATGTTCAAACCTAAAGGCTTCTGTAGGCATGAATTTCAACAAGTTACGATTCTTCAGAGTTGCATTAACTTATTCAATCTTATGAGTTATGTCCAACACTCATAGGCGATAATAAAACAGCTGGTAGCGCTTTGTAGAATGTCGATGCTTTTTAACATGCAGATTTAATCTTTTGTGTCTTTGACATTCGCTTTTAAAATGGTGTAGTATGAGTAATGAAGGTGCCTTCGTGAATGAAAAGCTCATCCTTGCATATAATACAAGTATTATTTTTATATTATTTCAATACATAAAGAATTGGCACAAACCTCGGTTATTGTTTTTTGTTTTGTTTTTTTCTACCAATCGCTTTTCTCATAGCATCCACCCTTCCGTCGTGAATAATTTATTCAGCGGTATCTTGTCATATATGATGAAAAAAAGGATCTAGCAGGTGCACATAAATTTCCATTTACTAGCCAATTTTAACGGAGGATCTCTTTTTCGACGGTAAACGTAAAACATTTTGCGAACAATCCACTCTTTAATGAGGATCAACATTAATTCGTTCAACTTTTTAAAGATATTTTTATTTCAAGACAGGCTCTTTAATTTCATCAAGATCTAGCTCTTAGTGTAGTGAGAGATTTCATGAAGAGGAACAGTACCCAGCATCCGGGAATGTTTTTGATTGACATATAGACTCTTCGACAACGTCATCATTCCGGTGCTTCAGTAGAGCGAAAGTAAAATGTGTTTGTGTGGATGGTCTGTTGTGGAACCTATTTTTTGTTTCGTTTCTTTTTATTATATATGTGGTCGTCACAACGAGACGAAATGTCCACTTGTGTCATATTAACCGTGGTTGATTGAATCACGATTGGAACCATACAAAATAGTCAAAAAAAAAAAAAGAAGAAGAAAGAAATACAAGTTTGCAGTTGCTGAACATTGGTTTCCGATAGAGCATTAAAATTTTGTGGAAATTCTCAAACAGGCATTTCACAAAGTAATTAACACTCATCAGAATTGAATTAAAAACCCTTTGATGAAAGTGTTGATATGACTAAGCAGGGGTTTCTTTTTTTGACGTGAGCTCATACAATATGACACTTTCTACAGACTCATTACCTAGGTAGGCCTACATCATGTGCCTGTAGCCCTTTGAAAGCTCGTTCGAAATAAATCAAACATTACCGTCAAGAGAAAAGCATTTCCAGGTTACTTCCCTTGAATCGCTTTCACATTGAAACTAAACTGAGATTCCAACGCCCAGAACAGAAAATGGAACAGGAAATTTTGACTGAAATACAAGAACCAGTCGAGCTGTTTTAGACTTGTCAGAAGAGTGAGGTAATGTTTTTGTTGTTTGTTTTTTTTCGTTTCGTTTGTTTCAACCTCGTATTTGAGTCACAATCAATCAATTTCTTATTTACATGCTCAAAATTTAACTTTTTAGTTTGGGCTTTTTTTTTGGCAAATAGACGAGTTCAATACACAGCAAATGAAGTACACAACAACTTTTTGGTCCTATTAATTTCAAAAGGGAAAAAATTATGTCTTTCAGACTTGTTCAGACTTTATTTGGTATCTGTATTACATCATTCTTTAAAGGAAATAATATCAGTGGGGAGGATTGAAAGGGAAAAAAATGCAATAATTTAAGGTTAAATCTGGCTAGTGAAAAGTTATTGTTTTCTCTCTCTCTCTCTCTCTCTCTCTCTCTCTCTCTCTCTCTCTCTCTCTCTCTCTCTCTCTCTCTCTCTCTCTCTCTCTCTCTCTCTCTCTCTCTCTCTCTCTCTCTCACTCTGTCTCTAACTCTCCATCGCTCTTCTTCTTCTTGTTCGATTAAAATTCCCATTCGATACCAGGACTATTTCAAAACATCCACAAACCTACATTGAATCGTGATAATACTCCTTTTCCTTAATGAACATTTCTTCGTTAGAAATATTGCCGAAAGACTGAAAATGCTTAATCTCATATGTCCTCTTTGTAAAGATAAACAATTCCACCATTTTGGGTCCCAAGATCTCTTTCAGCATAGTGTCCGCCTCGAGCACTTCCAGAGCGTCCTCTAGGGTGGCTGGCAATCTCTTTGTCTGGGCCATTGGATCCGGCAGTGTCAACTGTCTTCGGACTCCGTCTACTCCAGCGGCCATCGTGCTAGCCAGTACCAGGTGAGGACTGCAGGCACTGCTCGGGAGTCTGTTTTCTATATACACGTTTCCTCCAGGCTCCATTTTCAATCGGAACGACGAACTTCGATGTTCTAGTGTCCAGTTTGCAAAGGTTGGAGACCACTTTGAGGTCAATCGCCTTTGGAATATAGCCAATAAGATAGTTTGTGTATCATAATTATCCAGGATATTGAAAAAGAAATGATATTGCATGTTGTTGTTTTTATTTTATTGGGGTTTTTTATTATTATTTTATTTATTTATTTTGTTTATTTATATTTTTTGGGTGGTGTTCTTCTCTAAGTAGTAATGAGTGTCCCCTTAAGATGAAAGGTGTATCAAATTACATTTTTAGTCCCAAAGTGAACAAATAAAAAAGTAAGAAAGCTTTTTCAAAAGAAATTTTTTTCAACAAAGGTCCATTGCGATGATCCTAATTGACTGGCATACTTGTTTTAATTTTTTTTTCCTAAAGGAGTGGTGTTGTATGGGTATGAACTATTCAGTTTTATCGATCCGTTTTAATTAACATGACCAAACTCCCCGTTTTCATGAACTAGAACCAAACGGCCTTTGAATTACTTTCGCTGTAGTTACATTTTGTGACGAAAGAGGAGTTGAACTGAAGCAGTCTTATTAATTTTTAATCTGACAAGCTGCATCACCCTGTCCTACATGTGGGATAGATCTAGATATTTAGATCTAAATTAGATGTAAATCTCGATTACTCCAGAAATCTAAATCTAGATCTAACATTCTAATTGAGAAAAAGGCTAACCTCCTAGATCTAGTTCGCCATTCCAATTTATTCCAACCGCTACGGGATTTAAAAATAAAAAAACAAACGTTGTGTTCGTTTCGCATTAAAAACAAACAGAGATTTGTTCGGCTAATTAAAATGTCTACCTGGCTCAACGGTTTGTCTCGCATGCTTAATAGGGTTTACATAGGGTTTCAAAATGTCGTTTTGTAAATCCGTTAAACAACTTAGGGATTTAAACATAAAATCACGTGATCTAGAGTAGCTTTTCCATTTATTTATTTTTTTAATTTTATTGGCGGCCCACAAAAATCTGATGACCCATTCCCCGTTTCAAGTTACGATCTTAATATTATGATTTCACAAGCTTGAAACAGTATTTAAAGGAGTAGCGTCTTTGAAAGATCTCAACACACAGTCATGGCACTGCCAGTCTCACCTATAGCAGTTCACTGTTGGACTGGACAGAGCAGTTAACGCTGGAGCATGCTCGACCAAACCAGCCAACCAGTGACGTCCAAATTGTGACAATTCTTGAGGGTTATCAGGGTTGACCAATACATTGCCGCCGTCAGAGTTCCACAGTGAAAAGTTAAAGTGATATCCGTGGTGGATAGAACCATTTGGATCATTGCTCGTCATGAACTCACCCTCAAATCCTTTGCTCTTCAAGTACAAATGAGATGCTGCCTTAAATTCTGTGAGCATATCTGCCGCCTGAGAAAATTAAGGAAAGTTTATTTTCTTTTAGTTTGGTTTGTCTCTCGTTTTTTTTTCTTTGTATTTTTTATTTTGTTTGGTTTCTTTCGTTTTGTCCTTTATACCTTGTAGTACAAGCGCATTTGAAACTTTAACATGTATTTCAATTTTTATCCTGTTTAGTAATTTTAAACATACAACGAAACTCTTTTACTACTCATGTGATACAATTAACAACTTAAAACGTAAGAACTAACTCATGGTGTTCTTTTTAAAGATCGCAAGTATTTCTTATCTAAATTTAAACGTACCCCTATACAGTAGTTTTATTTCGGAGTAAAAAAAAGATAATCATTATTACCTATACGGTATCACCAATGAACCATGAATCATAAAAGAAATCTGCTAAATCTTCGTATTTCATTGTTCAATGGCTCAAGATTCAAAGCGGTATTGATTTCTTGACGTATAAAATACAGTAACTAACCAAAAACTTAGGTATGCTCTAATATTCTTAGAACTTTTTAGGGATATTAAACGTCTTTTTATATTTGGGATAATAATTAGGGATCGAATATTTAAGTTCATTTAGAGTTTTCACATCTCAGTCGATAGAACTGTTTAAAACAAGTACCTCAATTCCATCTGTAGGCTCTAAGGTATACTCAAATTGACCGATGCCTCTCTCACACATGAGGGTGTCAATTTTAATGCCCATGTCCTTCATTTCATCCAGCAGACCCACTACCGCGTCCTTTCAAACAAATAGTGGGTTAATTAAGACCATATTATTGGAAATTATTCATACATTTTAAACACAAAATATAAGTTGTTATTCATTTAGCATAAAAAAGCTTGCTACTTAAAAATGAAAAGAATTGTTCAAATAAAATAATTACACCATAGGAAGCAGGTTTTAGAACTGTAAGATAAATGAGAAAAATAATAATCATAAAATAACAAACAAAAAGCGTCCGGTTAATCAATAAATGTATCCCGGGTGGTATTGCATAGGGTCGTAACTAAATTTTGGCAACTTTTCAGGAGGACCAAAAAACTGCCTCATTTGTTTGTTTTATTTTTGCCTCTATAAGTCTAATATTCAAACCAAATTAATCTTATAAGGTTGCCTTTACAGACGTAAAATTGTTTTTAATGTAATCATGACCAATTTTGCTGTGCTTGACTTACGACTTTTTGCAACGATAAAAGTGTTTTTAATACAGTCGTAACCCTTCTTACGACCGCATTATCGAGATTTTTGTGTATTGCATAAAGTCTTAAATGCGACTTACGATAATATCCGAGCAAAATTCGAAAAAACATAGTAAAAAATATATATATTCTGTATAGAGATACGCCAAAAGAGTTATAGATGAAATGGTGCTTAATTAGAATAAAAGCAGTTATATTTGGATAATATTTTTCATCCTTTAAGCCCCAAAATTATTACAAAACGAGAGACTTTCGCCACAAAACAATTATAAATACACTTGCAAAGACCACATTGTTTGCCTGCGAAAAAGTTTGGAAAAGAAGAAGAAAATTTCGCTTTATTTTCTTTACTATTAATTTGTAAAGCACAAGGCACAATTAAACTATAAAAAGTGTCATGTAGTCTTCCACAAAAGAAGGACAACACGAGTAAAATTTGACTTTATGAATTCTTCAGACTTAAGGAAAAAATACCGAGATTCAAGTCATAAATTAATTATGTCGGTGCTGAAAAAAATGTGTTGCTCACTCTATGTTTAATAAACCAGATAGAAATATCGTTGAATGGATGCATTCGTTTTAACAAAGAATGATGGAATGCGTAGTTATATTATGCTTCAAGGCCATGTTTTGAACAAATTTAATCATGACTCTCTGTTAAGGAAAATTTGAATGCACTGTCCAACTGCATCCTTTTCTTCAGAGTAAAAGTTATAATAGTTTCATAACTGGAGGCACCATAGATGTGGTTTCTGAGTAAAATAAAGCCAATTCTTTGGGTTAACAGGGCCAGCAACAACACAATTTTAAGACGGGCTTGAGTAGAAAGAGAACTTTTAAAGACAAGAAGGAAAAGAGTATGGTAATTTTTTTTTTTTTTTTTTTTTTTTTTTTTGGGGGGGGGGGGGTAATTATAGAAAAGACAACTTGGAGAGAGCTATATGGACGGGAACGAGAATAGAGACTGTGGTAGACAAAGGTTCACATACCTAAAAATTCTACATGACTGGCCGGCTGACGGAGTGCCTACAATCATGACAGACTTTCTGAGGGGAGCTGACCGCCGATGTCCCCACCAAGATGATGATGATGATGATGATGATGATGATGGTCTCCTTTCATCAATCTAATATCTGTTTCTCTGAGCGCAGAGAAGACTATTTCCCCCCTTAGGAGAAGTGGCTTTTAAACGTTTTTATGGCACCCATATGTTTTGTTTCCTATGTGATACATTTCCTTATTTGAAACATTTCTTCTTCTCTTCTTTGACACTCATAATCAGGAAATAAGGCGGTCTCGTATGGCACTTCAAATCTTAATTCTTTTAGTTTCAAAATATTTTTTCTTTACATTTTGCACTATGCCCTACTTCACACCCACTTTATAACTTCCTCTACTGAGCAGTCTTTCCTTTACGGATGGTGGAATTCTTTTCCTCTATTTCATTTTAGTTTAGTGACATTCCAAGCCCGTTTATCGAGCTCCTAAGAAAGTATTACATCTCGCTGTGGTCCAGAAAAGTGCCTTGTAACCTCCTGTTATTTAGGAGGATAACGCACAAGTCTCTTAATTGTGGATCAAAGAGATGAACCCACGATATCTATTAGGCTGCGGCAATATGCAGAAGCACGATTACCAAAAGACAAGATGCAGTAATAACGGAACATTCCTAAAGCATCCACTGTTGTAAAACATTCATCCTTCCATTGGATATACAGTGACCCGCAGCGCGAAGGTGCCATTGACACAATCAGAGTGCTGGTCGTCTACCCAAACATGTTTGGGAATGTCTGACACGATGGGTACTGACTCTGTTTATGAGTTGCGTTGCAGCATTTTATGGTCTTTGTTTGGCATCTCGGATGTTCAATCTTCTAAGTCTTACTTGTCCCTCATCACTTACTCGCTTGCAGTGAAGGTCTGACAGAAAATGCATTTTTAAAATGTTGCATAATCCTCACATAGATTATACATGCGTCTATGTCAAAGTTAAAACTGATTCCAGATAGGGGTACGAATTTGGAATTTACAATGCTGGCTGCAGCGCTTGTATTTAAACATTTAATTATAGCTGTGTTTCTTTAACCTTGCCCGAGGGAAAACGAACGCTACAAGAGGCTGTACCTGTGCCAAACACTGGTCAACAGCGCATCTCAAAACCTTATTGCTCAGCTTGACCACTCGTTTCAGCTACAGCTTGCATAAGTGAGGACAGTGGTCACTGGGCTCAAACGCATGCCATCAAGGCTGCACGTGTTCAAAGTTCGCGGCTGTTGCACAGGGTTCTTATAGCACAACTACTACGTTAGTTATAATTGAAGGAAGTCTTCAAAGGTTTAATAAAAAACAACATTTTTACATCACAATACACTAAGTCACTTTAATGTAACAAGTATTTACTTGGAAACTTCATGGCTATGGAAGTTAGTATTATCCAGCATATTTTTTTTAAAATCACCGGTGTAATCTAAGTTGTTTCTCTTTTAAATAGAAAATGGCATGCGCTTAGCAGAGTGGCCATGAAAACGAGAGTACTTACCTAATTGAAGAATATCTTTTCTGTCTTTCGATTTATTCTTTTTCACTTTTGGTACTTATGTTAAACAAATTGATATAAAGCTGAAAGTTTTGAGGAACCTTTAATAGATTTACGTTCAGAAAGAACATGTTGACTGAGAGGGATTTTTTAATGATGTTGGCGCCCTGATAAATGTTTGAGCTATCGACAAAAGTCGTATCTTTGTTCTTGCTTTTCTATTTGATAAATGCCAGCTCGCTACTTTCCATTTTGAATAAGGTCGTGAGCAATCTTGCGTTAATGAAAACATGTTATTTTATCATAGCATTATTATAAATTTGATTTGGGACACACTCGTAACTTAACATACGACCTTTTCCAATAAAAAGTTCAATCATGCTTCGAAATTCGCTTTTCATTGTATAAAGTCGTAACTAATGTTACTACTCTTTACAAACATTTTTTTCTGTTCGAGGTTGTAACTAGTGATAAGTCTTTATTCGACGTCAAAATATTTTAATCTTAACCTACTACTTATACACTTTCGTTAATATCTCGGTCATTTTTGGCGCGAAAGATAAAAAGTTGCAGAGTGAAGAGAAGTATCAGGTCGTGAAATATCTCAAAATCGGCCAAATTGGAGTTACGACACTATACAATACCACCTGTGGTATGTACCTTTATAGTTTTATAAAATTCAATTCATGTCAGCTCTTTGATAGTCCATTGTGAAAAAAAGTCTCATCATCGAAGTGCCCTCATCAATTTGGTAAACGTACTTGATTTGTTTCCAATGCCACCAAGGAGGCCCATTGAGATCCCTCTCCTAAATATTTTTTAGTTCTTGTGTCTTTGATGCCAAATTCGATTTCAAACGATGACTTGACATGAAGGCCAAACTCTTCTTGTAGAAGTTGAAGTATCGTTCGGGTTGTCTCTCTTGGTGCGCTAGTATCCTGGTATGGAAAATTTCAAGCCTTCATCAGATAATTTGGATTTCAATAACCGTTAGATTGCAAACAATTTGATAAACTTCATTTTTTTTTTTTTAAATTACATTCCTTTGATCAAATTAAAGCTATGAAACTTTAAACAAATTTTCATTCCCAGATGCTCAATCTACCAGTAATTTTTAAAAATATTTTCTTCATATAAATAGCCTTCAGGAAAGTCCTCACTAATATAACGCTTAGCTTTACTAAAATGCAACTTTGAAGATTCGCAATTTTATAAGCTGTCCTTGCCAGTTAGAAAAAAAAAAAGCATAAAGAAAAAATTTATCACCACAGTAATTCAAGGTATTTCAGCTTATATCAAAACAGTATTTAAAAAAAAAATCAGTAGTAGTAGTAGTAGTAGTAGTAGTAGTAGTAGTAGTAGTAGTAGTAGTAGTAGTAGTAGTAGTAGCAGTAGCAGGAGTAGTAGCAGTAGCAGTAGCAGTAGCAGGAGTAGGAGTAGGAGTAGCAGTAGGAGTAGCAGTAGCAGTAGCAGTAGCAGTAGCAGTAGCAGTAGCAGTAGCAGTAGCAGTAGCAGTAGTAGTAGTAGTAGTAGTAGTAGTAGTAGTAGTAGTAGTAGTAGTAGTAGTAGTAGTAGTAGTAGTAGTAGTAGTAGTAGTAGTAGTAGTAGTAGTAGTAGTAGTAGTGCTTTTGTTTGGTTTGGTTTGATTTTGTTTGTTTTGTTTTTTTCTTTTGGTTGTTGTTTTTTGTTGTTTTTTTTTTGTAAATTTTTACAAGAAACTTTGAAAGATAAAAAAATTTCCTCTTTATTTAAAAGGTATGGTCAGTTCTGATGGATGACTTGGTCTTTTTTACTGCTTTTTTTTAATGCTAAATTGTATTTTTTTCCCTCTTCATTAGAGTTTCTATAATTCTTTTTAACTTACCAAAGACATGTCCTGCGGGTATCGCAACTCGCATAAAACGGAACCTACTTTGTTGTTGCCAAATACAGACTTCTGGGAAGGTCTCAGAGTGCTAAGTAATGGCATCATTCTTAAGTTGGTATTCTTGATATCGCCCGTAAAGAATGGATGCTGATTGCTTGGTCCATGCATGCCTTCGTAACATATTCCTGATCGCGATAATGGAAGGAAGTTAGATTCGAAGACATTTTAATCTTTCAGTTTTGAGAACAGGAAATTGGACAATATAAGGGTGAAAAATTTATTTGAACATACGTTAAAGCTAGCTATTACGTGCATTATTAACAATCACAGGTTAAGATTGACTTTAAAACATGATTTGATGTCTTTTACAAATGGGATTTTAAGTTTGAATGTGCAAAAAAAAAAAAATCTTGAGATCTCTGTGTCATATCACGGATAATATCAAACAAGAAACAATCTTAGTCTTGTTTTCTTCTTTTTTACTTTTTTCTTCTTCTTCTTTCGAAGATGCGACCCACCCTAAGGCTACACGAATTACGCGTGAAGTTATTTTTTAGATCTGACTTTACTGTGGACAGATTTTCTTGCATTGTCAATGTGCCTTGGATTTTTAGAAATAATTTTGTTCGGGTTAAGTGAAGTTCAACTAGTGCGCGCCCGGCTCACTCTGCTGTACCTCCCTTAGATGTTTAGTTTGCTGTACGCAAGAGAAAGCTTTTTCGCTTCTCCTTTTCCTACCAAAACTCTTGGCTTTCTCAGAGTTGATTTTTTTTTCCTTAATGATAGTAAACATAACAATGATAGTGATTTAAAACATTCCTAGAGAAAATCCTAAAAGATTAAATTAACATCAAAACTTGTTTCAAAAGTTTACTTTGCAAGGTTAAAAGGCAGTATCCATTAGTGAAATCCAGAGATAATTAATGAATATATCAAAGTATGATTGATAAACTTACCATGGCGCAATCCCATTCCGTGTTTGAACACACTGGGTAACTGAGATCTAGTGATGATTCGACCTCTTTTGTAACCGTGAATATCATAGACTTTTAGCTCGATGTAGTCGTACAGGTTTATGTCTGACACATTTGCCATTGCTTTAGTTTCGTTTGGATTTTAGGCTTTATAGCAAAAAGATTAGAATCGCTAGGTTTGTTTTGAAGTGTAAAAATGGAGCAAGTATATAAAATTAGCACCAGAGCTTATATAAATTTTATATCAAAAAAATTTTGAATTCGGTAGGCTACTGCATGAACAAGTTCTGTTATATGGTGATATTTTCAGTTTGATTGTATCAGGTTAAGTCTTTCAGAATTTTTAAGTACTTTTCAAAAAATTTTTATCAGGTTTCTTTTCTTTTTAAGAACCAATCAAAGATTTATGAGATAAGAGTAACCTTTGTGCATTGCACATTTACCAAAAAAAAAAGTATTGAAAATGTTGGAAAAAAAACGAAAGAAAATTAAAATTTGTTTTCACCTATATAATAGATAATTTATCTCACTAACTGAAACTACACAAAATTTTCGCGCAAGCTGTTCTTTGCGAAGTGATGGCTATAGTGGTGTTAGTCAAAATGCCACGTTGCAAAATAAAAGAAAGGCGGAGGGAACAAACTCTCATACATCTATATGCAGTTCAAAGTGGTTGTGCGTGTTGTATCTAATCTATTATAATTTTATAATGTGGAGTTGAAAAGTCATTAGCATCCCTTATCGAGTAAGAGTTATTTAAATGAATATTCAACTTCTAAGAACTCCTGTTAGGTTTTTGGAAGAATCTTTATTTTAACATTTTGTTCCTTTGTTTCTGTGTATGTCTAGCCGATACATTTTTTTCAATTTAAAAAAAAAAACACTTGTCATCCTATTACTTATAAACTACAAGGAATCGAAACGAACATAAATGTTCATAGATTATACTCTCTCTCTCTCTCTCTCTCTCTCTCTCTCTCTCTCTCTCTCTCTCTCTCTCTCTCTCTCTCTCTCTCTCTCTCTCTCTCTCTCTCTCTCTCTCTCTCTCTCTCTCTCTCTCTCTCTCTCTCTCTCTCTCTCTCTCTCTCTCTCTCTCTCTCTCTCTCTCTCTCTCTCTCTCTCTCTCTCTCTCCCTCTTTTGGTCTCTCCCTTTCGCTATCTATTTTGTTTTCTTTTCTTTCCTTATTATCTATTTTCCTTATCCGTCCCTGTTTGTTTTCCTTAATTTAAATGAAAGAAAAATTGCTGAAATTTTTTTTTTAAATGCAGAAAATCAAATTGACAAATATCTGATAAACATTTGAAGTGCACAACGACCTACAGCCAATAAAATGTTATCAACACAGGATAATATATCTACATATAATTATATAACTGGTGCTTTTTGTTTTTGTTGTTTTTTTCCTTGTTTTTTTTTATCAATACTTTTTAATTTCCTTTATTTTCTGGTCTTAGCTCCTACAGCCTTTTCTTTTAATAAAAATTCCTCTATTTCTATTCTTTGACTATTTTCCACAAACAAAAAATTTAACCAGCGTTTCATAAGTATTTTATCATTTATGGTGTGTTAAGTTTTATATTATTTCAATCCTGTATTATAAATTAGCCAAGTTACAAATCCATTCTACCAGACGCGACTAAAACGGCTTGCTTGAGTTATTAATTCTATGACATTTCAATGATAATATTATTCAATCCACACATCGAACTATTTTATTTGATGTTGATCGGCTGTTTGCATAAGATCGTTAATGCATGACAGCTATCTTTGGGTCAAATAGAGAACGCACATTTGCTATTGAAGGTGCATAGTAACTTGTGCTAGGTCTAAAAAAAAGATGTATACCTAATTAAGACACATAAAAGTTAAAAAAAAATAAGAAAAAGATTTTGTCTCAGAGAAAGAATTTTATAGGAAAAAAATGAGAGAGAGAGAGAGAGAGAGAGAGTGTGTGCGCGAGATTGAAAGAGGAGGAGAGAGAGAGAGAGAGAGAGAGAGAGAGAGAGAGAGAGAGAGAGAGAGAGAGAGAGAGAGAGATACTGTAAAAAGAGCGGAATGAAACCTAAAATTACAACTTTTCCAAAAGTTATTCCATTATTACTTATGTAATGTACAACGGAACTAACAAATACCCAACTGTATTTAAGATACCCTTTTTTTTCTTTTGACTTCATAATTATTTTTGGCTGTAACAGATGAAACCACTAATATAGACTAGAAACTGGCTTCTCAAAAGATATTGGATTATCTATATAAAGCCTTTAGTTAAACTCACAATAGCAAATAACATGATACTCATAAATATCAATTTGATGTGCGAGTGAGAGACATAAATTATGTAATTTTCACAGAAAAAGGTCTATTCCTATATATTATCTCTACCACCATTTTGGGAATTTAAAGCATTCACTTTGGGGTGATTTAGATACATGTAGAATCCTTTCACCAATTCCTTATTCTAATAAATGGCTTTAAAATGTAGTTTTCAAAGCAAAAGAAAATTAAGAAAAAAAAATACAAAGTGCACTACCTAAAACACTACCTCTAATAATTCTTTATAATTGACCCAGTGGTCTGCCTCCTCCAGAACTAATAGTAGTAGTAGTAGTAGTAGTAGTAGTAGTAGTAGTAGTAGTAGTAGTAGTAGTAGTAGTAGTAGTAGTAGTAGTAGTAGTAGTAGTAGTAGTAGTAGTAGTAGTAGTAGTAGTAGTAGTAGTAGTAGTAGTAGTAGTAGTAGTAGTAGTAGTAGTAGTAGTAGTAGTAGTAGTAGTAGTAGTAGTAGTAGTAGTAGTACTAGTCATAGCAGTAGTAGAATCAAAACAACAGCAACGTAACAAGATCAACGGCAATACCAACATATACTTCTGCATTTTTTTCTCTCCTCTCTCTCTCTCTCTCTCTCTCTCTCTCTCTCTCTCTCTCTCTCTCTCTCTCTCTCTCTCTCTCTCTCTCTCTCTCTCTCTCTCTCTCTCTCTCTCGTTTTTTTTTCTTTCATCCAATTTCGCTCCTTTTTTAAAGAGAGGGATTTTATAGAGAATAAGTACAGTATTCATTTGCCTCAGGTTGAATAACTTAAGGCTGAATCAATTTTTCCCAAAAGTGCGGAGTATATTTATTGTGTATAAATGTACTTTAGAAAAAAAATCAATAACTTAAGAATACTTCCAGCTGCTGATAATCACCTTTTTGATCAATTGCTACTGAGTGTCACGATATGTGATTATATTCCATAACTTGCCTGGAATGATTATAAAAAATCTTAAATTACATGTATTTTGTAATCTAATAAGCCGCAGCATTCTTGGTTATTTCATCGGCGCATTAAAAAAAAGCTAAGGATTTTTTTTTTTCAGATATATTTTATTAAAAAAAAAAACACGGTACATATCACAATAATGTGAGCGTCTCACTTGTGTTCTTTTGGCAAAAAGTGTTTAAGAAATTCATTTCCATTTTTTCACCAGTCTTTTCCATTTTAATTTCGATTACGTCAGGATTTTTTTTGTCCGCGTTACTAGATATGACTCTCGAATTCTCGCCGCAGTGATTAGAACCTAGTCAGCTGGTGATTGTCTTGGTCGACTACGGCTCCATAACGTTTTTTATTCATGTGCTTCTTCAAGTTCTTGTTTCGCTAAAATCGCTTGTGAAACAAGTACAAAATATATTATCACTAGATTAACATAAAGTGTGGCCTAGAGGTTATGAGTGATAACACTTTATGTGTAATTGTCCCCCCAAAAGTTTCCATTTGAAATAATTGTCATCTCTTATGAATTCATTATTCTTATTTCTTTCTGAGATATTTATAGAGGTTGTCGCTACCTTTCTATCTTCATATCATATTTCCCTGTAGAATACCAAAGCAGTATTTATTAATAAATTAATGATATGATTCATTGGAGCTTATATTTATAATGTAAAATGTAAAAATTAAGATAGAGTTGGAGTTTATGTAAGGTCCTTTTCTTATAATTATAATATACACGATTGAAATGAGCGAAATCATCATCGAGCCAAATATGTAAATCATTTTGTGCCGTGTTTGTGTCGAAAATTGGTGTGATATTTAAATTTAAGCAGACTGCGAGAAAACACAAGGTAAGCTGCTAGCTTAGTCAATGCCGAGGTGTCATGTTGGCTCGTTAAAAAAAAACTTAGAACAATAATTTTGTTCTTTGCAGTGGCAATAGGCGGTGATTAGTAATTTTCTGCCCAGCCTTTTACATGTATTAGGCACCCCCTATGTGCTTTTTAGCCTTTCACTGATTCAGTATACAGTCTGTGTCAAATTTTCAGCGCTATAAGATAGAGTCATAGAGCTTGAATAATAAACGAATGTCTGCTTATCATCTTATTAGAGATACGGTTTGATATTCGTACATATACATCGTACATATCGCCCTCTCACATTCCATTCCTTGACGTCATGGTCATGCTTCAAGACAACTCTCTCCACACAGATCTCTATTTAAAACCCACAGACAACTTCAATTACATGTACTTGCATTAGTCCTCATGCCACCCACAACACACTAAGCGCAGACTCGCATTTAGACTAGTTTGAATTTGTTCATTAGAACAATAGAAGCTGCACTCACACGTAGAATCACCGATCTCAAACACTGCCTCCAAAGACGCGGTTTCCTCTATAAACACATTCAAACGACATTTTAAAACCCTATTAAGCATACGAGAGCTATCATTGAGCTAGGCAGACCTAGCCGTCCAAATCTGAATTTGTTTTGAGTGAGAAACGAACACAAAGTTTCTTTTCATTTCTAAATCCGGTAGCGAAACTAGATCTTGGCGGATAGCCTTTTCGAAATTGGTGCACATCGATGTAAAAGTGAAGATTGTTTATTTGAACTATTCTCAGTTAGACCTAAATGTAGATCCAGGTATCTAGGCTAGCTAGCTCTAGATCTAGAACTATGTTTACTTAATCTCTTTCGCTGACACCTGAATTTCATTTTAAGAATCTTCGAGCTAGCAGAGACGTCACTGGTGTCAATGACAGTTTTAAAATGACCCTTCCCAAAAACCGTACATGTCTAACACCCAGAAACAGAAGAGAGGCAGGTCAGACGCAGCAAGCCAGTAACCGTGTTAAAGCTCATCGACTTGGAAGAGACTTAAGATCTTAATACACCAGGAGCACTACCCAGAGAAAGAGGAAAAGCTTCTATAGGATGCAATGAGCAATTGCAACAAGGCTTTAACCCAACATATAGAATTCAAGGCAATTTGTACCACATACAAGGTGATCTTTTTCGTTGTGCTGGAAATGATCTTAAGTTTGCTCAAATTGTTTTTTCCTGATTCAGCCACAGAACTTACAGACAGAGATTATCTGATACGTTAGATGCAGAGATTCTTAGGGACTTTCAAGATTGTCTTTAAAATTCAAATTCCTACATTCAATCTTTCAAGTCAGCAATTGAAAATTGTGCAGAGGAAGAAGACTTACAAATAGTTTTGCATGCCAAGAAGGTTCCACTAAAAGATGGACACACCAGAACCTGCAATTTACCGATAAGTAGTTAAATAGCAGCTCTCTTACCCGGCGATCAGTTTTGAAATTAAGACAATTTTCAGACGTAGGTCTGGAGATGGTCAAGAATTTAGGAGGATAAACACATGTCATCGCTCCTATGATCCCCTTCATTATGTATTGATGTTCCCCACTAGATGTGGTGGCTGGCATCTAGGCCTAACAAAATCAAACGACAAAACTCTTACTGCTGCGGATTTCTATGCATTTCGCTTTCAAATAAGACTAAATGATTTTAACATAGTATTCAAGATGCGCAAGTTGACGCAACAATATGCAGTGGACCAATGGGCATAGATATCTAAGACAGTCTTTTAGAGTGGGTAAAGAGAAATCAGAAATCCATACGCGCTGAGACGTGTCAAGGTTTGATGGATGCTGCTCCTTCAGAGGATCCTGTGAACGTCGGCATGAAAGTTATCTTGCCAGCAACAGTCTATGGCTCACCACGTTCCTATTCTGAAGCATTTCAAGACGCCATGTCTATTGTTAGGCAACTTGGCAAGCCAGACGTATTTATTACTTTCACGAGTAATCCGAAATGGCCTGAAATTAAATCAGCTTTGAACCCAGGAGAGGTAGCATGTGACCGCCCTGATTTGTCCTACAGAGTCTTTAAACTGAAGTTCACTGCTTTGATGGATGGCATTTTGAAGAAGGAAATCTTAGGAACTGTGAAGGCACATACAGCGACTATTGAGTATCATAACAGAGGCTTGCCACATTAACACATCCTGCTTATCATGGACAGGGAGCATAAACCAATCACTCCAGCTATCATTGATAAGATCGTCAGTGTGGGAATTCCAGATAGAAATAAGAATCCACTGCTCCACCATATAGACTTATCTCAAAATATTCATGGTCCATGTGGTAACCTCAACAGAAATAGTCCATGTGTGGATGGGGGTCATTATACAAAAAACTGCCCCAAGCAATTGCAGGATGAAACAAGAGTCACTGAATCATCATGTCCACTTTATATGCGGAGAAGGCCTGAGAATGGGGGTAGGAAACACACTAAGAGGGTGTGTGGATCGGAAATTTCTGTAGACAGCTCTTTTATCGTCCCATACAACCCAATACTATTTCTACGATATCATACACACGTGAATGTGGAAGTTGTGCATTCGGTTCAAGCTGTAAAGTATATTTATAAATACATAATCAAAGGTCAAGGTCTTGTTCTTATGGAAATTCGAGAAGAAAATGAAAATGATGAAATTTCGAGATATGTCAATGCTCGCTACATTTCAGCAAGTGAGGCCTTCTGGAGACTGTATGGATTTGAAATCCACAGCAAACAGCCACCTGTTGAAAAGTTGTCATGCCATTTACAAGATCAACAAAGCATACTGTTTCAACCAGAAGAGATTACAGTTTTTAGCCCACGACCTCCAGGCACAAAACTTACAGCTTTCTTTAAGAAAAATGCAGAGGATCCAACAGCGAGAGCTATCCTCTATCCAGATTTTCCACATTTTTTTCTTGGAATAACAAGGAGCACAAGTGGAAGAGACGAAAACGAGGATAGAGAAATCCGGAGAACCCAGATGAATGTAGAACTGATTGCATCGGGCGTATTCCAACTATATCCCTCAGTCCTCACCAGGCAGCGCTCTACTATTTAAGACTTCTGTTACACGACAAGCCAGGTGCAACTTATTTTGAAGATCTTAAAACAATCAATGGAACCATTTGTATATGCTTTCAATATGTTTGCAACAGAATTGGACAGCTTGATAATGATAGTTGATACAGAGAAGGGTACAGCAATGCAAGAGGCATCGGCTATCAGATTCGGTCCACATTTACGACTAGCCTTTACAACTTTTCTCATCTATTGGAACTGTGCCGAGACATTAAGGGACAAAGTCACAGAGCTGAATCCACAATTAATACAAAACCAGAAACCAGGTATTGATGGAAATCAGCACATTCTGGATAATGATGGATTGGATTTAAAATAAGACTTTCAAGGAGGACAACCGAAGATTGTCAGCGAGAAATTGGACTTCGACTCAAAAATCTAAAAGAAAAGGTCAATTAGGAATACCCACAGCTGAATGACCAACAGAAAGAAGTGTGTGTCGCTAAACTTGAGTCTGTAATACAGAAACATGTCTTTGGGCAGATCTTTGATCTTGATGCAAGTGGAGGGACAGGAAAAACTCACATTATCAATCTAATTTTAGCAGTTGTACACATGTGTATAGAAATTGCCCTAGCTACAGCTACTCTTTTTTCCAATGGAAGGACATACGTCACATAGCATAGCAGATGCAAAGTACCTACCTGTGTAAATGAACAGTCAATGTGCAGCACAAGTCCCCGGGATACCACCAGCTCATTACTTCGACAAACAATTTGATCATTGATGAAGTCTCTATGGGTCATAAATATATTTTTGAGGCCATCTACAGAACACTTCAAGACATACATAGCAACAGCTCTCTCTTTGGAGGAATGTCGGTGTTGATGGCAAGCGACTGGCGCTAAATTCTTCCTGATGTCTGCTATGGCTCAAGACCGCAAATAGTCAATGCAGCTCTCATATCTATGGGACCATGTCAGATTATTTAGTTTGACAAAGAACATGGGGTCGTACTCACTGGCGAATCTACTGCATTCTCAGGTTTTCTTCTAACGAATCTAAGTGTAGGAAATGGGCAACAAAATGTGTGCAAAGAGATCGGAAACTTTGCAATGCCACTCCCAGAAGAGCACCGGTGTCCCATTGAGTTTATCAATTCACTGGGCCCCTCCGGTATGCCACCTCACAAACTGACCTTGAAAATAATTAATAGCATTGTCATGCTGCTACGGAACCTGGACGCCACAAAAAAAATTAATGGTCACTGTAATGGGACCAGGTATATCATCCAACACCTACATCAACATGTCATTGATGCTGTCATCGCATGTGGACCACATGCAGGGAAAAGAATATTCATCCCTAGAATCTCTCTCATACCATCTGAAAATGTCTTCCCTTTTCACAATCATGAAACGCAAACAGTTTCCCCATGACCAGCCTTTGCCATGACGTCCAATAAAGCACAGGGGCAAACATTATTACATTTCATTACAACATCCTGAGCAGGATAGGGTTTAAGCATGCGATGAGGATACATGCAACCAAAACCAATGACCGAGTATACACAGGCAATGTTGTCTACTCAGAAGTCCTGATGTAAAGCTGGTAGGCTGAAACATGTTACTGTGTTGATAATTATCCCTTTCCATCGTTCGTAGAACGGGTATTTTGCTAGTTACCTTTAATTATAGTTATAGTATACATTGTATGATTTGATATATTAATGAGTCTAATATTATTTAGACTAATTAGAGAGAAAACGTCTCTAATGGCAGCCAGCCAGACACAGACAGATAAATCTGCTATGCCACAGTGTGTTGACAGAAGTAGAAAAGGTAAAGGAACATCAGCACAAGTAAGAAACAGCTTTATGCAACAAAAATATTTGATGCCATTATAGGTCAGAAAGTAAGTATGGATTTTACTCAAAGAGAGTTATGCCATCCACACCGTAGAGGGAAAAATCATGTAGATGTAGATCTATACATGAGAGAGAGAGAGAGAGAGAGAGAGAGAGAGAGAGAGAGAGAGAGAGAGAGAGAGAGAGAGAGAGAGAGAGAGAGAGAGAGAGAGAGAGAGAGAGAGAGAGAAAACAAAAATGTTTAAAGTACGCACAAAGACAAGGCCTTTGTCCTACTCCTATCTTTTTCAGTTTTTGTAATGGACCCAATTTTCATTTTGCTGTGCATAATTATTCTAGAAGTAGAAATAAACAATTTCTTTAAAATGCATAAATTGTTTTAAAGAAAAATGTGTAACGGGTATGTAGCAATTATTAATAAATTAAGATAGCAATTCCTTCAACTTCAAGCAAGTACATGTATGCTTATTATCAACACACAAAAGATGATTATGTAAAAATTCATAACTCTTTCAGGAACTATTTCTGCGAAATAAGAAAGGACAGTGGAAATAAATGTGAAAGAGGTATATATATATATGTACCTTAGCCCCTATCTGTCATTTTAATTTGGGGGGGTGCTAGTTGAGAAATTTAATAATATGAAGACATATACTCTGTACTAAGAAAGTCAAATGCATGTCCAGTATAAGTACATGTGCTTTGTGATTTCTGATTCTATATGCACTGCAGCATGAAACGTGTAACATATTAACAATACATGTAACAGTAAAGCAATGAAGGGTCACCCATAGTTCTGTTAGTGTTACACTAGTTACTGTTCATTCTGGGATAGGTTGGACTTTTTTTTTTTTTAATTTATTTTTAATTTTAATGGTCTTCAACGTAAAATAAATTGTATAGGTTTTCTGTTTATTTTTAAATCGCCTATATCTTTTGTTATACTATTAAAAGGGATGTACATGTAGAACTTGAGGAAAATCCTGGCTGAGCAGATAGTGTAGCTTAGTTGATGTATTGTAAGTCTGAGATCTTGAGTTCAATCTGTGGCTTAGACAGTCTGATGGTGGATGAAATCTGTTAAGTGTTAAATATACATGAACAATCCTTTTCTTGTCATGACAGGAATCAGTCAATGTCATATTATTAAAATAGAAATTATTTTTGGTAAAAATTAACGTCGGCTCAATGAAGAGGATCTTGCAAATTATAACAAAAGATTGGCACCCATCTTGTTTCCTCCAACTCTCAGTAAAACAAATCATGTCTTATAATTATACAAACAAAATATTTATCAATATCCAGTGAAATTCAAAGGTAAAAATAACATTAACAATTGGTAACTATTGAGTCGACACCTTTCAAGCGGAATGTACATACACATGACTGAAAAATCAGGTATTTGTCCAAATTATAAAAATGTGGGATAGGGCAGACTTCAATAAAGCGTTTTTCCCTTTTTAACTTTTGAAATAAATTTAATAAAACAATGTAAATGTGGCTTTCATTCAATGGCACTAGACTTAACAAACTCTGCCTACAGACAAGAAAAAAAAAACGAGATGAATACACCTGTATTGAGCAGGAACAATCCATCCTAATTCAACAAAGCAACCTTATGTCAACTTGATTGTGGATTTTAAGTATTTGACTCTAATTAGTTTTACTTATGGCCTTGTTAAGTTTTATATTGAAAAAGGTATGCAAAGGAAAAATTGAATTTCAGCAGGATATTTGATATCAAAATATCATCTTGTTTTAAAATCCCTTGGAAAAGTCATTTCCCTTGAACTTTTCGTTGCATGCTCCTGCAGATTTACACTTTAGTGCCTGAGTGTATACATGTATGTGTGATTTTTTGTTTTATTGGTTCACACAAAAAAAAAATATGGAATTAAGAAACAATTCTATTCATCATTCAATTCAGGGATAAAATTAAATTCAACAAGTAACTGCTCTAAAATTTATCATTGAAAATGTCAATCGCAGCAATTTTTTTCATGTAGGATAAGCTTACACGATATGGAGTGCAAGAAACTCTCCTTTGAATTGGAGTTTTTTACACCTTGTGAAGGTACCATAAATTAAAAAAAGCCTCTGAAAAATTGGTCTAAAACGTCATGCTTCATGATTTGATACTGTATACATGATTTTGACATCGTTTTGAATGTCAAGGCACGTAAGTATAGATATATAATTCATTTACCAGGGTTTTCAAATTCAAAACAGATAATGTACCAGAAAATTGAAGGTGTTATGATATGAGTACCTTTGATGTCTTATGAACTTGACTCAGGACCAAAGTAACATACATGTACTTATACGGTACATTCTTCAGCTCAGTGTATTTTTAGAAATTACTAAGATACCTTGGTTTTTCCATGAAAATTTGTTTTTCCTAGTTTTTTCTTTTTTTGTAACACTTTCCAAAAAACACAAAGAATTTACACTTATAAACTTTAATTCATTTCATTGTCACACAAAGAAAGTTTGTGCAGTTATCTCCCCTGAAAATTGACATTGCATAACAAAAAAAATGGCCATTAAATAAAACAAAAAGTTGCTCTCAAGAAATTCAGAGGTCCATAAAAATTTTTTTCCATGAAAGTCCTGGCGGAAGCTGTCACCAAACAGTATGAACGTGCAATGCTAATTAAAAACGAAAATACAATAGCATTTATTTGTTGATGATAATCATCCTCTTAAATTTTCAGGTGTATACACATACATGTAGTAACTGAAACACTATGCTGCCTTTATAGCATTATATGAGGTGCTGATTATTGAATAAAGTGGGTTTGTGGAGAGACTATTCAGTGAAGTTCATTCAATTCAAATATTTCCTTCAGTCACCTATACACATACACGTATACTATATGCTTTAAAAAAGTTCATGTTTTGCAGAATTTGTACATTACTTGAAACTTGAAGGTTTGTATTGCTTAGCATTTTAAACCAATATTTAACTGGGACAAAGTGTTAATTAAATGGTGATGAAAATTTCTAAATACATGTATAATGTGCTTTAAATTAATTTAGTTTCCATTTTACTATTGTTAGCATAACCATCACATGTATGTTTTCAAATCAATGGACAAGAAAAATGAGTGAGACAGGGTCTTCAATAGGAAGATAGAAGAGGAGACATGCTGTTGTGGGATTGTTCAATTATCTTTTTTTTTAATGAAAATGCATTACAAGACTTTAGATCTGATTTAAAAGCTTCATTAAAATGTATTTACATGTAAAGCTGAATCCTCATTTCCGTGAGAGGTTTTATTCATAAAATTTCTGAGAGAAAGTTTTATGACCGACACCATTTTTTTCTCCCAGAATGCTGACAAAGATTTTGAAGGGGGTTTTCATTGATAAAGCATTTTTTCTTTGTTACCAACACCCACTCTTTTCTGAGGATTCCTTTTCAGTTACTTTAGAGTACCGGTACATTGAGAATGAGATAAAATTATGGCAGGCTTACTTTCTGCCAGAGAAGTTTAACATCCCCCTAAGTTTCCAGAAAAATATTAGATTTAGTTTTCAGCCCAACTATCTGGGTTGAGAACTGCTAGCAACACAAAGCAGGGATGAGAACTTGACAAATTTTTTAACTGAATTTTCGAAATTGGCTATTGTGAGTTGCGTATGCAGAAGCTATCTTACCCTTCCCCTCCCCAAGCCAGTGCTTCCAGTGAGATGTGCTGAAAACCGAGGATTTTGTAAGGAGCCAGGCAAATCGAGCGCCGAAGGTGCGAGTTATTTCTAGGATGGTCCGGGGGCATGCTCCCCTGGAAAATTTTGGAAATTATCTCGCAAATAGAGCCATTTTACAGCATCTGGGCACAAATTTATCTCTTATTTAATGCTAGTCTTATATGTTGTTTTTGAAGATAAAAGACCTATGTCATAGGAATTGTTTTTGCAACTTAAAAAAATTCACAATTCACAAGAAATCTTGTCCTCACACCACAAACAACATGCTGTCCCAGCGACGTCAATTTTCCTAATACATTTACCTAATGTGTACTTCACTGGTCCGATTTTATCAAACGAATGCTGCAGAGGTTCCTTGGGCCATTTCCATTTGTTTTTAACAGAGGCATCAGTGGCTTTCACAGCACCTTTGTCGCCTTCCTTTAAGAATCGCATTTTCTTGAGGTCAGTTTCTTTTCGATCTGCGGTAAGCCTAAATCAGGTGAAGTGTCCAAAAAATATCGGTAGGTAAACTCTAGATAAACTGTAGATCTAGACTAGATCGGTAAATCCGGCTAAGAAGTGTCCAAAAAATATCGGTAGGTAGACTAGGCTATAGATCTAGATATACTGTAGATCTAGACTAGATTAGATCTAGATTGGTAAATCCCGTGAAGAAGTGTACAAATAATATCGGTAGGTAGAAATGGCGGACAATCTGGGATCGATCTACACTTGGTAAACTAAGGGCGCGCTACTCACAAATAATATTTTGCAAAAGTCAAGAACTTTCTTTCTTAAGGCAAAGAAGAAGTCATTTAAAATCCTTCGCAGGTTTACTTCGCGGAAAATCCCTCCGCCATTTTTTTTACCCAGCTACGGATTTTGCTCCGCGGATCTACTTCGCGATAAATTTCTATCCTTCGGCGGATTTACTTGATCGAAAAATTTTCGCCACGGAAATTTCTGCACAAAACGAAAACCGCGGATTTCCGCATAAATGCGGAAAACTGGAAGCACTGAAAGCATAAAAGAATATTGCAAACAAAGCCATGAGGAGCATTTTCTTTTTTTTAAACTGATTCAACTCATATTTCCTGTGCTCAGATTAAGAGGTTGAATGAACTGTTGTACATTTAACCCATTTGCATCTTTGTCTCGCTAAATGTTACTGCTTTCTGAATTTCATTGGCTGAACCCAGCATGAGATAAAGGTTTACTCATCAGAGGATACATACCTTAGATATTGCGGACTGATCATATTTTTAATCTTCTCTTAAGACATTTGAGGTGAAAATTTGAGTGCTACCTAGTTGGAAGTCATGAGCTCTTTGTTAAGTTATTGTTTGCGGATGAAGCAATAGCATCAGCACGAATGCCCATTTTGTGAAATTTGAAGTAAAAAAAGCGAATCAGCCGGTAAAAACTATATTGAACAGTCTTCACAAAATACACCAGAAAGTTTCATATACACTACAGCTAGAAAAAAATAAGAAAAGCAAAATGCTAAGGTCCACATAATATTTATTTGTCCTTCTCTTCTGCCTCACGCCTCTTCTTTTCTCTGAGGCCAAATAGCTTGGCATTGACGCGAGCTTGTCGAAGTACAACAAAGGTGTTGTGCTTGCGCTCATCCTCTGTTGGCACACGAGCCTTTTCTGGTTTGAACCTTGGCTGCAAAGGCAGAACAGCAGATGCCTTGCTCTGCTTCACCAACTTAAGCTCCTCAGGCTAAAAGTAGGGGGAAAAGAAAAGCAAAAATGTGACTTGGTATTGTTATAGCTAACAAATATATGTACATGTTATATGAGAATCATATTCAATCAGAGAGAGTACAAATGTAAAAAAAAAATAAACATACTGGTCATGTAATTCAAATACATAAAAAAAACTACAAGATGTGCTAATAAGATTTAAGTGGCAGAGCCTACTGTTAGCCTGGCTTTACTTAAAGATGTGAATCAAATGAATATTTACAAATTGTGATAATTATTTATCTAATGCTGTGTTAGTGTATTCTCATTCCCCTCCATTTTGTAATTTTTAATCCTATTTAATCTTGCCAGGACGATAATCTGTGCTCTGCGATGCCATTAAATGTAACGCTCCGAGGCGGATGCTGCGGCGCCATTATTATTGGTGGTTGACATTGTCTTGTTATCTTTCCATCTCATATACTCAGCAGATTTTGTATCTTTTTAAAAATATATTAACCAATGAAAAGGTGACAATTTATCCCTGTTTGAACTACTGAAGGCAATCCAGATCCCCTGGGGTGTGAAGAACAAATTTAGGCATGTCTGTCGGAACCATGTTACAAGGTGGGTACTTGAAGTTATTGACACATGGGAAACCTGCTTCCTTCCCATGTGGTTGTTAAAAATAGACTGAAGAGCAAATAAAACAATTAGACAGCAGTGACTTTAACACATGGCTCTTCCTTCCCTCTCAATTGCCCCCACCTCAACCTCCACCCTCAATACAGAGTCCTGACAAGATTTCCTCAAATCAGGTGGATTGCAGCTAGTAGTGGCGTTTGATATAACATAACGTGATTGGTCATTTTTTGTAAGAACATGAGACCAAACCAATTTTGTTGCAGGTCAATCGCATCACAACCTCATGTAAGAAAGGAGGAATTTTCTGAGGTGTAAAGAAAGGCACAGTTGAGAGCGTGGTGTGTGTGTGTGTGTGTGTGTGTGTAGGGTTATCAAGCTTTTGCCTTTGGTGTGGTGATTTTGATATGCTGTCAGCTGTCACTGTGTCCAATGGCAGGAAAGCATAGTCTTAAATTCAGATTATTGAATTATTGAATGAGTTTTTTACTTCACGTCTCCTAAATTGTTTGAGACAATGATCATGGAAGCGCCTGACAAGCATCAAGGGTGGACCTTGCTGTTTGTTCTGATTGCCTTATTTCTCCTCTATTGTCTCACTTATCACTCCACCCAACTCTCTGTGCTTGGTTATAGTAGAACTACATTGTACCCATATTTAGTTCTATCTGTATAGTTACATACATGCAGTTTCTTTAAACAAAAGGACTACGCACTGAACTTTACCTTAGATGGGAGACCAAAAATAGACTCGAAGGTTTGCATGTTCTAAATGAGTTATCTTTTCCCCCTTAGTTCTTATCCCTACCACCCACACAACTAAATTAATTACGTATGTGTTTTATTTTCAGTGCAAATTCCAATCTTTCATCAAAGGAATAGCTAATTATTGAAAGCTGAAATTATCATATCCAATCAAGCTCTGTTTGAAAACATTTTTTCTCCAAGCCTATGTTTATAACTTGATTCAGAACCATTTTAAAAAGTTGTCAAGTTTCACAAAATTAATGTAACTTATAATTTGTTTTGTTTTCTCCTAGTCTATGTCTATAACTTGTCCTTTCATAAACTCATTAGAACCATTTAAAAAAGTTGTCATGTTTGACAAAATAAATGTAACTTATAATTTGTTTTGAAAACAAGTCTATATAGACCCTTTGTTGTAAGCTACAATACTACAAGATAATCTGCTCTGCCACATGCCCAGTCCAGAAGCTAACGGGCAGAGGCACCGCTACAGTTTTCCATCTACTGTGTGTACCCGCATTAGCAGGACATGAGATAAAATCTGCTGCATTATTGTTGCTTAAGTTTGAAACCTGCTGTTACTGAGAACAAAATACACATAAGGGTATTTTCCTTAACCCAACAAAGAATATATGGTGCTAAAGTTTATAAATTAATGAAAAGTAAATGACTTTAAATACAATATATGTACATTTAAAAATTAGATTATTAGGTTAAAAAAATCATCAACAGATGGGCAGAGTACCTAAGTGAACTTTTTGACAATCACCGACAGGATTACCATGTAATGAAACACAATTTCGCTATCATGAAAGATGAGATCCAGGCAGCTATAAATGAAATCAAGCAAAGCAACAGGCCCATAATGTGTAATTTGGAACTTTTAGAAGCCCTTAAAAGTTGAAGAATTGATACGATTTTAACATCACTCTATGATATTGGTAAGATTATTATACGAGATATCTCAAAATCTATATTTATAGCACTGCCAAAGATTCAAACGGCGATAGAGTGTGAATTACATAGAACGGCCAGTCTTAGAAGTCGTAAGAATCATCACAATGCTGGTCAGAAACAAAATCAAACTGGAAATACCAGAGGAACAGTGTGGCTTTGTAGAGGAAAAAGGTAGAAAAAAATCTCTTCATCCTTCGCGCTATAATTAAATGAGCTCTGGAAGTACAAAAAAGGTATGACTGCTTGACTACACCAATGCATTTGACAGAGTACAACATGATGAGATAATCACACAACAAACAGTTGAAGATAGGTGGAAAAGATCTAAGAGTGATCAGAAGTATGTACTACGAACAGGCAGCAGGAAAGTTCCTCACTAAACAAAGTTTTAACTCACTGAGGCATCTCCCTTTCTTGGCTTGCTCTCTTTACGAGGGAATATAACCAGTTTGGTCTTGTACTCCTTGAGTCGTTGAATGTTCTGCTGTTGAGACTCCACTGATAAGTTACGCCTGCGGTAATCTACAGCGATGCCAATACTACGTGCTGCCTTTTTGTTGATTCCGGCAGCCTTTGATAATGCCATGTGAAAAAGGGAGAGAAGAGGATCACATACGAATTATGATGATAAAAGCTCAAGATTTAAATATAAAAGAAATAGTTAACAAAACACGGCTATAAAAAAAATAAGCGCATTTCCTTCCCCAATTTAAAATTAATATCAACATTATCATGGCTGGGAAAAGAACCTGATGTTTTAAGTTAGGTGGTGCCAGTTTGCCTATTTCTTTTGCCTGCTAGTCATGTTACCTCTTAAAAAAAATTTTTTTTTTTAAATATTGCAGTATCACAATTAATGGCAGTTTTATATCCAGTCAAAATGAATCTTGTTCATGATTTTCTGCTTCAAAAGTGTGGGGGCTTCCTCATCGTGAAAATAAAATAGCTGAGGTGTAAATATCATCTGAAATTGGAACAATTTAGAAAAGAAGACTAGTAAGTTTACCAGGACTTCTCACACTTGGCTTTTAAAAGATGAAAAAGACACAAAACTTTCTAATAAATTTGTTTACATTACCGGGTGCATGTTTGTCAATGTTACATTTTTTAGTGATTTTGTATTCAACTTTTAAAAGCTGTTAATGAAAGTACTGTAGGTGGGAGCATAACCTAGTGGGGGTTCTTACTTTAGACTGCAAGCAGAGCCATGAGAGACAATTATTGCACTGATTTATCCTAATTTTTCTACCCATACTACCTGATTGAAACATCAGAAGCTTCAATGTCATGCATCTGCTATCTACATTTCACTGGCTGAAATAAGCATCTTAGGTACACTGTCACTTTACGAAGTCTTTATAACAAAAAACAATGAATATTCTTTTCCTTATCTTTATATTTTCTAAAGACATTTCATCCTTATATGATCAGTAACGCTCAGGTCTCTTAACTTCTAGAACTGTGTTCTTTCTGTAATTCTTTACTTTGGGATGAAAATCACCCATTTGGTTCTAGGTCATGACTGTTTGCAAACTACAGCACCACAATCAATCTACTGGTTTAATTCACAACATATCGAGTGCTATATAAGAATATATACATTAGAACAAAATTAGGTCGAACATGGATCCCCTGAAAACAAGAATTTCTTGAACTCATCCATTTTCTCTTTCCGTTCTTTTTTTTTTTCAATTTCCTTGTTATTTATACCTTTTCCTTGGAACGAGTTAAAAATCATTTCTCAATTGTTCTCGAAAGTTCGCCTCTTAAGAAATTCGACAGATCTTAAATTTAGATCAAATGTCCCACACAGCTGTTTCTATTCTCTAAACAAACACACCCAGTCTCTCCCTATCACTGACTAGAAACAATTTGTCGACAGGCGCCCTAAATTTTTATCCCTAGTAATTGTGCAGTAATAGTAGCTACCGAAAGAGACTCCCCCACCCATATCCTACATTACAGTCCCCTATTCTGATGCAAACTGCGCCACCTGTCTGTAAGCGTCTACAAGATTTACTTGTAGCTAAGATCTCGATGAGGGCCGATTGTAAACAAACTTTGCTTGTCCCATGTGTACAAGACATGGATAATGGTCACAGGTAAATATGTTTGGGCTAACCCCTTACTTAACCAATCAATGAATCAATTATAAATGCATGGGTGTTGAAAAAAACTGGTTAATCAGATCTTTTTATTGATGGTTAGAACGCCAGATAGCTCAAAGGTAAACCTTGACTGACATTAGAGAGCTTCAGGTTCAATTCTTTGTTTAGGTCCTCTGGTGGGATTTGGTCTAGCTTTGCTAAGACAGTCCCTGAGTTGAGTTAAAGATATTCAGGAACAAAGGCGGGTTCATTAAAACATCAACATAAGACTGAATTTACGCCTAACTAGAAAGAAATCTGTGACCGGTTCAAGATCCCATAAGCCTTTGAGTTTGGAGACAAGTTTTTACTTGACACATATTGTTTAAGAGGTATCAGTGTTCAATCCACTATTTGAAATAGTAAAAATAGGGACAATACGTCAAACCGGGTATTCCCCTTATGCCCAAAATTGTGCAGAAGAAAGCTAGAAAACATGAAGCCCCTTAATTTCAAAATATTTGCAAAAACTGACCATAACGTTAAGATTGGGGCCTTAGTACCAAAATGAACATAGCTTCTTTGAATATATAAAAATTCCCCAATGAATTGGAAGAATCTGTGTTCAACTGTACCTCTATTTGAATAAAACTATTATGAATAGACAACAACAATAAATTGTGTAAAAAGCGCAGGACATTGATTCATGTAAAATTTCTCACCTTCAGTTCATCAAGAGTGAATCCACGACCCAATCTTTGTTTGTTGTTGTACTTGAAAGTGGGACATCTGACTATGGGTCTGAGAAGACCAGCTACAGGTCTGGGCGCAATAGCAGCAGCCTTTTTAGCACGAGCTACTCTTCTACGCTTAGCTCTCATGGGCTGGTTAAACCAGGTCTTGACCATGGTCTGCCAGTCCTTGTGAAAATGGCCATTGGGCACTATGTTATTCCTTTTGGGAGCCATGGCTTGAAAAAGTAAACAGAGTAAAAACATAATAAAGAAAATTATTAGCCAAAAAATCTTGAAAAAAAAATTCTCGTTCTTCAGAGAACTAAATACCTTAACTCTAGAAATGTCATTAAGGAAATTAAAATAAAAATTTTTTTTTTAAATCAAAAAGTCTGATTATTGGAATTTCTCATGAACCGAATTTAGATCTAGATCTCGTTATAAGGTAAAATTGCAGATATTGGCCCACCTCACATCGAGCTTCACAATTATTGTTTCCTGGCGAAATCGAAACTTGTAGCCTAGTTTAATCAATTGATCATTTAATGGGATTTTAGGGCAATGAAAAGAAAGCTTATATCTTGAAAAGTATTTATTTGCGACGAATAAAACCTTCATACTCGTGTTTAACATATCAAATTCATTGACAAAAATACAATTTTAAAACTTAGGGTGAGTTGGGCCGATATATATTTGCAATGATACCGTAAGACTCTACGTAAACTAAGATGGGACAAATCATGATCTGGAAACACTAAGGCTATTAGAGTTATAACCTTATATTGTCATAAATATGCTCTGGGAACAAGCCTACCAGTGCTAGGTCTTCGTTACTGTCGTCTTTGGATACAATTCTTATATTATGATTTGTATGATCAGGGATTGAACTACTGCTATCAGATTGATAAGGCCTATTCTTTCTTTTGGTAATACAGGCGTGGTGCAAATTGCAAGACAATAATCTTGACTAAAATCTAGTAGTTTTGGAACAGATTATATATCTTGGTTAATCTGAAATCTGCGACAAATTGTCAAAATCACGTAGATCTAGGAGATCTTTATTAGGATCTAAAACCATCATACCACAGGTATATGTAGCCGGTGTCGGAGAGGTCTAGTATGTTTTAATTCTTAATATCGATCAAAATAATCAACCTAAACTCATAAATATATGTTTCAGTATTGACTGATGCACTATCAAGGGGTGTTTATAACAAAATTGAACCGATAAAACGCGATTGATCTTGGTTGAAAATCGAAACCTACCTGCTCCTTTCGTTTGAACCGGAAGAAAGGAAGAAGCAAGAGGAAAACATACAAACACGCATGTCAAAAGGGGAATAACTGTGACAATTTGTTGAATGGTAGCAATGTGTTTCAGGTTCTTTATTGTTCAGGTGGAAGTAAAAAATCATCGAAATAAAATTAATAAGCCCTAGCAATAGCGGCAATAGCTGGAGTCACGCAATGATTTACGCTATCACCTTCTCTCTTTAACACCTTACTTAAGACAATCATGAGTGAAAATTTGGAAAACGTGAAAGTTCACTGCATTTGTAACTGAAAGAACAACCACAACATAATGTTTTGCTGAAGCACGATTTGTGCCGGGGAGTGAAAAGAAGCACTTTTCAAGTTAGTCATCAATTATGGCATGGAGATCAGATAGAAAAAAAAAAACCACAACAAAAGGACGCCGCAAAGGAATCAACTCAGATGTTAGAATTGTGTGTGTGTGTGTGTGGGGGGGGGGGGGGGGGGCTAGAGTCTGTTGATAGCTTCAAATACATGTGTGCATTGGTGATAAGTTAAGAAAAAAAAATGAGAAAAAGAAAACCTTCAGGATTCAACAAAAACAATAAATAAGTGTAGAATTGAAAATCAAGACCATATTTATCAATGATACAATTATGAAAAGACGCCATCATTTTACATAACTCTCAAGTTAGACCGATCCATATTCCTTGTCAATTCAATCTTTTTGTGCGCTTACGCTTACATGAGTGTGAGAGAAAAGCTAAAGAAATGGATTGCTTTCAAAGATTTTTGGGTAACTCTTTCAAAGATCATATATACAGATTGAGAAACAGGATTAAATGAGCGATTGAGATTTATGGAAATATTCAAACTGTGAGTAATATTAGAAATTGAGAATGCTTTGGGCACATAAGATCAACTAAACTTGCATAGAACTATTAGGGCACCATTCGTGAGAAGTGGAAGGGAACGCAGGCAGTAAAGAGATGAGAAGACAGAATACCGGAATGGGCAGTTCGAAAGTTGGATTAAGGGTTATACTAGAAAGAGATATAGGAAGGAGATGTGCCGGTCATTACTGATGCCCCAATCAAAATGTAGGCAAAGGAATAAAGTGGAAAGGGGGAAGATATCATCAGCTCATCCAGTAGACTGACGTTTGAATGAGGAAAGCGCAGGTAAAAGGCTCACATCACTGCTGTCATCAAAATTGTACCTGACTACGCCTAATCATGAATCTGAGGCCCTAACAACCGTGTGGAGCTGCAATTAAATCCGCAAATCAATAGATTCGAGCTTGATGGGTCCCATGTCAGCTGCCATCCAATCTTTATGCTTTATGTTGTTTTCACCCTTAACTCCCCCATAGCCTTCCTCTCTCTTTCTCTCTCTCTCTCTCTCTCTCTCTCTCTCTCTCTCTCTCTCTCTCTCTCTCTCTCTCTCTCTCTCTCTCTCTCTCTCTCTCTCTCTCTCTCTCTCTCTCTCTCTCTCTCTCTCTCTCTCTCTCTCTCTCTCTCTCTCTCTCTCTCTCTCTCTCTCTCTCTCTCTCTCTCTCTCTCTCTCTCTTTCTCTGTCTAATATATATATATATATATATATATATATATATATATATATATCTTCCTCTCATTCTTTGTCTCTCTTACTCTCTGTCTATCTCTTCCATCCTCATCTCAATTCAAAGTAGATTAACACGCGAACGTGTACTTAGCGCCCCCTATTCTCTCTCAGTTTTATAAATATTAAGGCAGGGAAGGTTTACATCGAGGATGTCATTGTCCTAGCACATGGCCACCCTGGTACCCCAGGACAAGGCGGAAATTTTACATTGGTCTCGTGCCTCTCGTAAGCTGGTTGATATTGGCACTTTATAAAACGCATTGCTTAACTATCTCGAAGTGCTTCGATAATGTTTTTTTTTAGTCAGTTCTATTCCTTGTTTTTCAATTCGATTTTCATGTTTCTATATTTCTTCAATTTACAGTGTCTGTACCGTGCAATAACTTATATATTATGAAGGTTTTGTTTCTTTTTTTCTTAATTGAACTGGTATGAAATTTTATAGAAGATTTCCGGAAAATTTTTCTTTGATCTTTCATCCCAACTTCATGCATAGGTAGGGGCCAACTTTGTCGGTTTGGTGCGTATCAAGAGAACATGCTGCGTTACTCAACGTTGGGGCCCATGGTGGTAACCTGATACACCTCAGGTTGGAATCCAGTGCCTGCTGTTTAGTTAGAGGGCAATGTTCGGATCCATCAGATGATGGGAGTATCTTTTCTCCTCACAAAAGAAAGATGCCTCGTAAGCTGAAACTCACTTCAAAGAAAAAAACTAATGGTATCCATTCTTACTTCTCCACGTTTCACTGTTGTTCAAACAATTACGTGTATATCATCTGACAGTCTCCTCTTCACCATCGATCTCCCTCAATGTGCATTACAGGCTGAAATCTCAAATTAAATCGCATGGAAGAAGGCAGACATGAGTTCTGAATCATGAATTTCATCGTTGACATAATATGTCGATGCAAGAGAAACCGTGATGTAAGCAACAGAAAGACGTCGGAAGTTGGTATGTCTCGGAAAAAGAATTTTTATTTTTCTTAACTTTCCAACTGCAGGGATAGTAAATGCAAATAGTCACCTTAAAGTTTGTCAGAAAAATTGTTGTTCACCGCACCGAGTGTGAACGCCCAGAAGTGGTGGAAGAGCGTCCAAGAGGAAGAAAAGAATGTTCTTCAACAGCTTTTCTCCAGCCTTAATTTAACAGTTTTTTTTTAACTGTCGGAGAGACAAGGAACAAAATTATTGAAATGAGGAACGGAATACACGTATGGAGTGTAATATTTATTTGCAAGAGCATTTGTAAAAAGTTGCAAAGCATTTAAAAATGTACGAGTAATGAGTTCATTTTTTTTTTTTTTTTTTTGAGGAAACATAAGGTGCATGTGAATTGTTTT
The DNA here is from genome assembly GCA_033675545.1 of Elysia crispata. Lineage (NCBI taxonomy): Eukaryota > Metazoa > Mollusca > Gastropoda > Plakobranchidae > Elysia > Elysia crispata. The sequence goes on along the minus strand of JAWDGP010001093.1, from coordinate 205,627 downwards.
TCTTTTTTTTTTTTCAATGCAACTGATCAAACATCTCTATATGCAGATTTCCAAGCATTGGAAGATCAGATTATATAACTTAGACCCTGTGATAAACATAGTGCGAAGACTAATCTTTTTTTAAAAACCGCAGTCATTGAACATTAGGATTTTCTATGACGCTCTTCGCACCTCGAACCTTTTTTTTTTTCAAAAAATATCTCGAAATACGTTTTAACGCCTCCAACATAACTACGGCGAGATCTCCAGTGCTGGAATCGACAATGTGTGGAACAAAGGAATAGGGTGAAGGAGTTCTTTTTTTTAAACTTCTAAATTTTAAAACAGTGTCCCAAAACTTGTGGGAAAGAATTCATTCTCCACTTACTCTGACGCTTGTGGGAGGCAAAACAAAAAAAAGCAGTCAAGCACACTCCTTCATCATTGTGGGATGTATGAGGAAAGTTTGGTATAAAATGCATCCAACACTCATTTTGGGGCTGTTTTCTTTTCTTGTCACAGTGAATTTATTGATGCTGATGGGATTCCCATGTCGAATAGAACATTCTAATAAGCATTTGCATGCCATTCAACTCCACAATGGGTTGCCTAATCTAGAAGGACAAGAAGAAATCCGCCTTGTTATGAAGGCAATGAACTGGCTCTGTATGTCATTCTTTATATCGAAGAACGAAGAAATTTTAAGCGTTTTGGAAACATTGAGATTGAAACAATGAAAGAAATCAATCTGATGGTTAAAACTCTAGAGAAATAGATTGAAAAATGAGTTCAAGGTATCCAAATGAAGATGGTTGGTTTAAACTAGATTTACCTAGGAGAGGAAGAAAAACGTTCTGTATCCTTGTTCAATGTTTTGTGATACACTCGTTTTAAATGATTGTTTTGTTTCTGTATACGATTCTTTGTGATGTTACAATCGTGATCAATGACCATTTCGTTTCTGTGTATGATTGTCAGTGCTGTTACAATAATTACTGTTGACAATTTTTTTATTTTTAAAAAAAAAACATGCAAAAGTTTCAAGTAACTCAGGAGCTGCAGAATTTTTTTTTTTTAATCATAAACTGGTTACCTTCAAAATTATGAAGGTAAGCCAACAAACAAGATCTATAAGGTTAAAATTGATTACAAGAATTAGCCAACGAAATATGGGAGTAATTAAAAAAAAAAGAAAGGGAAAAGCATCCTTTCTTCTCTACCGTTCTACTAGAAATAAGATTCAATTCAAGATCGTGATCAAAAGCTAGTGTCGTAAACAAGAAAAGAAAACTATGAGTGAAAGAAAAATGTTACGATGAATAAGTATATTTATACCACCAAGGTTGCATTATTTGTACTCTTTGTTTTTGTGTTTTGACCTTGGCATTCCTGGGATAGTTTTCATTGTGAGCGGTCCATTCACGTATTCATTCGGAGAGAGGAAGGGTTAGTTATGGGAAGAGAGAGAGAGAGAGAGAGAGAGAGAGAGAGAGAGAGAGAGAGAGAGAGAGAGAGAGAGAGAGAGAGAGAGAGAGAGAGAGAGAGAGAGAGAGAGAGAGAGAGAGAGAGAGAGAGAGAGAGAGAGAGAGAGAGAGAGAGAGAGAGAGAGAGAGAGAGAGAGAGAGAGAGAGAGAGAGAGAGAGAGAGAGAGAGAGAGAGAGAGAGAGAGAGAGTCGTCCCAAACGCACGCTCAGTCTTTTCACCCAGCAACACAGAGCTTATTGGTGAACAGCTGTGTGTGAACTTAAAGCTGTGAAAACACTGGCTGTAGTGACTGGTGTTGTGAGGACCGGAAAGGAGTGTCGGGATCACGGCGACAAGAACTGTTCAGTGTGGAGAAAAAAAAAGTAATAAGATATACTGCAATCGGACAGCATAATTTGGGAAGATTAATTTGATTTGGCCCATCAAAGCAGACACTTAATTGCGCGCTCTTTGGTAAGCTTGCATGCATTTTTTCCACTATGATTTTGTTTATCTCCTCTTCTCTCTATATTCTTATTTTTTGGGGGTTAATCATATCTAAATAGCTTATCTGAAATATACGCAACAAATGGTTTCAAGATTTTAATGCGTGTATAAACTTAAAGGACTTGGTTATCTGTTTGAAGCAAAATAAATCAAATCAAACTAAAGTGATGCATTAAAAATTGCACGTGAAATGGATTATATATGGGTAGAAAAAAAAAACGTGGAAGGAATAAAGAGGAAATGAGAGTTAGAATAATCAGAAGATGTGGAAAGGGCAAGCTGGGCGATTGACATCATGAATTGGCATCATAAATAATTAATTTTATTTAAATCTGAAGTGAAGTCATAAGACTGGCCTAAAGTAACACGTTGCCACCAATTTAATTTAACCCACGCTAATGAGATTGAAAAAAATTATATTAAAAACGTCTATAGCTTATATTAAGGTAGGATCAGGAATAGCATTTTAGGTTAACATAGACTTTACGCTTAAGTAAGTAATTCACTGTGCTGTCTTTGAGCCCAACCAAATAGAAAGAACCTAAGATAAATTTAAAATAGCATTTATGGCCATTTTCGTGTTATTTTAGATCAAATAATGTGTGGGCCCATCAGTGAAGACAACTAAATCGTTCAAAACACCAGACCTAGAGGTGCACATCACAGGCGTTGATATGACAACTGCATTTGATTTGACAGATGTAAAAACTTGTTTGACAAAGACACAAAAAAATGTAATTGGAGAAGATAACTTCTAAACTATCCACATCCTTGCTTTCTAAGACAACGATAAATGCCAAAAACATCTTTGCTCTCCAAAATAGGCGCGACACGGCGCTATGTACTTTTTATAGGAGCGAAAATGTCAGTTTGAGAAGTTCAGGGAAAGACTGAAAACGCATAATTTCAAAGTGTACGTTCACAAAACAGAATTGCAAGAATATCCAACACTGCTTTAAAAAATCTAAGAAATATAGTTCCCCGTTGGGCAGAAAGAAGGCAATTTATTGATTGAAAGAACCCCTGGAAATAGTCATGATTTACTTTCATATATTTTGTACCACAGTTGATTAAACGAAAAAGACAAGCAAAAGAAAAAAAAAAAAGAAGAGGAAAAAAATATAAGTTAAACGTATTTCCTGCGTAACTGAAAAGCAATGGCCAATGGGTAAATGAGGTAACTTTACTTCTTTCACATTGCCTAATTTTAAAAGCTTCATAGAATAAAAAGAAATTATGTAAATAGAGGAGAGGATATAAAAGCTTTTTGGTTCACTTGTGTCAGGGCACAAAGCTAAGCCGTTTCTCCACTAAGGCTTAGCTTGTTTTGGAAGCGCAGTCAAAAGGCGAGGCTCTAGTGGGCCAATCAGGAATTATTGTGCCAAGGATCATTTATGTCATTAAGTTGGAAATTATGAACTGATGGAATTCATCTTGTGCTGTGGATATCAATAATAGAAAGAGTCAGAAAGAGTAAAAAAAAAAAGAAAGAAAAAAGAAAAAAAAACCTGTAAAGTGTTTGTGTATATCACAATCCTTGCCATCGACATTTTTTAATGCTTTCTTACTAGTGTCTAAGAGAAGTTGCAAAATGCAAGGTTTAAAGTGCGATTTTCCATAATATAGGCCATTTGTACATTTGCCCATTGAATCGCAAGTTTCATTTCTTTTTTTATTTAATTATTTTTAGACATAGAGCCGAACAGCGAGCCGTCGACAAGACTTAACTCATTTTTTTATTTGTCGTCGAAACATAATAATCCGTTCGCCCCATGAGCGCCTTTTCATATAGCAGTGATAATGTCAAAAACGTATGATTTGGGAGAGATCTTTATCAAAGTAGGTCACGGAAATCCACGATCACCAAAATAGACAGGAAACTGTGTTAACTTCAGAACATCAGAGCGTTTTCCTGGGCTTGAGAGACACAAGAAAGTTTTTACCGTAAGGTTAAGTCACACTCACTCAGTTAACGAGGAGTCAGGTCAACAGCGTGCGTCAGAACAGCTGCATTGGCGATTGAACGAAAAAAGGATTTGTGATCAAACGAAACAGCGGATTTATACGCGTGGGTAAGTTATACTCAGAGTTCAGTAAATGTGATCATCGACTCGAAAGAGTTTTTCCGAATAAGAATAGATCTAGATCTAGATCTAGATTTATACATTTTCTAACTTACTTCGAGGTCAAAATTCTCTAGATCTAGATCTAGAGATCTAGCTACAATACTTGGAATTCTGTTCCCAGAAATCTACTTCTAAAGTGTTTCTCTCAGGGTGTTTTTTTTTTTTGTTTTTTTTTTTTGTTTCTTTTTTAATCACATTGGTTGAGTCGATTCTAAATCTAGCATAACGTTACATGTTCAACATCCAGATCTAGAACTAGAATCTAGATTCTAGGCCTCTACGTTGATTATTATTATCAATATAGCATTCAAGTCAACAAAACCGTGTTATTTCTATATTATTGTTCAATCTTCGACAAGGATCTAAAAGAACCTCGCCAAAATTGAATTCAGGTAAAGGCACTTCTCAATCTTTTCAAAAAAAAATTTTGTCTTAGTAAGATTCAGCCCAAACGCGCAGTGAGCAGCTTTTAATGATAATCTAAATCTGAAGACATTTTGAAATTGCGGGCATTTACGGATCACCACGAAATTTGAACTTGTTTTTCTTCAAAGGTGTTTTTAATAACATTTTAAAATAAAATATAGCCTTTCTCTGTCACGAATCGGTAGTGAATTAGAATCTAGTTTTAAGGCAATTTTGTTTCTTTTTAGTTAAATCGTATCTAATCACGGTATAGTTTCACATCGTAAGATTGTGGTCCCCAAAATTGATCATTTTTCATAAAAGTCCGCATATGATTGATACTTTTATTTGCGTACAAAAAAGGCGACTAGATGTAGATCTTGATCAAGATTTTCCACTGAGCTGGATCTACCCTGTCGATGTAATTTTACGTCATTCATCCAACCATTGGTTGACCTGTCCATACGCTCTTCTACCGACGTGGCAAGGGGTTATTTTAGATACCAGCTACATAGTATCCATTTGACTTGACTGGTGATCTTCGTCAGATCTTTCATAAATTTAACATCCCAAATTTCTCAGAGAATTCGACTCTTGCGTCCTGACCTCTTTAGATGTACGCAAATCATGTAGTTTGCTCTGATATCTTGAACTTCCTATCTTATTACCCGCTCTGTCTGTCTGTCTGTCTGTCTGTCTCTCTCTCTCTCTCTCTCTCTCTCTCTCTCTCTCTCTCTCTCTCTCTCTCTCTCTCTCTCTCTCTCTCTCTCTCTCTCTCTCTCTCTCTTCCTCTCGGCTCATCCACTGCTTTATTCAAATATTCCTTTTGACTTCTTATACTCGCATACATACTTACCTCTCTAAAACTCCCCGCCCACTCCCTATCTCCCTCCCTCTCTCTCTCTCTCTCTCTCTCTCTCTCTCTCTCTCTCTCTCTCTCTCTCTCTCTCTCTCTCTCTCTCTCTCTCTCTCTCTCTCTCTTCTTTTTTTTCTTTCTCTCCGCTATAATGTTCAATCTCTTTTGCCTTTTTTTTTACTACTACACACTACCAACTTATCTTAATTAAATCCCATTCGCTCTCTCCTTAACCCCCCTCAGATCTCTCTCTCTCTCTCTCTCTCTCTCTCTCTCTCTCTCTCTCTCTCTCTCTCTCTCTCTCTCTCTCTCTCTCTCTCTCTCTCTCATACCTGTCATACATTTTCTATTCTTGATTTTAGTTGCCTCTAATTATTATTAATCATTGTACACATTACTATTTGTCTTCTCTTACGCCCTGTCGTTCTTTCTCTATCTGTCTCTACCTCTTCCTCTTTCTCTCTTTTTTGTTTTCCTCTCTCTCTCTCTCTCTCTCTCTCTCTCTCTCTCTCTCTCTCTCTCTCTCTTTCTCTCTCTGCTCCTTCCTTAAATCTACCCAAAACAAAGCTAAATTAGCAAAACAAAGGACGAAAACCAATCAAAATTTCCATTTATAACTATGTACGTTGTTTCCACCGTCCGAATCTTAGCTTTGTATATCGTGTCTCATGGCCATCAAGTCTACCGCGATATAATCCTATATATATATATATATATATATATATGACTTCTGATTGCAATGCTCTTGTGTCATGCCCGATAAAGGAGTGGTTTTTATACACGTTAGAGGATGTCGTTTTTCACTTTAAGCCGCATTATCAGTTTCGAAACGCGCCTACACAACTACACGCAAGGCTTGTTAATGTTATAAATTACTCGTTATTTTTCTATAAATCTTTATTTAAAGACTAGAGGCAAAGCATTGCTTAGCAAAACCTTTTTTTCTCCATTCTTTTTTTTTTCTGGTCATTGGTCGATTTCAGAATAGCTATTTTTCTCTCACGTCATTAAGTTGAGAAACTGTAGATTCTTCCTGTGTATAATTTTATCGCATATCTTAATATGTCTGGAATATGATGGTACTTTTTTTTTGTTATATTTGATATATTTGATGTTCGGGATAGAATTGCTGCAATAAAACCAAACGGAACTTATGAATCATTTATCATTGAGCCGTGCATAAGAGAAAAAAAATGCTGAACAAGTATTATAGACAGTTTAAGAATATTTTTCTAAATCAATTATAAAGGGGACAAGTATGATGTCGCAAATGGTTCACACCAATCTAATAAGACTTTAAAAAAGAAAGGACATGACTGTTATCACATCTGATAAACTGCGAAAGCTCCATCAATCAGTGATTTTTTTCCCACAGCACGATCCATTTCCCCCATTCTTTTCAGCCTCGTCTCAGACCTACATCGTTTTAGGTCATTAAATCTGTTTAATACTTTCATAACTCTCTTGGTGAGGGTCGACAGTCAGTTACTGTAGACTGTTTGGAACTAGTAGGTAGGTGATGTTCGGGAAAAACGACATGGTTTCTCTTTGGATTAGACTAAGATTAAATTGATCACTAATTTGTGTTAAAATGAATATAGTCGGCCGAAAGGAAAAACGAAATCACATGCTCAGTGCAGATTGAGAACCCAGTATACTAATTTGACTAGCGTACGGGATAGCTGCCATACGTAGAAATTGGTTGTAAAGAACACCACTTGATTACTTTGAAAGTAAGTCTATGCTGAAAGTTCAAATAAATCCCATCTTTTTTATAACTTGATTGGCCAGACAAAGTCAATGGCAAATAAAGCGCCGGAAAACCGAATTCAGAGAAATAAACTCACACTCGACTCTGGCGATTGCATTGATCTGTTTGACATTTCCTTACATTTTTGCAGATGCATGTGGATAGCCTGTGTTTGTTTGTACGCCTGTCGACTGACGCTGTAAGCAGGACTCTGTAATTGTCTTTGCCACCCAAACAATTGCCTCAAAATAAGATTATATCTATAATCCTTTTGTATGTTTTATTCATGGTTTGGTTTCTGTCCTTGTTGTTATTATTTCATGCATTGTTATACCCTGAGATGAAAATGGATCCAAAATTAATTCATCAATAACGGGAAGCTTATAAACATGACAGTAAGTACACTTGAGTAAACTAATCGCTTGTGGGGAGAATCCGTCGAATTTATCAAGAATGTACAGAATTCGATAATTATACGCATACACACATACATATATATGACTTCTTATTACATTGGAAGCACATTATCATTATAATCAACTTTATTTCTGTACAATAACATTGCGCCAGTCATTGAACTATGAAGCCGCTCTGAAGAGGCATATTTAGAATGTTATAGCGTTCATAAGCTGGCTGTTGCCGAACTGCATTATACAATGGCATTGCGTGGATCTGCATCAAATAACTGTAGTAATCGCTCTATTGCAGAAACACTGTAACTTGATTGTCAATCTAGGTTTGTTTTATTACATGGTGCGTGCATGTAATTGTCTGTAGACACAACATTATGGTTGCCGCAGCATTACATTATTTTATTACCATGGTTTACAATACTAATCAACAGTAATGTAAAACGCAACAATAGTGTTTTGTTTTATGTCACGAGTTTTTACATAATTTTGTTGTACTCTTAAAAAAGGCTGTCTTCCCCCCCCCCCTCAGATTCGTAACGATCAATATGAAGCGAATATAAAATGTTAGTATAAAACATGTCATAATTTGATGCGAGCATAAAATCGACATAAGGAAAAAATAATAAAAAATAAACACATCCCCTTGACTCTTTACGCGGCTCAATGTTGTAATGAAACGCACCAGTAATTAAAAACAACATCAACAACAAAACAGACATTATTAATTCTACGATCTTTCAGCTATGAAAGAAAAACTTGTAAGGCCTTACGTATGAGACTTAATCGTTCCGTATTCGCATGGTTTGGAAGTTAAAGTGTTTTGTGACTATAAAGGCTCTGAACTTCCAACAATCGTGGCTCTGAGGCACGCATTCTTACTTTACGTGCAGATCTACATAATGATGATGAAACCAACTGCAGAGACCTGCATTAATTGATCCCCTCCGTCCCTCCCTCCCCCTCTCCATAAAAAAAGGGAATCGTACAAATTATTTTGATTTCGAGAAAAGGCGAAAAAGATTTTGCGCATGAAAAAAACTCCGCGATCGACTGAGGCTAAAAAAAATTTAAAAGCAATTCATAAATTGCATAGTTATTTAACTTAATTATGATAGCAATTTCAAGAGTCGGAGGCAACAGTACAACCTACATCAAAGATCGATTTGCTGTCGGTGAAACGAAATTTCAGCGTCTCGGTCTTTTGTTTCAAGATTGTTTTGATGGGCGCATCTAACATAGAATCTTGATGTTCAGCTGATATTTCGCTCGAAGACACCTCTGACTTTGAGATATTGATTATATGATGCTGTAACGAATAGGAATTAAGGGTGGGGGGGAATCAGAATACAGTCAACGTTAATTTTTGTTAAAGTGCAATCGTTCGCACGAAATACAGAGTCATATGGTGCCGGTTGCAGAAAAGAAGAGACGAAAACCGTTGAGTAATTTTTCTTTTAAATTTGTACTCATTTTGTATGTAGAAGATCTATCTCTTGAAGTTTGATAGATTGATTTCTACTATTAGTTGGTCAACTCTATGTTTCTCGAGATATACGTAAAGCCCCTTTCAGACTAGGCAAAATTGAAGTGAAGTGACCTCAAATTTCTCTATAGGCGATGAGCCCATACGAAAGATGTATAGGCGGGCTATATACTTCATCGTTACATATTGTAGCCTGCAACGTCGCCGATTCCTCTCTGTTGTTTGGCTTCGAAACCCTATAGAGACACGGGCACATGATTAAGACGTGAGAGGGAGAGAGTGAGGGCCGGGAACATGTCTCTCTCTCTCTCTCTCTCTCTCTCTCTCTCTCTCTCTCTCTCTCTCTCTCTCTCTCTCTCTCTCTCTCCGTCTCTCACTCTCTCTCTCTCTTTCTCTCTCTGTCTCTCTCCGTCTCTCACTCTCTCTCTCTCTCTCTCTCTCTCTCTCTCTCTCTCTCTCTCTCTCTCTCTCTCTCTGTCTCTCTCCGTCTCTCACTCTCTCTCTCTCTCTCTCTCTCTCTCTCTCTCTCTCTCTCTCTCTCTCTCTCTCTCTCTCTCTCTCTCTCTCTCTCTCTCTCTCTCTCTCTCTCTCTCTCTCTCTCTCTCTCTCTCTCTCTTCCAGTATATCTGTGATTACATAAAACTTTATAGCCATCCTATTATCCGTGATCTCGGTGCTGACTTTGTTATCTACTAGCTGGTCCTCAATTATCCGCACCTCTTAGTTCCTTGCAAATTGTATTTTACCATTTATTTCATTTTAATTTGTAATTTTGTTCTCGAAATTACTTTTCGGATGCAAAACCTTTTACATCACATTCAAATACTATATTCCCACATCCTGCTGAGGGTAATGACCCCAAAACTGATATTTTCTCAGAATCATTTTTTTTTTTAATATCATTTACTTTGTTGTCTTGCTAAAGGTTGGTCACTCCAAGGATCCCAGACAAATCCGATTTCCGACCTGTCTTTTGCCATCAGCCAGACAAGACAGGGCTTGGGGCGTCGGCTATCTAAGCCTCTATAACAACCCCATCAAACTCTGCGCATATATAGCAATTTGCGGCGGAAACTCATTGAAGATTTCCGAGAGAGCCCATAGCCCCAGCGATTGCGTATACTTAATCTGATTCGAGACGGACTTGGGCGCAGCTTGACGCTCAATCGATTTGACTTAATAAAGTCATCGCGCTGTTGCAGCTGCGGCAGCCACGGCAGCCACGGTGGGAGTTGACCGCACCGATTTATGGGGAATGAGATTTGCAAGGAAACGATATTATTGCACTTTTTTCTGAAAGTTATCGAAAAGCTGCACAAAACGAAGGCCAGGTCGTGAATCAACTGTCAGTAAGCCTCAGTAGCACTCGATACCATATAATTATGAATTTTCTATTAGTGAAAGGTTAACTGTTCAAAATATACTGACGCTTAGATGACATAAAACGTCGCAAGTTGAAAAAAAAAAATAAATGAAGAAACAAACTATTTGATGAACAGAGTTGATGGAATTAAAAAAAAAAAAGAAAAGGCAATGAATAGAAAACCTACGTTCAAGACCATTTGCCAGTTTTGTTATCTGACACGAGTATGGTATAAGCATCGATTGCTCTGGACGGTGTAAATTCCACATTGCAGGCTCTATTGCTTGATGCTCGGGGGAAAAAAAAAACAACTTTTAAAGCGGAAAACATAACTTCTGGCAAGGTCGCATGGCTTTGGTGAGATCACATACCATAATGATGATGAAAGTTGATGTCGATCACAACTTGAACTAGTGCGATGTCATGCAGCGCAGCGGTGCATGTAACAGCCGCACCCAAAAACTTAAAGGAAATCTTTTGATCGCCTGGTTGAATGAGTACTTTTGACAGCCCGCAAGTTAACCACGGACATTATGTCTGGTTACTCAGAATTTTATAATTGAATTGAATTCAATTTAATTTATTATTACTATTACTACTACTATTACTACTACTACTACTACTACTACTACTACTACTACTACTACTACTACTACTACTACTACTACTACTACTACTACTACTACTACTACTACTACTACTACTACTACTACTACCACTATTACTACTACTACTACTACTACTACTACTACTACTACTACTACTACTACTACTACTACTACTACTACTACTACTACTACTACTACTACTACTACTACTACTACTACTACTACTACTACTACTACTACTACTACTACTACTACTACTACTACTACTACTACTACTACTACTACTACTACTACTACTACTACTACCACTGCTACTACTACTACTACTACCGCTACTGCTACTACTACTACTACTACTACTACTACTACTACTACTACTACTACTACTACTACTACTACTACTACTACTACAACTACTACTACTACAAAAGACAACGAATTTGTGTCATATTTGTTTATTTCGTATTAAAAAAAATCCGTCTTGACTTAGCAGACAGCTGTCTCAACCGCTTTTCCTTTAAATCCAATCAAATTGTGACTCTCTATTTTTCATCGCCATAAATGGCTTTTTTTCTGCCAATGCTGAGTTTTGATGTGTTTGAACAAACAGGTGGCGATCCAAACGAAAACGACTTAAGTTTTAAAAGAAATACGAGTGCGCGTGACCAAACATAAATTTTTGGCTTTGCAAAACAGAACATGTCTTGCATGTAGTTATTGTAATTAACGCAAGATCACGTACTTCGTCATCTGACCTCAGACACGTTCACTGATGGACAGATCTGATGCTTGATGGTTGTCAAGTGTTATTGTGCTTCAAACGTTTTTTTTTTGTTTTGTTTTTTTAGGATAAGAAAGAAAAAAAAAGGCGAAACAAAGTGTCGCTTCCTGGGCTTATGATGAGTTTGACGTTATGTTGCAGGATTAATTATGAATGAAAGTTGCTCGTTTAATAGGATCAGGAAGTTATGACGTTTACAAAGGTTCGAGGAAAAAAAAAACGATTGTGAGAGCCGGAATTATAATACGAGAGTTTTATATATCCTGAACGATTGTCTGTGTACATCAACGTAAAACGGGAAGTTATCATCCTTTAGCTCTAAACAGAAACAGTAACTAAACCGCAACCATATTTTTAAGACACGTCAGAGATACCATTGGCAAATAGGTAAGGCAGGAAAAAAAGTGTCAGTATCCCCCCAGCTATAAATTTAGTTTACACAATATTATTTAAGTTTGATATTTGCTTGGCTCGCATGCAGATAATTTGAAACGAATGAGGCAGAGAACGTGAGGAAAACAAGTAGCCCGAGAAACACACCTCAAACCGATCTATTTACATTTACAAAATGGTTTTTTTTCTTCTTACAATTATGTTCTTATAAAAAGGTATTGACTTATAAAAATGTAATATATTTTACGTTGAAACCTTGCATCGCTACCGAAGATCAAATTTTAATTGATTGATCGATCATTCATTCTTCTATGTAAATATTTTGTTTCCACAACTGCACAAACCAGGCCAAACAAATTTATGAAGCTGAATAAAAAGTAAAATTCAGCTGCGTGTAGTAAATAATTTTTCTCTATTAGGTGTTTATCATAGTTCGATATTTGAAAAAACAAATTCTAAGGTTAATTTTTATTCTGGAAAGGGAGAAACTGCTGTGAGAGGTAGTTTTCACTGAATGTAGTTTCTTGAATTGTTCAGGTGAGTTTCTTATTTCTCTTGAGGCTTAAGATGCAATCAAACCTATCTTGAACCAGGCTTTCTCCCCTGTTTTAAAACGGAACAATGAGTCAATTGTTAAGTTCGAAACAAAGTTTTGTGTATCCTGGAAAACCCTCAAGACGGAAAAATGCCATCGTGACCTCAATTTTCTCATCTAATATTATTTTTCCTCTGATTTAGAGAAGCGCTAGCGGCTGTGGGATTAGAGCCAGGTCTGATGTTCGTAGGGACTTTCTTTTAAGCTCCACATCGCCGGTGAGTAAGAGCGTCATTTCATCAATTCCTCTCTGCCCGACAAGGGTTTAAATTTGATAATTTAAAAAAAAAACCCGATATGAAACAAAAGGAAAAAAGGAAGCTTAAAAGAAGCTAACTGTTATCAGTAAGAATCACAACCTTTCTACTCTATCGACGCACTGTCTTGTTTGGAGTTTAAACATTTTTACGGGAATTTCCTAAACATGTAAAAAAAAAAAAAACCCCAACCTGAAGCATTTTTTTTTAAATTACAATGCCACCCCCAAAGCCCAGATTGCTGACTGACAGACCGCACAACCTGTCAAAATGCTAGAGTCGTTCTCTTTATAGCCGCCTGCATTCCATATTTATCTCATAAATTATCCAGTCCTGTAGTTGCGACCACAACTCAATGAATTTGCCAACCACCTAAATTACTAGAATACTAGTCATAGTGAGAGCTTTACTGAGAAGCGTGTTGCGAGTTTCAAGTAGCGAAATGAAACTATTGTCGTGGCCGTTGTTAAGCAATTTAAAAAAATGAATAAAAGGTGAGGGCACTTAATATCCAGCGATACAGTGGATTTCGAAGTTCACACCTTTTTGCCGCTCTTACCAATATTTATTTAAAACAAGAATCTTTAACCCCTCTCACGCTTCAGTAAATGTTTCTTTTTCCTACAGGTATATTCTAATATTTCTCCTGCTATCTCTCTCTCTCTCTCTCTCTCTCTCTCTCTCTCTCTCTCTCTCTCTCTCTCTCTCTCTCTCTCTCTCTCTCGCTCTCTTTCTCTTTCTCTCTCTGTCTCTTTCTCTCTCCCCCCTCTCTCTCAAGATCTTCCTCTCTTTCATACACACATGCTTCTTTTGTTGAGCACTAACTCGGCTTTAAAACCCCGTTGATCTTACTCACCTACCGCCCTACTTCCTAGTACCATTCCAGAATGTGCCACGCAAAAGTTTCTCAACAGTAACATCCTTTATCTGTTTGGGGTTTTTTTTTCAACCCAACAGAACTCGCAAAGCGAGTTATAACCACCTCCCCAAACCGCGCTCAGTTCAAACGCCTGACCTATCATTTATTATTCACGTGCCTGCCATGAGTTCGGATCTAGTGTATTGCAACATTACATCTTGTGAGTGTCATGTGACTGTAACGGCTTTGGGTGTAGCCTCATCTTACACAGTATCAACCTGCGAGTTTATAAAAATCGTAATTAAAATTGGACTGAATGAGAGAAGAAGAAGAAGAAGAAGAAGAAGAAGAAGAAGAAGAAGAAGAAGAAGAAGAAGAAGAAGAAGAAGAAGAAGGAGGAGGAGGAGGAGGAGGAGGGGGAGGTGAAGAAGAAGAAGAAGAAGAAGAAGAAGAAGAAGAAGAAGAAGAAGAAGAAGAAGAAGAAGAAGAAGAAGAAGAAGAAGAAGAAGGAAGAACGAAGAGAAGGAAATAGGAAGGGAAGAGCAGAAATCCCGAGGACAAAGAATGAGAAGAATTCTCCGTTAGCTTTTTAATAATCGGAAAAAAACTTCAGTTTATTCTGTTCAATTTAAGACACTGAAAAATGCGTCACGATGAAGCGAAAGCACCCGCCTGTCCTGAGATAAAATTTGTCTAATAGTTTTGTTTTCAGGATCTGTAAGTCATAGTTCCGTAAAGAAAGGAAATTGTTTTTGCAGAGAATCATGACGTCAATGTTGTTATCCGCTCGACGACCACACCGTCATCTGGTATGTGGTATAGGTAGAGTGTAAAATCATCCCAATTAGTCTTCTCTCGGTTAGAACAAGAACAATAATTACAAAATTTCATTATTTTGATTTTTAAAGTGAAATTGTCATGAAAAGTGTTTTTTTTTTAAAGTGGCATTTAGGTTTGTTTTTTTAAACTAATTTATTCCACACCTCTGGCAAAATTTTACGCGGAGGAAAAGACGAAGTGCTCCTATCGATTCAGTTAAAATGTTTCAATGCATTTTATGGATTTTACATCAAGTCGGTTTGAGAGAGTAAAAATTATTTCCCGTCTTTTTTTTTCTTCGATTGCTCTAGCTTTGCGTGTGCGCATGATTGTATGTGTGTGGGTGAGCACTGGCTTTTAGCTGGAGGGCTTGGGTAATGGCCTCAGATTAAGTTTTAAAACGTGTGTTTTGTTTGCATTAACTCAATAACACAAAATGCTCAACAGAACAATGGTTGATAAAAATAAACGTCAATCTACTAAAACGTATTACTGCAAACTGTAAGTGAAAAAATTAACAGAGTTGCACTTTTGTGACCAAAAGATACATATAAAAAAGGTGAAGTTTTTTTTTAAGCGAATAGTTGCGGGATGTACGAAAGTCCTTACTGATGCAAGAAATTAAACGGCAAAAGAAGTGATAAAACGTAATCCTAAATGCCATTGGGTTGATGCATTAAAAGCTGTCATTTCGGTTCCCCGCGGCTGGGCCACGTTGAAATTATGGATGCGGTCCCTGTAGCCCAGAACCAGACAGGCAGAAAATCGTTAATCGGGAACTTTCTTTGCCTTCAGTCAGGTCATGGGGATCTCGGCTCTTAACTTTTACTTATTAGACTAGGCTTGAAATTTGAAAGTAATAAAAAAGTGTGCCTCTGACTTGTACAATTTGTAGCAGCCCATCCCGATCTCTGTATTCGGAGGTTAAACTCCCACGAGAATATTTTTAATGTTTAATTAATTATTGCGGCCTCTCTCGAGACTTGAGAAATGAAAATGGCTTTATTTCATGACATTATGCTTTTCAATTTTTAGCGAAATATGGACGTAAGATAATGGAAAGAGGTGATTTATGTAGGATATGTTGAGGAAAAGGCAGAAAGAAGTAAATATATATATATATATATATATATATATATAGAGAGAGAGAGAGAGAGAGAGAGAGAGAGAGAGAGAGAGAGAGAGAGAGAGAGAGAGAGAGAGAGAGAGAGAGAGAGAGAGAGAGAGAGAGAGAGAGAGACGTCAGCTTCCATTACCAGCTCTGCTCTAATTGTCCTCCCTAAAGAGTAAAAATGAAAGCCGTTTGCTTTCACGATGAGGGCTAGAGATCAGGATCGTAAGTTCTACGAAAGGGAAAGAATAGCAAAGAAGACTGTTCAAGCGAGATGCACTCAGGGACCTAATGGGGTTTGATGGTTTTATTTATTTGTCTAGACTTTTTTCGGTTTATTTCGGTTAGCCTTTTATTCTCATAGGATAAGCAGTGTTGATGCTGAAAGCCGGATGTTTTAACCTACAACTTTGATTCTTATCTAAGGTATGCTTTTAAAGTAGAATAGGATGCAAGTTTCAATGATAGCAACTTCAAAAGAAAAGAAGCAATTGTTGTAATCTAGCATTATCAGCTCCATTTTATCTCGTCACTTCTTCACTATAGATACGTTTCCCATTATTTCTATGACTGACGAAAAAAATTAAAATAGTTGCTACACTTTACCCGAATCTGAAAGGAACATTTCTCATTGGAAAATATTTCACGCCATACGTCTGTTGCCCACATGGCGATGACATATTCACAGTTTAATTTTTTTTTAATTATTACGCAAAACCTGTGCTCAGGTCTTAAAACACTTAGTTACGTGATATATTACTTTTTCAATCTTTACTTATTTTTTTGTTTTAAAATATGTCGAAGTGCTTCAAGTTTAGATGTAATTTGTTCAGAGGGCAATTTATTAAAAGTGTCCATTTTATCATGGAAACAAACTGTCATACCCTTAGGCTGGTGAGGTTTTTACTTTAATAAATCAACTAAATCTTAAACATCAATCTGCACATAAGAATAATAAAAAATTTGCTCCTGAAAGGGGTGAAATGGGACACAAGTCATGACCTCTGTGACGGGCCCTGTACATTACCGTGATGTTTAAGATAAGACACGCACTCTCCCTAGTAGTTACCATCTCGAGTAGCTTGTTATGATTATCCTTGGCATAAATACTTCCCTCCATTGTTGATGACGTAGATCTAACTTTCTGATTCACGACAAGAAACCTCTTTCTCTGCTATTAACCATGCCTCTAAATTTGGCGGCCTCTAAGATCATTTTTTTCTCGGTATTCGACGACGATGCTTACATGACTTGACACGAGTCTAAGTAACCATCGCTTTCGCGATTCCGATATTTGCTTAATCCATTTTAGTTTGTACAACACCGAGGTTTTATTTTCATATTTTTGGTTATAATACATAAAGAGAAAGAGAATCAGATAGAGGGAGAGAGAGAGAGAGAGAGAGAGAGAGAGAGAGAGAGAGAGAGAGAGAGAGAGAGAGAAACACATAGAGACAGAGATAGAGAGATACATATATAGAGAGACAGTGAAAGAGAGAGATACAATTGAGAGTGAGAGAGAAAGAGAGAGAGAAGAGAGGGGGGGAGAGAGAGAAGAGAGAGAGAGAGAGAGAGAGAGAGAGAGAGAGAGAGAGAGAGAGAGAGAGAGAGAGAGAGAGAGAGAGAGAGAGAGAGAGAGAGAGAGAGAGAGAGAGAGAGAGATTTAAAACCTTGCGAGGCTCGAACTTTCTTGACTTCTACCTTTGAGACACATAGATGGTAAGCTAGCCAGCGCTGCTGACTGCTGGCAGTGTTTTAAAGCGTCCATCCTGAGATCTATGTAGATTTCGAAAGTTTCAGTCAACTTTTTGTCATGAATCATCATCATGCGTTTTTTGGTGCTCTGAGTTCCGGGGTCGCATAGGGATTTGCGTGGTTACTATATATATAGTTAATTCTATGGAAGAGTTCTAGGATGTCCGTGTAATGGATGCGCGCTTTATCAGTATTCCTATCATGCTAGTTCTTGATGGGCTTTACGTCACACATGAATTCTGGGTAAAGTATGGTTTACCCTAAAAAATATGAAATGGTATCGAGGCATATGCATAGCTGTAAACTAAAATGGCGGATGCCTTAACTGAAATTTTGTCACTTACCAAAAAAGAAAAAAAAAAATGAGCAACAAAGCAATTGAAAACAAAACAAAACAAAAAAAAAAACATTGAATATGTTCAGAGTCTGTCTTAATATTTAATGTTAAGGTTAACAGCCAAAATAAGAGCTAACATAGCTTTCTCGATATATATGATTTAAAATAGGTATCGAACAAGTTGATGCAGGCAATTTTTTGTTTTATTTAAAGTTAAGTCATTGTGTCTTTTTTATTGATTACATCAGCCTAGTGTAGAACCTCTACGCGGGCATGTCAGAATCGTTGGTTCTATTCTTACATTCAACTGCGCAAAAATAAAAGCTGTAAATGGCATGCCATACGATAGACAATCGCACCCATTCATTTTGCCAATTATTCTCGATGTCACATAGCAATATCAGAATATTAATGCAGATATTGGTCATCTTCTAGGGTGATTCGGCATCCTGTCTATTTGTTCGGCTTTATTTTTGTAGATGTTCTGTACAGTCTGATATTTTTACACGTCTGCCATCAGTTCTATGGGAGAGACAAGATAAGCGCTTAGCCTTGCTTGAAGCTTGTTTTACTTTTACATTATTATTATTATTATTATTATTATTATTATTATTATTATTATTATTATTATTATTATTATTATTATTATTATTATTATTATTATTATTACTATTGGGTTGTTGTTGTTGTTGTTGTTGTTGTTGTTGTTGCTCTTCTTCTTCTTCTTCTTCTTCTTCTTCTTCTTCTTCTTCTTCTTCTTCTTCTTCTTCTTCTTCTTCTTCTTCTTCTTCTTCTTCTTCTTCTTCTTCTTCCTCTCCTTCTTGCTGTTCTTGTCGTTGTTGTTATTATAGCTTTTATTATTATTACTATTAATTAAGTGTTCACGCAAGTCACACTTACGCCGCGCTTATTCTATGCCTGTTGATTATACTATTAGTATGTAATGAGCCGTTCAAAATCCTCACGTTACACGTTCTATCTTTCTACCTTCATTGTTTTTCTTACAGTTTTGGCATAATTTGATGACGCGCTCGAAACGTTGATGGCACTATCAAACTACAATATACTGGATCTGTTGGGGCAACCTGATCTCCGAAACAATGTAACAGGTCATTGCTGATAATAGTTTTGGCGTTAGAACTGTTGCATAAGCTGCGCGGGAAACGAATATTTCTTTTTTTTTTTTTGTTTAATGTTGTGTGTGTGGGGGGGGTGGGGGGGGGGGGGTGAGTCATAGTGCTGTTAAGTTATCAGCATTCGAGTGTTTTTGTTTTTTTTTGGGTTTTTTTTTTTTTGTAGGTTGCTTCAGGTTCAAGGCTAATGAGAGACTTGACATTCAGAGCAACTTGAACGGGCATTCCCTCCTTAAGATTTAGTTTTGTAATCAATGCACTGATCCGTAACTATAATGTTCTTTTTTCTGTTTTAAAATTTACATTCCAGGACACGGGCTATTGAATGTGATTTCAAAAAAAAAAAAAAAAAAAAAAAGGTCAGGTTAGATTTCTGTCTCGCTTCGGTTGATCAATCAATGATGTGAATCCAGAATGAACCTACATTGTCCTCATAAACCATGTCCTCACATGTTCCAGGTGCACACCTCGTGCTAGTCTGATGGTGCAAAATCTAGAAATGACCATGTTGCTGTCGCTGTTGCTGCTGTCGCAGGAGTTGCATTTTCATTATTTTGTGTCCTTTTTTTTTGCATTTATAAAGCTGAGCATGCAAGACGCATTGCATTATATACACTCTTGCATGAAACCCTATATTGTTTAAAAAAAAAAAGCGCTGCATACAAAGTTAGTTTGAAAAGGGACCCCAAAAGGAACTATTTTTATTCTACTCCTAGAGGCACTTAATTGCTTACAAGTCGATAAAAGAATAATAATCAAAATAAAAACATGTGATAAATCTTTAAATGGAAATTCTTCCTGCTCTTCTATGTGTGAGAAAGCTCTTTCTTCTTTTGCGCTTTACTGTGGATCTTACTTACCAATAATTGAAACGAAATGAAATCACTCGATTCGTTCAAAAACAAACTCAAAACTTATAGTTGTTAAAATATGTTTTAGATTCTTTGGCTTTAATTCAATTTTCTTCTTCTTTTTTTTTTTTTTTTTTTTTTGCATGTAATCATACATTTTGCTAAGAGGCAGAAGTGACAATGTAGCCTTTCTTTCAAGGCATGCGTTTGTAATGTTGTTTTGGGTACACATTTTTAGTTAAACCGTGTGTTTCAAATGTATATTGTGCTGTGTTCTAGCAGTCCTAGATCTACGTATAAATAAACATGCGAAAAGTTTTACGCATTTTATTTTCATTCTTTCCGAAATAGTTACCCGAATTCCGCTTATAATTTTTCCCATGTACTTAAATGTAAAGCGCCTTGAGACAGAGCCTATTTGGGGTAATAACTTTCACTGTTATTATTATCATCACCATCATCATTGTTGTTGTAAATATTTTTTATTCTTTATTAGAGTTCTCTAAATGTCTTTCTGTCTCACACGAGGACCACCATCGTCTCTTCATAACAAATGAAAAAAAAAAACAAAAAAAAACATAGAGCAAGCATAATGGTTTCAGCCTGTGGGATACCTAAAAATAAATATAAAAAAATTCAAAAATCTAATTTCAGAGTGTGATCTGAATACCAATGAAATTGCCAAACTGTATTACCAGATTGTCCGAACTCGAGCTCGCGCTGCCCTAATTCAAAGATTAAAGGTCTCCCAACAGATTTATGCATAGCGCTATAGCGCTGTAAATTACAAGCTGGTATTTAAAACAAAACACACGCACACACACACACACACACACGGGCTGAGATAGATTGCCATACATTGCTTCCACCTTGCGCCCACCATCAAGGAGACCATCTGAAATCAGCCATTGTGGAGCAGGTACCTCTGGTGGCTACGATTTCAGGATTAAGTTGATTGAATGCGCTGCTAATCAAACTAACAATCGGGTGTAGCTGAGAAGACCTAATTTATTATTTAGCCCTTTTCTGATAGAGTGTACAGGTGTACTAGCCGCTTTTTTAAAATCTAAGTTCTCGCAGGGATGTTTGTTAACATTGAGACATGCATGATCATATTTGTGTCTCTAAATGTCAAAAGTGGTTTTCAGTCAATGCATTTCATTTATCTCTATAATTAATTATATATTTCTCAACGCTTTAAAGAGCAAGAGCTACCACTAAGTCCTGAGCCCCATCCTAACATACTCCCTTAGTAAATATAGCTTTCTAGTGATCGACTAATTCCATATTATATAACTTCCTCATCACTGAGCACGGCTATCAAAACTTCCTAGTTTCCTTTTTTTATTCGCCTCCCGTCTCACACAGTATTCGCAACTCCCGAGTTCCATCCATTTCTTCCATCTCTTTATTGTAAACTCGTAACATCGTTACAACGATTAAATATGTTGTAAACATTCTTCGGTTTAAAACATAAACATTATAAGGAAGCAAAAAATCCTTTTATGCAGTTTTTTTTATGGTCTTCTCTACCGAAGTGCTTACATAAGCAAGCTTCAATGTGAAAAGTTCATGTTTCATTCATTTTGCTTCCTTCGTTCTTATCATATAACCCGCCAAATAGCATCCGTTTTTAAATAAAGATGGTCCGTGTACCGCGGTAACGTTAGTGGGCTGGTCCTCCCACTAGGCATATTAGTCTTCATAATGGAAACTATGTGCACCTGCGGCCAGGGTTTAACTTTCTACGGAATCTTTTTTTTTTTCGATGTTAACAGGAAGGCGAAATTTTCTACGCAGTTTATGATCTACACACAGACACACGTTGTAGAGCATAGTAGAAGGCATTGTAGTCTAATATGAAACAAAAACATGTCTGTTTCTCAGAGGCAGGCGATTTAGTCTTACCCATGTTTTTTTTTTTAATTTATCACTTGACACATCCATCATTTGACCTACCACCTTGTCATCTACTTTGATGTTGAGATTATTCTTTTGCTGCTGCAGTTGTGAATTATTATTATTGTTGTTATGATTAGTAGTAGTAGTAGTAGTAGTAGTAGTAGTAGTAGTAGCAGCAGCAGCAGCAGCAGTAGTAGCAGTCGTCGTCGTCGTCGGAAGAGGAGGAGGAGGAGCAGCAGCAGCAGCAGCAGCAGGAGTAGTAGCAGTAGTAGTAGCAGTAGTAGTAGTAGTAGTAGTAGTAGTAGTAGTAGTAGTAGTAGTAGTAGTAGTAGTAGTAGTAGTAGTAGTAGTAGTAGTAGTAGTAGTAGTAGTAGTAGTAGTAGTCGTCGTCGTCGTCGTCGGAAGAGGAGGAGGAGGAGGAGCAGCAGCAGCAGCAGCAGGAGTAGTAGCAGTAGTAGTAGTAGTAGTAGTAGTAGTAGTAGTAGTAGTAGTAGTAGTAGTAGTAGTAGTAGTAGTAGTAGTAGTAGTAGTAGTAGTAGTAGTAGTAGTAGTGGTAGTGAGAATGATAGTAGCTAGAATTCATTGCTGAGCACTATTTCAAGCTCTAGCTCATATCATACTTACTTATAAATTAATATTTGTAGTAGAGGCAGTTGTAATTGTTGTAGTATTTTATTGTTTGTTTGTTCTTTTGGTCTTGATATTTTTTGCTGCTGTGAAGGCTAAGTTTAGTCTTATGAAGATGCATTAGAACATTTGCCATAGGATTATATTGTAGCAAGAAGAGCTTTGTTGCTCATATTGTACGGGACGAAAAGATTGTTCCATTAGTGTTGCAAATACCAGATTATTCAGAATTTGACTTTAACTACTAGATCGTATTTCTGATGAGATCACTTACCCCTCTCTCTCTCTCTCTCTCTCTCTCTCTCTCTCTCTCTCTCTCTCTCTCTCTCTCTCTCTCTCTCTCTCTCTCTCTCTCTCTCTCTCTCTCTCTCTCTCTCTCTCTCTCTCTCTCTCCACTTGATATTGTTCATCGACTCTTTTTTTTTTTTCCGGGGGGGGGGGGGGAATGTCAAGTATGTCAAAGGTCCAGTTTTGAAACATCAAACCAAACAAGTCGTGGAAAATTACGGATGAAACCAGAGAAGAAAAAAAAATGGGCTTCCGTCGTGAATATAATTTTATTGAAGCGTTAAAGCTAGAGTGCACGAAAGTCCCACGCACCTGTCACATGACTGAGACGCATCAATGGACCTTCTCCACTTTTCGTCTTAAAAAACATTGTTACACTTATTTTTTTTTTTAGCATCGTCCTACTCTTAACGACCTCTCGATATGGCTCTTTAT
Organism: Elysia crispata; assembly: GCA_033675545.1. Taxonomy (NCBI): domain Eukaryota; kingdom Metazoa; phylum Mollusca; class Gastropoda; family Plakobranchidae; genus Elysia; species Elysia crispata. Next base: position 182,530 of record JAWDGP010001093.1, on the reverse strand, counting down.
TCTGTATTAAGTATATCGGCTGGATAATGCGGGGATGTGAAAAATTTTATAAAATATCAATTTTAACTGCCGTCATTGAAAAGCAATTATCATTTTTTACTTAACATTTATCCTGTTTCAGTCTTTTCGTTAACTTTATGGTTGCGTGCAGAAAACCGGCTGATGTAACTTATAAGGTCCATTAAGTTTGCCTTGTACGTTCGCATCAGTGATTCGATTCATGTGGAATTAGCAGGAGCCGAGAAATAGAATTCTTAACAATAAAGCAGAGTGTAGGTTACTTCACAAAACTACTTGGTAGCCCTGTAATGTCGCGATTTTATCTTTGGAATGGTCGTTTACTAGTACTACGTACCTGCTGGGCGGTAGACCATGTTTAGATGTATTTAAAAATACATACATAAAAGAGCGGCACACTACTACACTATGCAATAGCAAGAAAAACTTAAAATCTGGAAATTAAGACATTTCTTCAGGATTCAATCCAAAAATCAAAATAAGTTTGAGAGCACGGGGTAAAATTTTGTCAATTCACCTTCCAATTATTGACTTGAAATATGGAAAATATCTACTAAAGGCGGTATTTAAATGTTTTGAAACTTTACGATGCATCGTGCCTCATGCAAAAGCCATTGGTTTACGATCGTCGGAAGGTGAGTTTAGGTTTATTAAAACGGCCCTAAATCTTTTACCTTTCTCTCTCTCCCTCCCCCTCTCTCTCTCTCTCTATTTCTGTCTGTCTCCTCTCTCTCACACTCCCTCTTCCTCTCTATCTCAAATTTAAGATATTATTGAACTATTTCACGTATGCAAATACACAAAAAAATACGGATAAAAAATATTTGGAAATGAATTGTCGACGTAAGTACTGTACAAGTTTTTGTAACATGATAAGGTAGATCTAGAGGGTTTTTTTTACTTTTGAAAGCAAATAGTATACTTTTATTTTGAGGGCATGATATTGTGAAGAATACATTATTTCTGATGATGATGATGATAATAATAATAATACTAATAATAATAATAATAATAATAATAATAATAATAATAATAATAATAATAATGATAATAATAATAATAATTCAATTCTTATTTGATAAAATGAATCATGCAATGCGATTTTTCTGGTTTGTATTTGCTCTCTTGGGAAGGATTGGCTTGATAGAGAGAAAGAGAGAGAGAGACACACACACACACAGAAAGACAGAGAGAGAGAGAGAGAGAGAGAGAGAGAGAGAGAGAGAGAGAGAGAGAGAGAGAGAGAGAGAGAGAGAGAGAGAGAGAGAGAGAGAGAGAGATGCACAGACAGAGTGAGTCAGAAAGGGAGAAAGAGAAGCTTTAAAATTCCACAAAAAATCCATGTAAATATTTAGAAAGAGCGAAAATAATATTACAGACAGAAAAAGGCAGAGACAAAACTAGAGAAAAAGGTTTCATACAACCGGGAAAAAAAGAAAAGCCTTTGACAATTTTTGAAACTGAAAATTCAGGAAAAAGCTGTTTATAGTAATTGCCTTTATCAGCCACAATCTTTTTTTTCTGAGGTCTTTTCCGAGCCATTATTTTTATTGCAAGACAGATTGCTCGAAAAGCAAGACAATTCTTTCGTAACATTTTGCATCTTATCTTGCAATGGGACATACACTCATTTTTAGACCAAAAAAAAATCGCCTTTTGTATGCCAAAGTTAGCATTTATAAAGGCTTAAAATAATTATGTTTTGCGTTGGTTTTATAAGCTTAAATGGAATTCCTCAGACTAGTTAGTTACTTTGTTAAAAAAAAAAGCCGAATCCATCGCTGGATCCTTTGAGACATTTTATTATCAAGTAGGTTTAAATTAATGGCCTGTCGTGGATTCCCACAAGACAGCGCATCTTGCGGGATTTAATAATACAGCTAGACGAAAAATGAGGACCATCTAACCGAGCACTTCTAGAACACCTAGGCACGTTTAATTTGGCTTAAAGTTCTAAGTTGCTCTACAGATTGGAGCGGTAATATATTTTTCACGGAGATAGTGCTTTGGGAAAATTAAAGGCAAAAATCTGATTATTATTTTCTTTAAAGAAAAAGGTGAATGAGCGAACTACTTCCTGTAAGCACAGGTAGGCAGAGATTGCAGGAATTAAGTTGAAAGTACGTCTACAGTGTAGGCGGCAGCAGTTCTAAAAGCATCTGGAATAGATCGAGGTGTTTTAGAGTATGATCTAAGTATAGAATCTATCACAGTTGCTTGGACTTAGATTTTAGATTTAGGCGCTAAATATTTATAGCACCTAGACTCAAATCAAAAAGTGAAGATCTTTTAGGCTTAGAATTTCAAAAGGATTTAAGGTTAAGATCTAGATACCAGAATTAAAGATTATAAGAAAGACAGATATATGGAGGTATATATCTGGATCGTGTGAATAAAAGGATAGATGCCAAGAGGATTTATAAGCCTATTAAATATACACGCACCCCAGCCCCGGCATATTGATACCACGGCTCCATTCGTAGAATGGGTTTTTTCAACTTTTAGCCTATTAATAAGACAGTGTTTTGAAGGATCTTTGAGAAGATAAGAAAAGTATAGTATTAGCTGATTTTCCATATTGATATCAGAATTATAACAACTCCGAATTTCAACATCGGCTGCCATGATTTCGTGAAATGAATAAACCTTTCTTTCCACAGGAAAATGCATGTGATGATAACCTATTGTTAGAAAATACAGAGAGCAAGAAACCTAATTATCACGTTTTTCGCCAGGTGAAAGCCCAGGCTCTATGTAGTCAGCTTGCGATATTTCTAATCATTGCGTTTTATACGCTTCTACCTCAGTTTGGATTTATATGGAAGTAGTGCGTGCGGGTAAGCGGTAGCAAAAAATAAACGAATTGAATGATGAATACAGGGGAAGGAAACGGCTTTAAATGTAATCGTTCTATCCCCTGATGTCAGTGACGGCAAATAAAATATATGGTACAGAAAGCGTCACGGCAAGAGTGGGCGTCTTAAAACCCGACCAGACGAACTTAAACCCATGGAATTGTCAAGAACTGATTCACCACTAAATTTAAATACCCCCCCCCCCCCCCCCCCCTTTTTTTTTTTTTTTTTAGTAATCTTTAAACTTAAAAATGACAAAGTGTGACCAGTGGCGAAACAGGAGGAGGAAGAATAACTTTACTAATCGCTCTTTTTTTTTTTCTTAAATTTCGCTTTACACTTCACTGTCCTCACTAGGAATATTAAAGTAGAAACTTACTTGCTTGAAAAAGCTGTCTCATTGCGGCTGGCAATATGACACTAATTAGCAAGCAATTTCTGTGCGATTTAATATATGAACTCTTTAGTGCATTCGATTTATCATTTTGTATCAAACTAGAGCTATACATTTTTAGAGTTAAAAGAGAGTGGAAAAGCGACAAGACATACGCCGCCTACATAGATTTTGTGACAACTTGTAGTTTGAGTGTACTGAATATGCTTTTATTTTTCCTGTAGAATGATTATAAAATAATTTGAATTTGAGAGAACGGTTTATTCTTTGTTATTGTAACCGGACTTACTACCGTTTTTATCTTTCTTTCTCTTTGTACATTTATCTGCCTTGGTAACGGTCTTTCTCTTCATGAATTTTTAATATGTTGTGACTCTCAATCGTTCTATCATTTCTGTAATCCTTGAAATACTGATTTATCCTTCTCTCTCTCTCTCTCTCTCTCTCTCTCTCTCTCTCTCTCTCTCTCTCTCTATCTATCTATCTATCTATCTATCTATCTCTCTCTTAAAGGACATAAAGCCTCTCGGTCTATTCTCGTGCGTGCTGGTCATCTCTCTTTGTCTGTCTGTCTCTGTCTCGTCTCTGTCTGTCTGTCTGTCTCTCTCTCTCTCTCTCTCTCTCAAAGGACAAAAGCCTCTCTGTCTATCCTCGTGCATGCTGGTCATCTCTCTCTCTCTCTCTCTCTCTCTCTCTCTCTCTCTCTCTCTCTCTCTCTCTCTCTCTCTCTCTCTCTCTCTCTGTCTCGCTTCTGTCTCCAAATGTCTACTTTTTCTTTTTTTCTCACGTTTCCTCATCCTCTTTTTTCCTTTTCTAACATGTGCGTTTCTTCGCACCTTTCCTTTCCTCTCTCACTTTCATATCCTCAAATTCCGCTTAGCAAGACTTAAAGAGCGTCATTTTATTCTCCATTCGGTATTGATCTAGCTCCAGCCGACAACGCAGTGGCGAGGGAGACAGAGAAGCGACCAAATCAAATCCTACTGTCTTAAAGGCGTGACGCAGTCCTGTTGTGAACATTTTAGATATCATGCCGAACAACACGTGAATGTCTCAAATCGCAGCAAATATAAAAAAAAAAAAAAAATCGACTCTGCCTTGCTTGTTTTAATTTCGCATTGGTATTTGAATTATTGTGATCACCGTCTTGAAACTCATCGTGCTAGAGAGTTCTAATATTTCGCCTCTGGGTAAGGAAAATAATGACAGTCATAAATTAACTTTTCGCATTGTCTAGAATCTAGAAATCACGCCTAGATAAAAATATGCCATTAGTAATAAATGCGGTTTTTTTTTTATTTGACAATGAGAATATATTTTATCACCATCATGGATATTCTTGTTTTGTATTCTTCTTCTTCTCCTCCTCCTCCTCTTCCTTCTTCGTCTTCGTCTTCGTCTTCGTCTTCTTCTTCTTCTTCTTCTTATTATTATTATTATTATTATTATTGTTATTATTATTATTATTATTATTATTATTATTATTATTATTATTATTATTATTATTATTATTATTATTATTATTATTATTATTATTATTATTATTATTATTATTATTATTATTATTATTATTATTATTATTATTAAACAGGGAGGAAAACAGAAAAAAGTATAAAAAGCGCAACACTACTAACACATTCCTCTGTAGACGCCTTAGACATCGAATTAACTTTTTTTTTTGCCCAAAATCCTCGATGCTTGTCATGTTCACTGCTTTGTCAGCGACTTCTCAGATCTAAATCTAGGGATTGTAGTATTTTTTG
>JAWDGP010001093.1:85000-172500 GCA_033675545.1 Elysia crispata | reverse complement strand
TCTCTAAAAGGAAAAGGCCACCTACGCTACCAAAAGATTTCCATATTTATGTTTCTCTGTGTCCTGAAATCTTACAGTCTACCGAACCCTGACATAATGATGCTGGAACGGCCAGTGTTTTATTACCTCAGGAACTTGGGGCTACAAGCAACAATAATCTTGTTTTTAAGAAAGAAAACAATGACCAAGATATGGAAAGTAGCCACGCAAGCTTTACACTGGATCGATTCTTGTTCCTTTTTACCTTTTTCTCTACTTTTCTGTCAATTTGTATGGAACCACACGGTTAGGAAATGTGATCAGCGGTCAGCCACTATAATGCCTGCTGACCTACTGACAGCAATAAACATAAAAAGAAAAAACAAATGAAAACATAGACAAACTAAAACAAGACGGTATAAAAAAAACACACACAGCCAGCGTAGACAATTTTACAGCCTTCTCCCATGAAAGTAAAGGTGGCAAAACATGATCTTGCAGAGATGATGCGTGATACCAAATAATAGAATGACCAAACTTTAGAATAATCATTATGTAACGATAATTTTGTTATTCAAATATCTGGTATGACTAAGCTGTGCCTTAAATGGGGATATAAAAAAGCAGCAGCCGTTCTCCTACTCTATTGCACGGCACCCATCTTGATAGTGTGATTTTTTAATTAAAATATAAAAAATGTTTTGCAAAATAAAACACAGAAGGAAAAAAAAACGAATGTGAGAACTTAATGGTAAAATATTTGACCAAGTCGGTGATTATTTAACCATAGCAACTTAATTTATAACGCCGCGAAATAATGATTGTGGAGTAATGGTGTAAATCGATCCGAGGGGAAAAAAAAGAAAACCCCTCCAAAATTGTCTATCGCTTACAGCAAGCCTAATGACGGCCCTGGACAGCAAAGCAACTGTCGAAAGAACAAAAGTCGAAAGTTCTCTTCAGTCATATCAAGATGGGATGAATCGAGGCCGAAATTCCTGATCCTGTTCCTAGGCCGAATAATGATTTTCTTTTCCTTTTTATCGACCGTGGTAGGATTCCTCACAGTCGAGCATCTTACAACTGTTCTGTAAAATGTCCTTCTGTCTCTCTTACCTAAAATTTTAATTACTTCGATAGTGTCGTGTGTCCTCTGAGTACAGGTAAGCTCCTTGGCTTTGGGATTAGATGGGCAATATTTTGAGAATTGACAGACATGAGTCTGGAGCTTAAATTGTTTTTTTTTTCCTTACAGCACTGTTACTTCACCCTGCCAATGTCCAACGGTGGACTGGTTAATATTATGAAAGTGACGACAGATATATCTCGCAATCAACCGAGCAGCACCAAAAATATACAAAAACCATTAATAGAGAACAATGTAGACGTTCAATTCCAAAAAAAAAAAAAAAATCATCAGTCTTCATTAGTTCCCTTTCATACCATCTTAATTTTTTTTTACTGCTAGAGCACTGTGTACATAGCAAAAAACTTATGCACAAGATCAAAAACAAAAACGATGAATTTCTTGTCTGGGCTTGTAATGTGTGAAGTGCTTTCCTCTCGACTTCCTCTTTGGAGTGGCAGGCTTAAGCCTCATGCATTAACATCAAAGACAGCTCAGACAGAAACAGGAGAAAGCTCTTGTTAGCAGCTTAATTGTAATTTATTCTGTCGAAACGAATACCAGAAATGGCTCAGAGTTAAAAAGAAATCATATCTCCGCCTTTCGGTTTCTTTTCCATTTCACCATCAGCATCCCCCCATCCCATCATCGTCATCATAACCATTATCATTGTCATCATCATTAAACCATCATCACTCAAATGCCCAAGAAAGTCGTAAGTTTTAAATATAGGCGTTATTCGTGCCCATAAATACTTGTGTATTTCTTCATATGTCATACGGAATGGCTATTACGATTTGTGATGTCTTGATAATACTAAAAAAAAATATTTTAAAAATCTATTTTGTTTACTTGTGCTTGTATGTTGCATTCTCCAGTGGTATCATCATTGTCTTCATCATCATCATCATCATCATCATCATCATCATCATCATCATCATCATCATCATCATCATCATCATCATCGTCACCATCGTCATCATCGTCATCCCCACTTTAATAATCGATAGCGTTAACTTCTTCAAAGGTATATGAATTTTTAAGTGATTGATCTTTTTCTTTTGTCCTCATCATCATCATCACCATCGTCGTCGTCGTCATCAGATTTATCATTATTTTCACCATTAAAATTTTGTTAAAAGCAATGGCTATCAATTTAATTGTTTCAGTCATTATCATCATCTTCATCTTAACCGTGCCATTATCGCCTGATCGCAATTTTTGTTCTTCATTCGGAAAAATAATTAATGTCTCGTCAGAGAGAAAAAAACAAAGGTTTCGTTTGCTTTATTGTTCTAAAGGCTTTCATCGCATTTATTTTTTAGAAAATTTTTTGCTACATTTGGACTTGTTCATTGAATAATTAGATTTATTTTACGTTTTAAACTTTACCTATTTAGACCGTAGTACAATCCCAAAGCTTTATTACACCAAACTGACAGTTGGCGTCAGTGAAAATGGGAAAAATGAAGCTTTTATATTTTTTCAACGTTCAAACTCTTATAAACTTATATCAAATATTGCAAGCTTTATTGCTTGATTAGGCACTTTGCCAAACTCATTTCAACGGCGAATCGAGAGGGCTGCTTATTCTATATAGCTCATTACTGACTCAGCCTGGTTGAAAGAGCCTCTCACTATTTGGTTGGGAGCGGGAGAGCTCTTTGGGGAATTGAAATAGAACCTCAGTCTACGAAATTCAGAAGGCTATTACCATGGTATTTTATTTCATATTTTGTATGTCGTGTTGCCAATCCTGTAGAGCTCGTGAAAGTTACAGTTACAAAATTTATACCAGCATGAAAATTAGTGTTAGCAATTAATAATAATTGTGGTATGCAATGATGTAGTGATAGTGACAATGCAAGTTTTGATTGTAATAAATGTAGAAATTGAACTTGTAATCATGAATAGAAGCAGCAGTTGTAGTGGCAGTGTTTGTATTTTGCAATTCTTGGAGAAAACCCAGTAATGATAAAGATGTAGGATATTTTTTTTTCTGTCGATCTCAAGTAACAGTTAACAGGAGCTTGTGCATTCTTTTCTGTAGGTAGTCCATCAGCATGTCACTGCGCATCCCACACTTTCAAAACGAGACAAATGCATCGTGCCCTGACCTCCTGGGTCAAGGTTACCGTGCCAGCTTCCACACGCATTCTGCAGCCAAAGGACTCAGAAAGAAAATATACCACGGACACCTGCAGGGATCAGGACCCAGGAAAGGAGAACATGCCGTGGTGAAGGTGAGATCACACTTTACTTCCATTTTTATCATTGATCTTTTCTTAGTGTTTTGTTAGAGATGATTTCAATAAAAATCGATAAAAGAACATGATTTTGCATGAAAGTTGAAAGTAGTGAAACTTTGCTTAGTTAAGTCGTGATTTTATATATAGCCCTGCCTCCTGAGATCTAGCTGTAAAGATCTGACTTAGTTCACTGCCTCAAACCAGATATGCGGGTTATGGGTAAAGGATGAGATGCCGGAGATTTTTTTAAACTATTATATTCATTGAATTTTAGAAAAGGATCGGGGGGAGGCTATGGAAAATTAAAAAAAAAAAATGGGAAGGAGAATGTAGCCACTGGTTATCGTGGCATTGCAATCTCACTATCATAATCCTTTTGTGTAAAGGTAAATAATAAAGCGCACCCTAATTTAAAAGCGAGTTTAGGCTTAAATCCTGGAGCTTAATTAGAATAGGATTTTTGTGACCGTAGAGGTTATAATGACATTGAGGACTTTGATAAAAAAAAAAAAAAAAAAAAGGATCAATGACATTGTACCTAATGCCCCAGGCCCACAACCATCCCATTCTTTTTCATAACTTAAATTTTCTGAGTTCGACATCGTCATCATTAACTATAGGAACAACAGCAGCAGCAAGTAGAATAATATGGCTCGGTAATCTGATACTTTTTGGTCTTAAATTTTGCTGAACAGAACAGACTTTTAGAACTGATAGTATTGTGAAAAAGTATTCTATATTAGCCACTTCAACATAAAAAAAAATGATATAAAAGAAAGATGTAAGGGTTAGAAGGCGTTAGAGATACAAAGGTCCCGATTATGAAAAAAAATAAAAAATCAACATCGCTTCGCTGCTAATGAGAGACCGGTAGGTCAGTTCTAAGCTACAGCCTTTGCTAATTGTCATTAACGTGTCACTCTGTCGAAGAGAACTTTACCTGCCAAATTAATTACAAGTACAGGGTTTATGTTTGCCTTTATAATTCGGTTACCTCCTCGGCAGACCGTGTAGAGAGGTCATCAGATAGGTCAAGGGAAAAATGCTTACAATAGTCTGGTAACGTAATAGCATACAGCAACAGCTTGACCGCAGTCTTACGGATGTCACAGTCCCTGATATGAAATTTCCTCGAATAATAACGTTCGCGAGATTCCTAGTCGCGTCAAGGAATAAAGGTCGCGTTGAACCTTTCGGAAGACAGAGGAAGAGAATAGTGAAGGTGAAGGTTTCTGGTGTCAGTGTCAAGGTTGAAAACGATGTAAATATAGCTTGAGTGCGGACTCGTGATTGTGAGGATTGTTGAAGCTAGAGAGAGAGAGAGAGAGAGAGAGAGAGAGAGAGAGAGAGAGAGAGAGAGAGAGAGAGAGACAGACAGACAGACAGACAGACAGACAGACAGAGAAAGAGAGAGAGAGACAGACAGACAGACAGACAGACAGAGAAAGAGAGAGAGAGAGAGAGAGAGAGAGAGAGAGACAGACAGACAGACAGACAGACAGACAGACAGAGAGGGAGAGAGAGACAGACAGACAGACAGAGAAAGAGAGACAGACACAGACAGACAGACAGACAGAGAAAGAGAGAGAGAGACAGACAGACAGACAGACAGAGAAAGAGAGAGAGAGAGAGAGAGAGAGAGAGAGAGAGAGAGAGAGAGACAGACAGACAGACAGACAGACAGACAGAGAGAGAGAGACAGAGAGACAGAGCATTATGAGAAAGAGAAAGAGATAGAGCGAGGAGTCAGCGTGAGGGAAAGATATAGAGATGGTGGGAGTAAATTAAAAGACAAATCGATACGGATGTACGAGAGAAAGAGAATAACGGGAAAGAGTGAAAATGGTAGAGTTTTTGAGAGAGGGAGAGAGTGAGTCAAGTGATGCAGCATTAAAAAAAACCTTTTCACATCAACCACAAACTCAACAATTATATATGACACGAGCAGGGTAGAAAAAAAGCGAGTGTGAGTCATTGTCACGATCGTAATGACAATGACATTCACACAGTTGTATACTCGTAGTTATAGTTTAAAAAAAATACCTGGATGCATAAAACAACATTAACAAATTTAGCCACCTCTTACTGAAGTAATTCTTAAATTTGAATAATAGTGTTAATGCTCCGATTTTCTCCATAAGGTGTAATATGCTATACCCGAGCATTTTGGATAGGTCAGTCGGATTAGAACAAATTGCATATGATAGTAATTGCTCATTCTAATACCATCGAGAGAAAGAGAGAATGCTTAAATTTCAAAATACCAGCCACTTTCAATTTTACACTGTCGGGTGCATCACTCAACGCCTTAGTCATATGTAAAATCATGTTGTTACTCGTGTTGTGAACACTAACAACCACGAGAAAATATACAAGAGGACAAAAAAATTATAGGAATCGACAAAATCAGCATAGAATAGATATTACGCGTTGATACCAGCCTTTTGCTGCAATCTAACAGAAGAAGCCACGTTACGAAAAAAATAATAGTAGAAAAGAATAGTTTTATTATGATGATGTCATCCACACTTAGCGACATGCAGCCTTTTCTGATATAGAATACTGGGCTCACAGTCAAAGGTTTTGTAGTATTATTGACATTTTTGACACATTTTTTTTTTTGCACTCCCACCTGTTGCCTCATGAATACTCCAATATTACGAAACATGTATATCGTCAAATTCAACAAAATGTGTGTTAACCGAGGCAAGGTTTAATATTCGAAATGAAAGTGTTTAGAGGTAATGAAGCAAATATAACTTGTGCATTGTGCATATTGAGTCATACAATAACACAGAGAAGTAAGGAAAAAATTAAGAAAAAAAAAGATATTAATACTGCCAGAACATCTTTCTCTCTCTCTCTCTCTCTCTCTCTCTCTCTCTCTCTCTCTCTCTCTCTCTCTCTCTCTCTCTCTCTCTCTCTCTCTCTCTCTCTCTCTCTCTCTCTCTCTCTCTTAGCTATTACAATACTCAGGACATTTAACCTTTATCTTTATTGTTCTATACACTAATGTCTTCCAACTATGAAAATACAAGTAAATGACGAAAGAACATTGATATGGTCAAATTTATTGCAGTGGTGGATAACAGGTAGTTTGAGCAGTAAAATCTACCTTTTCTTTGCTCGTAGTGAAGGAAATATGTTTTATTGATACATCTGTGACAGTTTTATTTTAACATGAATAGCAAAGTGTAAACACAATGACATCTGAATGAAAATCTTACACACACACTCTTTCTCTCTCTCTCTCTCTCTCTCTCTCTCTCTCTCTCTCTCTCTCTCTCTCTCTCTCTCTCTCTCTCTCTCTCTCTCTCTCTCTCCTTCTTTCTCTCTTTCGCTTGCTCGCTATCTCACACTTTTCTGATCTCCCACCACCACTCACACACTTTGTTAAAAAGCATTAAGATAGGATAGAAGATTTTTAAACATATTGTTTTAGGCCGGATACACGGAAACACGAGTACGCTAAATAAAATGCCATTAGGTATAATGGTCGAAAAGAAAACCCATGCTGGCAAATTAACTTTACTTGCTCTCTGAAAGCGGGAACTAAAAAAGAAATAATCTCCCGATGTAAAAAAAAAAAAGGTTCATGCATTCCTTTTGTACAAAACGAAAGGGAAAGTATCCTTAACTGGGACATTAAATCTTAATTGATCAGTGTTTTGTTAACACCGTCCTATTGAGCGAACTAGCAAGTGACGGTGCGAAATCTGATCGATCACAACAGCCCAGAACTGATAATAACTGCTACACATGAAATGAAATACATTATTCACTCCTCCGTGTAAAAGGAAACAAATTAGTATGACACCCGCACTCGAAGAGCACTGCAAGGGCAATGGACGACTTATTGAATTCTGAGATGTTAGGCAGAGTGATTGAATGGCGTTAAGCTCTTTACACTTAACGAAATTGACTGTCGTGATCAGTGGTTCACTGTAGATCTGCATCCACATCGGGTCGAGTTATTTCATAAAATGGTTCACTTCACTACCAGAAAGAAAATCATGGATTATTTGATTAATGTGTCTGAATGCCTTTCACCAATTTTTCTTTCACCCCATCTAGTCGCATTTTTTGTGTGTTTGCTGTTCCTTGTCATCTGTACGTGTTTGTTGCTCTTCTCCCCTTCTGTCCTGTTTTCTCCCTCGATCGTGCTATTCAATTACCCTCATCTTGTTATCATTGCGCTAATTATGTCTGTCTCTGTGGAGCAGTTCTTTTTTGTTTTTTGTTTTTATTCAATTATGTGTTTTTTCACGCTTTCTCTCTCTCCTTCTCTCTCTCTCTCTCTCTCTCTCTCTCTCTCTCTCTCTCTCTCTCTCTCTCTCTCTCTCTCTCTCTCTCTCTCTCTCTCTCTCTCGCTCTCTCTCATATTTTCTTCCTCTCTCAATATTGCCTTCTTCCTTGTTTTCTATGTGCTTTCGGTCGCGCACCAAAAGCATGACCTTGGCCAAATATTAAGTATATCGGAGAAGCTGATTTATTTTTATTAATTATGCCGCAGAGCAAGGGAAAAAATGAGATGACGTGTAAGTTCGCATTATCACCTACAATGTTGAAACGCTTGCATAATGCAAATATCTGTTACGTTGGATTGTACTTTGACAGTAGAAATATTTGCAGAGGGAGAGATCAGTGGTATCACAGCGAACAATTTATGATGGATGGATAGATATAGATATAAAGTATGGCGGTTGGTGTACAGAGAGCGCACGGAGAGTGAGTGATATAGGCAAAGGGTCAGCGAAAAGAATAGTAAGAGGGAAACAGATATACAACCACTGAGAAAAGGCATGACAGAAAAACAGATTGTGTATTCAGAAAGACATTCCGGCAAGACAGCGAAAATGCGAGAAAGAAACCCCATGTTCTCTATCATAAGCCTCAAGAGAAATATAAAAGCACTGTCCCCAATCAGTCATCACCATTTCCATTCCATTAGCTCTTTACCCGGCTCTTTGATGCAAGGGTTCCGAGATCTCTCGAAGTTTTGAATAACAGCCAAAAGAAAAGCCATTTTATTTTTCTCTGGTTCAGATGATTCTGTTTTGTTTATCCACTCTGTATAATGAATGGCTAACTTTAGAAACGTCCTTTTGTTTGGAGCCCTATCTCCGGCTAAAGAAACTTATACCGATTACAAAGGAAAAAAAAAGAACCCAACATAGTTAGCATATTTTATTGCATATGCATAATTATACTTTACCCTTTCTTTTCTTCTTTTTTTTTTTCAACGGTGTTGGTTTCCATAACTTTTAAGGCGAGTACAGGTATAATACATACGGACTTCAGCTGCGTGTAACACTAAGATGGGCTTTAAGATTGATGATGCTTTTGCAGTAATAAAAAGTAATGTTGATGGCAGCAATTTTAATTTTTGCAATGTTAGAAGCAGCAGCAATAGAAGTAGTAGTAGTAGTAGTAGTAGTAGTAGTAGTAGTAGTAGTAGTAGTAGTAGTAGTAGTAGTAGTAGTAGTAGTAGTAGTAGTAGTAGTGGTATTAGTAGTGGTGGTGGTGGCTGTGGTGTGGTGGTGGTGGTGGTGGCAGTAGTAGTGGCAGTAGTAGTAGTAGTAGTGGTAGTAGTAGTAGTGGTAGTAGGAGTAGTGGTAGTGGTAGTGGTGGTAGTAGTAGTAGTAGTAGTAGTAGTAGTAGTAGTAGTAGTAGTAGTAGTAGTAGTAGTAGTAGTAGTAGTAGTAGTGCAGTAGCAGCAGCAGCAGCAGTAGAAGCAGTAGAAGTAGCAGTAGCATTAGTGATGGTAGTGGTACTCGTAGACGTAGTCGTAGCAGAAGTCTAGTTATCGTAGTTCAAAGAAGGTTTTTAACTTAGTAGAGCTGCGATGAATAGTAAGAAGGTTGCTTTATACGTAACAGTATAAATGAAGCAGCAGCAGTTGCACAAGTAGTAAAAGAAGTAGAAACTGTAATAGACGACGTAATAGTAAAATCAACCCTGTGATTTGTTTAGTAAACCGCATGAATTTTTTAAGACGAGCTTTTAATGACTATTTTGGGTTACTCATGCAGACCCAATAGACTTCGGGTAATTAAAGTTTGAAAATAAAACTGGTTGTTACGCAAAGCATCCAAAGGTCAAGGCCACCCATAGATTATTTGTGTCTGTTATTGATTCATCTTATTGAGGTTGGCCATGGTTCCAAGGCTGTTTGTCTGCTCTAAGTATTGGTTTTTGTTGTGGTTTTTTTTTCTTTCTTAAAACAATTTCAAAAGATAAGATTGCATTTTCAAAGTGCGTCACGAAGAAAAGTTTGATAAAGGTTAGAACTGGCTTAGTTCTAGTATCGGTCGAGATTGAGTTTCAGATCTGACTCTTTTTTCTTTTCGATGAAAAAAAAATTCTTTCAGCATTATCAATTACATTAGGAAGTCTTCTGGCAAGTATCGACCTTTTCGGTATTGAGCCGAAGCAATATCCGCGGGAATTTCCTAGGAGAAGACTACTATGAATTCTCATCAGATCTGTCCAATATCGACCTTTAACGAAGAGTTGCGTAATCTTGTAAATTTGAGTTTGACAAAGGGCAGCTTGATAGATTAACTAATTTTCACCGTGAGCGGCGAGCTTAGTTCTGGAGATGGAGACGTTGTTTCAATTTCTACCAGGCAAACCTCTCTCTCTCTCTCTCTCTCTCTCTCTCTCTCTCTCTCTCTCTCTCTCTCTCTCTCTCTCTCTCTCTCTCTCTCTCTCTCTCTCTCTCTCTCTCACTCACTCACTCACTCACTCACTCACTCACTCACTCTCTCTCTCTCTCTCTCTCTCTCTCTCTCTCTCTCTCTCTCTCTCTCTTTCTCTCTCTCTCTCTTTCTATCTATTTATCTATATATCTGCCTATCTATCCCCGTTTATCTCTCTGTGTCTATGTCCGTCTCCCTCTATTTCTCGCTCTTTCTCTCTGACACTCTCACTCACACATATCTTTTTTCTTGAAGTTGAAACATTTAACTATATATCTCCTTGGAATGCCAGGTCAATTCTTAAACGGTGATGTTTGTGCCGAACATTTTGAACAGAAAAAATATTTTGAGAAAAACTCTTACCGTGCATCTGTATACCACTTAATCTCCTACTGACCAGTACCTTGCAAGTAATAAGAATGTGAAAATTTATTTTGGTAGAAGCCAGTTCGAATATATATAATTATACGACAGTTTGAACTTGTCCTTCACACAGAAAAGCCTACACTCTATTTCTCTATCTTCGGAGCTATCTAACGTTTATCGAGAGCTATATCGGGAAACAATTTGATCTGAGTGAGCTTTTTTTTTCACCTGCTACCCAATTTTATTGATAAACCCAACAAATAAGTCTAGCCATTATTTTGTTTACTCACTCATTTGCGTTAAGATGCCTTCGGTAGACGAACATGCAAGCTGTCGCACGGTCGTTGCGAATGAAAAAAAAATTCGGAAGAAAATCAAACCATTTATCTGATGTAATTACCATTAACAAGGCAGGACTTTTCAAGATATTTTGTTTTCAATGGTGTTGCGAAATGTAAGATCAATACCTTGAGAGAGAGAGAGAGAGAGAGAGAGAGAGAGAGAGAGAGAGAGAGAGAGAGAGAGAGAGAGAGAGAGATAGAGAGAGAGAGAGAGAGAGAGAGAGAGAGAGAGAGAGAGAGAGACAGGAGGGACAAAAAGACAATCAGACAGACACAGTGGCAGCCCTTCCCCACAGATCATAAAAGCTCGCCATGAGTCTTTGAAATTTGTTTCCAAGGGTTTAAAACTGTAAACCTTTTGAAAATGACTGTAAGGATCGCCATTACTTAGTTTGGATAAAGTAACCGTCCAAAAATTGTTGAAAACTTGCATTCTTCCTGTGAGATTCAAATTCTTAGCCTCAAGACGCTTCTTCATCCTGTGCCGCTTTCCCCTCTTACGGAAGTTTAACTTTTTTAAAATCTTCACCATTTTTTGTCCTTACGACTCTCGCCACAAAGGTATTTTACCAATGCTCTCGGAATGTCCTGCTTACTTGCATGGTAAGATTCAAATTGCCTCTTACACGCCAAGAAATGTTAAGGAAAGAAAAAAAAAAAGTAGAGAGGACAAAAGGCAATGTTCGCTATAAGATGCTTCATCGCCTTTCTCATCTTCTAAAGTCTTGCACACAAGTCACTACAGTCACTAAATATAGATCTCAAATTGTACCTTTGCACGATTTTTTCCCTTCTCTTCTCATTCTGGGTATGTGTCATAACTCTATATATAAACAAAGTGTCGTATTTTAGTTCAACATTGAGTGATGACGTTACAAAGGAAATATTGTGCAGCAAGACCATTATAATAGTTGATTGCCTGAGAATAGCCCATAAATAGAATCTGTGGATACCCTCCAAGTGGTGCCCACCTGGATTTGGAGAGAATAATCGTTCAAAGGTGTGTTTAACAAGGGGGAAAAAAGTGTTAGAAAACTCCAAGAAAAAAAGTTCTACATTGGAGTTTTCATTGATAAGCCATTAAGGTGTGTTTACATGAAGTAATTTGCAGCTAGCAACATCATTCCACAAATTGCTAAGACTTCACAAGCAGCAGTCGTGTCGCTTGCGGTTTGTGGGATGCAGCACATTCTTCAAATTTCTGTTACTTTC
The DNA here is from genome assembly GCA_033675545.1 of Elysia crispata. Classification (NCBI taxonomy): domain Eukaryota; kingdom Metazoa; phylum Mollusca; class Gastropoda; family Plakobranchidae; genus Elysia; species Elysia crispata. The sequence continues at coordinate 160,526 of JAWDGP010001093.1, read as the reverse complement.
CACATATACAAAAACACAAGTTGCTGCAAGTCATGTTATTTATGACGTCAGAGCTGCTGCATTTTCTGTAAACATACCTTTAGACCTTTGCATAAATCCCAAAATTGAAAGCCTCTCCACACACACACACACACACACATACAATTAGTAGTCATCACCCAACCACTAACATTCCACCTCTTCTCTTTCTCTCTCCCATTCCTCCAGGTATTCAGAGACGGGCCGGGCACTGAAGCCATGTGCGATGCCGAGATCGACAAGCACCGTCTGGCCCTAAAGCTAGCCCGGCGTTTCAACAAGATGGTGACCGACCCAAGGGCGAAGATCTCCTTCACCCTGCCTCTCAAGTCCACAGTGGAGAGCCTGGCTTTCGGACAGTTCCTAACCCGACACAGGCATGGCCGCCACCTGGATAAGAGGGAGTGGGTCCTTATAGAGGAGAATCTTATCAGACAGGTGCGGCAACGAGATTGCTCTGAATTATGTTTAGAATGAATGTAATTTGTTTTTACTGCCCGCCTCAGGAGGTATGGGGCTTTTATTATGCTGGATGGAGACCAACCGGAATGATGAGGCTGAGGGCGCAGCTACCGATGGCAGGATGACTTGTATTTTGTTAGTGATTTGTGTGTTCTTGTTATTGTTGTTGTTGTTGTTGGTGGTGGTGGTGTTGGTATTGTTGTTTGTGATGTTGATGTCATTTTGCTAGTTTTAAATTCGAAAAGATTTATACTTTCTTGCGATTTTTCGTCGAGTAACGGTGTTATACAATTAATGCCTCACACATGTCTTCCCCTCACCACCCCTCTCTCTCTCTCTCTCTCTCTCTCTCTCTCTCTCTCTCTCTCTCTCTCTCTCTCTCTCTCTCTCTCTCTCTCTCTCTGTGTGCCTTTTTTTTTCTTTCTCTCTATGTCTCTGTCTCTGTCTGTCTGTCTGTCTGTCTCTCTCTCTGTCTCTGTCTCTGTCTCTCTCTCTCTCTCTCTCTCTCTCTCTCTCTCTCTCTCTCTCTCTCTCTCTCTCTCTCTCTCTCTCTCTCTAAGGCAGCCTTGGAGTGCAGATTAATTACTGAATCGAATGAGCACTCGTCCACCTTTATGATCGAGCCTTTTTCAAATCTCAGCAAGAACGCTCTGAGCGATATTGATATCTTCTATCGTGTCCCTTCCTCGGCATGCCTGGGGCCACTTATACTATCTATGATTGTAACGATTGTAAAGGCTAATTATGTGGATCTCCTGATAATTGTAAAGTTGCCCGAAATCTAAACTTTCTCTTGAGAGCAGATTTGGAGATTTCAAAACTTATTGCAGGGCGAATTTTTTTTTGAAGTAAAAATATTCTATTTTTCAAAACTAAACATATTCATACCTGTAATTAATCTTTGAATGATTTCGGTCTGTAAATCTCGGTTGCGGCACAACAAATCATCCACCGAAGTTTTTGTGTTTGTTTTTCATTTCATTTTTCATTTTTTTTTCTTTTTTTCTAATTTTTTTTTTTTTGGTTTTGCTTATTTTTGTTAGATTGGTTTTTGATAAAAGCTATTTCGAGGCAGAGGTTAAGAGTTGTACAAAGCTTATTAATAGAACATTCACCTGGGAAAATGGGAGAGCATTCCAAGCATTTAGTTGGCCGAACTGATATCGCCTAACTTGCTTGTCCAATTATTATTATCCAGAGTCGGACCCAATTTTTTATGGAATGGCAAAAATGTCGCTTCTCGCACTTTATCAATTGCTACGGGTTACTCTTGGGATATAAGCTCAAACTGGACTCGATTGATGTCAAGTAATATCGCTTGAGAGTAGTAAATTATCTTTTTTTTTTTTTTGTCGTGATGTTGCGAAAACAAAGTAATTATAACAATTTATACAGGTCACTTACTATTATACAGGTTACTTTGCTTATCTTCTTAAATCCCTGTATAAATTAACCAATGGCAATATCCCTGGCTTATTTCTGAATACAGTTTACGATCCATTCGTGATATGGGAGTATGAAGCACTAGCAATGTGGTCCATGCTATAAGGCTAAAGTATGGTTGTATACATCATTCTGTCGTTTTTATATACATTTCGAATGGAAGACAAGACTCGTGACGCTAATGAGCTCGCCTCTCTTGCTTATAATGCTTGTTCCACCTGATAATGGGACGGAATGGACATCAACATGCCACTCGGCCTGGCATTGATCCAAGCTTTACCCAGAAAACAACATTCATTGTTCTGATAGGAGTGAAATATCCAAAACTTTTATTATGATCATTACAGTCTATTTGTGCATTCCCTCGAGATCAATATAGTGGTCACAGAGCTGTTTCAATTCTTGCTATTATTGATTTCTTCTTCCTGTGGTCTTAAAACTAAATAACATGATTTTGTTCAGTGGTCCTTATTATGTAGACCGTACACAGTTCGTTGAATTCCAGTTATTTTAGATCTCGCAAGGGGTATCTGAGATGATGTGTCGTATTTAAGATCAATTCACACTCGTTTGATCCGTGACTGAAAATTGTCTTGATGTGGATAAAAGTAGATTTATGAACCGGCAAGGGGCTACTTTTTAATGAAGTAAATATCTTTAACAACATTATATTTTCACAAAAAAGAGATCATGAAGCCCATATTCATGCTGTAACCTCTACATGCATTATAAGTGAATTTGATCATACTGATGATAATAGTTGTAAAGTTAAGTTCAATCGCACGTTCTAATACACCAGTTTTTAGACAAATCTAAATCTAGACTGAAATCCAATTGAAATCGCGTTAATAGGCGTAATTCATTTAACTGGTTTTTTTTTCTTTTCGGCTAAATAAAATCACGTCATATACGTCTAAATACAGCTTGAGCTCTATCAACATCATTCTTTCTTAAGTCTTCAGCTTTTACACCGTCGTTTATTTCTTCTAGCTTGTCTGTAAACACCGCCGCATTATTTCCAGCGTTATAATTATTTACCCAGGTGAAATGAAGACTGCTAATTTCATCTTTCACGATTCATAGGAGTTAGCTGAAGTCAAAAACTTATTAAATTGCATTATCCATAGAAACTTTCGGATCAATAATTTGATGATGGTTAGCAATTGAATGTATTCACCAGTTTTTAGTGTCGGCGTATACGATGATCGCTTGATAAATATTCTTTCATCGCTGATTTATTACGAGACGAATCAACAGCAACACCAGCTCGTGTCGGCTTGACCGGCCCGTCATGAGCGGATCAGCTTGATCAATGATGTAGCAATGTAATGCATGGCTTTTTTGCTTCATGTCTTGTAAATGTTAACGGCTGCTGCCAATGTGGCCCACGGCGTATCTCATCCAGCCACTGAAAATTCCCAATGTTTCAATTATGATCTCCGCTTCACTAGATCAATTTTTTTTTGTCTGTGTATAATTTTTTTTTTTTTTTTTTTTGGTCTGTGTTTTTGTCTAAATTATTATTAAGCTTGACATTTTTCAAAGGCGGACGAGCGGGCGAAGTTGAGAACCTGAAGCACAAAGCTTAACAAATCCGAAGATAATCAGTAAGTAATATTTTAATGGGTTGTTTTTTTAATGGGTAAATTGTAAAGATTTTATCGTGTTATAAAGATTTCCTGCCTTTAGGTATGTCTCACGTAATGCATTGAAAATCGCAATAAAACTTCCTAAAAGAAGTTCTTAAGCCAACTAAACGATCGAAATTATGCTGAAGTTTTTGCTATCATCAGTGTTTTTATTATAAAGGCATTGGATTGTATAATGCGATACTTTGCTATAACACGGTAAATTGGGGTTTTGAACTTTGAAAAATTCAAATCCTTGTAACTTTTTTTTATATATAAAATTATGCATGTAATTTTTTATACTTACATGAGGAGCAAAAGGTATACATGTGCTAATAATCAAGCGATAAACAGAAGTATATGATTTCAAATATCAAGAAAATTTTAACACTACTAGGCTAGAATAGTTAGATTTTGATCTAGTCTCTGAGGAGATAAAGCATTTTGAATGTTTGATTCAGTTTCATAACGGGTTTTGGTTAATTTTGTAGGTTCGGCGTCACGCGAAAGAGAATACAGTCATATACTTCAATTTTTAGTTGCGTCGACTGACGTCTTGAGAGACGTTAATTATTTTTCTTTTTTCAAATAGAACATTCTTGTATACGAAACGTGGATGGTAAAATATTTCACCTTAAATATGACCGGTGACCCTATAGAAACATTTGAAAATTCTTTAAAAAAAAAAGAAAAAAAAAAAAAGATTCAACAGCTTCTGATCCGAAGTCATGAAGTCCTCATCCCAAAACATCCTCATGAAGAGAAGAAAAAAAAAAAAACTTTACCGGAATTTTGCATATATAATACATGAAGATAATAAAATCAGACATTCTGCTCGTCGAGTTAGCGGATAGCGAGTGGCTGTGGGGTCAGAACGGTCTGTATCCACAGACATCTTGTTTGCAGATCTGATGCGAGCCCCACATCGTCTCTGTTCATATAGTAGGTTTAAGGCCACACCTTTTAAATCTGCCCGCCTAGCGTGGGTTTGAGTTTAATATGCTAAAAGGCCTGAGATTCCTTTTTGAGGACGGGCCATATCAAGAAGAAACGAAAAACAAGACATTTGTTCAAACGTCTACTTGAGCTTAGCCCCATTTTCATTTCTTTGCGAATACTTCACGGTGAATTTCAAGTTTCAAGACTGCAGAGGAAAAACAAAACAATAGTCACATTGATAAGCAAAACCTTGACCTTCGTTAATCGTCTTGTGTTATGGTTTATCTAATAAACTCAAAGAACGCCAGCGGGGTTTATTGTTATAGAGCGAAATCCTCGCTATAGCGATAGCAATAATGTCCACGATCTTGTATGTTATTGAAGTCAATGGTCGCAAAGGTTATCTCGCCACCACTTCCCGCCCAAACCTCTTTTAGTGCGTTAGAATTATTATCCGTTTTGAACATCTGGAGCAAAGTAGTTCACAAGTGGGCTTGATGGTCAGACGCAGGTGAGGGCTAACAGTGAAGGACAACGAGAAAAGAAAAGAAAATAATTATGAGAAAAAGAGAACTTGCTGCATAGAAAAACGGAGAGAGAGAGAGAGAGAGAGAGAGAGAGAGAGAGAGAGAGAGAGAGAGAGAGAGAGAGAGAGAGAGAGAGAGAGAGAGAGAGAGAGAGAGACCTCCTGTTAGGTCAAAAGACAGGCAAAATGCGTGAAAGTAACATTACTCAATATCTGAAGCAATACATTCGACTTATTTTGGTTTCGTGAGCCTTGGCCATGACTGCTGACGTCACGAGATTATTTATATCAGGCAAAGACTAGAGGATTGGTGTACTGGTGGTAATACATTTGAACAGGTAAGGCTGCTTCTGAGGTCTTTATACTCTGCCTTATTGATTCTTCCCGTTCAGTCGAGCAAAACAACTTTGATGGCTTTTTGAATTGAAAGAACAAAATGCCAAGGGACTTAAGAAGCTTCTGCGAGTTGCGTGTAAAGAGGAAATTGATCTGCTTTCAAGTTTACTTCATTTAGGCCTGAGCCTTTGGGATCCCTAACGGAGCAAAGTATTATTTTGTAAGTGCTATCATTGCTAGGCATGACAGATATCAATTTAAATTTTGCACTCTTCATTTTTAATTATAAGAGCACTGTCTGAATAAATGAACGAAGTACGCATGATTGATTGATAAAAATCGAAGGACACTAAACAGCCGTATTTTCACATAGGCCTGGTAAAGGTAATTTTTATTGTCGTTTCCCCAAACGGTATAATTTGTACACTTGAACACACTCATTCTGGGCCTATCTACTGTCATTATCCTCTCTTTCTCTCTTCTACCCTCTTCCCCTTAATCCTTTCTTATCTTCTCTGCCTCAATCACTTAACCTCTCTGCTTATTCATCCATCTATCCGTATGTATGTATGTATGTATATGTTTATATATATATATATATATATATATATATATATATATATATATATATTTATATATATATAAAGATTAATAGATGGAACTATATTATATATATAGTTCCATCTGTTAATCTTTGTAAAAAAAAATCTTTTTTTTTTTAATTGACGCATTAAATGATTAAGCTCACTGATTTCGCGCACTCTCCTCTCCCCCTTCTCCTTTTTGACATTTTTCTCATTATCTTCTCCCAGTTCTTCCTCTCTCATCTCTCTCTCTCTCTCTCTCTCTCTCTCTCTCTCTCTCTCTCTCTCTCTCTCTCTCTCTCTCTCTCTCTCTCTCTCTCTCTCTCTCCCTCCCTTGCTTTCCTCTCTGTCTCCAATGCTCTCACTCTCTTTATCCTGATCATTCTTGCTGACTTTCCCCTACAAAAAAAAAAACCTTACAAACTTCCTTTTCTCCAAACTTCCTAGGCGGGACACAAAAGTGCACCACACTTGGAGAGCAATTCAATGTACCTCAAGAAAGTGATGTTGCTCTCCCAGTTCTATCGGTATACATTAGCCGGTGTGAATAACTAATTGCTTTTGCCGACTCATTCTAACTCTTTTTTTTCTTTCAGTTTTAGTATCATTTCTTGGGGGTGCAGACTTTTCCAACACCTACCGTATCCTCATAACACGCTCTGTAGCGTAAGAAAACGATTTGCAACGCCAAGAAGTTGAGATTAAACTTCCGCAAAAAAATTTCAACTACAGACGCTCTCCTTATTTGTTTCCCCTCCATGTTTTGATAAAACCCTTCACAACACGGTCATCCTGGGAATTCTCATAATACGTAATAGATTGATTCTTGATAGATAAGTTGATATCAGTATGATCTGAGTTTTTAACGGCTGCCTTGTATGTCATGTTTATTTTGCTATTTGCAAACTGCGGTATTTTAAAAGTTCTGCATTTCTTAACAAGAATAGCTGACAAAGTTTGTAAAATTCTAATCCTTATAAGCATTCATCACCACGTTTTTAAAACCGGCGCAACTTTGAATACTGGGTTGTGCACATTTGAATTCTTCTTGGAATAAAGGAAATCGACTACTTCTGTACTTTTCCAATCTGTTTTTAGATCCTTTTAAACGCTTATTTGAAAGCTGTGCCTTTTCGCATTAAGTGCATAAAATTTCTAAAAGTGCACTGTGCCTTGCGGGAATTCTTAGCCACTCAGTGATTTAAACCTACATGATAAAGAATGCTTTTTAAAAATCTGTAGTTAGGTTTGGGTTTTACGAAATTAGTTGATTATTTTTGTTTGCAGCCTTCTGTGTTAGCGTCTAAAAGGATCTTAAAATAGATTTTGAAAGTGCAGAGTTACCCGATTTTCCCTATATATTTCTGGCGCGATAGAATCACGTTTTCATGAAAGAATCTATGCTGGACATTTAAAAAAAAAAAATTAACATTAATTCATTCCCGGGCGCCAACAATTGCGCAAAGCAAAGTAAAGACTGATTCCTTCAAAGTTTATTTCAAGACTGAAATTTTTTTCACGCTTTTCAGCGCAATCAAACATGTGCAATCATGCTTTAATGTCATATTTCATTACATTTTCTGCGTCCGCCAGTCTCAGCAATGTACATGTCTAGACCAGCAGATCACAGTTTCTTTTTTTTTTCCATCAGATCATGAACAAATCAATAAGATTAAGGAAGTTCCATCTAAATTTAGCGGCTGTCAACTTTGTCAACAAAATCATAATGAACGTGATTTGTCTGGAGAAAATTTGCCTTTTTATGTTTTTTCGAACGATAGTCCAACCCCCTCTATTTGATATCTCTCTCTCTCTCTCTCTCTCTCTCTCTCTCTCTCTCTCTCTCTCTCTCTCTCTCTCTCTCTCTCTCTCTCTCTCTCTCTCTCTCTCTCTCTCTCTCTCTCTCTCTCTCTCTCTCTCTCTCTCTGTATTCTACTTTAAAAAATCTGTATGCGCTCCTTTTCTACTCTTTCATTTTACTACTTAATCCTTTAAAATTGCCCACTCCTAATAGCTAAGTTTTGTGCCGAGAATTGTTTACCGTATTGGGCTTATTTAAGGAAATGTTTGTATTTGTTTAAGTGAAGCAGTGGGGATGTGTTTCCCGACACGAGCCCCACCTGCCAGATAATCGGATTTGCGGTAACATTTGCTCATGTATTCGGGATAACGGCTAAACGAGAAAGGGCGAGGCAAAGGATTAAAAATAATAATCTGATGTGGAGATGGCAAGGCCAACCACAAGAATATCTCATTTGAGGTTCATTTTATTGTGAACGCTGGGTTTTTTTTTTTTTTAATATGGGCAGATGAGTTGTGCTAAATTCAGAGTGTGAATTTTGGAATAAGTTATTTTCCTACTTTTTTTTTCACTTATTCGAAAATTGAAACAAGGTTGGAGGAAGTGGGGATCACGTGGCACAGCAGGCATGAGCATGATTTATTTAATGCTCCTTGAAAGAAAAGAAAACAATCGGAAGCTAGGATGATCATAATAAAACTTGAAGATAAAAGTAGAAGCAAAATTTTGAAGAAGTGCAAAATTTTATGCATTTGAAGACATACAAAATGGGTAAACTTGTATCTAATCCAGGTGGAACAATGGCCGTTTAGAGAAGAGCGCAAATGAAGAAAACGAATGCAAACATTAAGAAGGAAAAAATTTAAAAGGTTATGGAGTTCCAACTTCCCTTTTCTCAAAATATCATTGACTATTTGACACAAACTTCGAAGATACAAATTTTAAACTACTTATTGTAAGTAGTTTTTCTTCGTGGATATCAGTTTTTTTTTATGTCATCGTGTTTTAACTGGTCTATAACTGAACTACTCATGGTTGATGCGGTCCTCTTCTCTCTGTTTTTAGAGCGAGTATCAGGTGTTTATCGGGAAAGCCGGAGAGACGCTGGACAAAAGCCCCACTGCACTGGACGCGTTCCTCCACTTCACGTACCACGAGAGCGGCCGGAAATTCGTGCTGTGTGGATTCCAGGTAAGGATGGCAGTGTTATTTTTTTTACTAATTAAGCTGTTTTTCATGTCCATTGTGTGGTGATTCGTTTATTCATTTATTTATTTAATACAGTGCAATTATTGCAGTTTTTTAAGAGCTGAGAGGCTGAACAGACCAGGCCATCAACTCTCTTTCAATTTGATAATTCCCAAGTTAGGTCTTTAGTTCCAACTTAATACAATACATTCGGTTTCAGCGTGTCATTAAACCATTTTTTTCCCATTTAAATCGCTGTTTACAGGATACTGAAGCTTATCTTTCTTCAATATAGAGAAACATTCGTGATGTCACTTTCCGTTAGCAACGTTTCATTGCTGGTTTATATCCCTGAACAGTAGGTGTGACTTATCTTCGTTGAAAAATATAGTTACAGTCTTCCCCAGAAAGGTTTTCTTGTGTTCTGAGGACAGCTCACATAATTCGTGGCGAAACAGAAGTGGTAAAGCTTGGCTTTTATTGTTATCGGTTTCTTTAGAACCATAATGATGACATCGCATATTAACTCCCTATACCAAGGCTGTTGAATAATAGTAGAAGGTAGAAGGGCTTCCACCACAATGGACAAGCGTGGTCTTAATGGGCATCACTTGCTATGAATAAAACTTATCGTGGGAACGGATCGGAGGTCATAAACGTCGCTTATTCAGAATCAACGACAACATAAAACTTCTATCATCGTGTGCAGCCTTGAATCTATAGTACGGACGTTGTGAGGTTTCAAAGGTAGTTTACTGACATAAAGCTCATATTTTGATGTTTACGGTTCAGATGCAAACTTTCTCACCAAACCTCATACTTCAATGACTGGTTGTTTGATTGCAATACCCTGCATGAATTTTAAAACAAGAGTAAAAGTGCACCTCAGTGAACCTTTTTAATTACCTTCTCTCGTAATATGACATTAGTATAAGAGTTCGTTGAAACGTTACTTTCCAATATAGCTATTGTTTTTTTTGCTTTCATTTACTCTCTGCAATATTGTCCAATAGAAGCAAACTTAGTTTTTCCACCTGCGCCCCCTATTCATTTAATCACTATATTTTATATTCACGCCTTCTTTCATTTCCTCTGTGTGGTGTCGCCCTCTATGAACCCAGTTTGTCTATAGTCTCCCCATTCAGCCAGCTCGAGTACTCAAGAAAGTAGGACATGGCCTGGAAAAGTCAATCGGCCCACGAATTTGTCAAACTTGTTTTACTTCTATCTATATCCCTCGTGCATACTCTCAAGCTTCTTAAATCTCTTCTGTTTCGGCCTGTTTGGGCCTCGAATTTTCTGTTTTGCCAACATTTCTCTGCATTTAAAATCTGTTTTCCTCTAGCAACAAGTTTACTTGACCTTTAATGTACCCAGGTCTTGCTTTTTTTAACCTAGTGCCGAACCCCATGAATACTCAATATACTGAATGGTAATAAGATTTTAGTAATTTCAAAAAATACGTGCAATGTTTGATAAAACTAATACAATCTAGACTTCGGGTTGTATTCAAACTTTCATTATCTTATTGAAAAATATCAGAAAACTATCGATTTTTGTAATCTGTTATGGTGATGTTCTTTTTCTTCGTAACCAAAGGCAACCATTAATAGCCAAGCTGTAGGGATAAAGTATTTTAAAATTCATTTCGCAATTCTTCGCTCCTTTCTTTCTGAGTTGCTCCCATTTTTTTTCCTTTTCAACGTTCATAGAAAGAATCGTTTTTTGGGGTTTTTTTCTACGCTGATGTAAGTTACGGTTCATGATCACTTTCGATTTCTCACTCGACTCATTTTTAAATTGATTTCCATTTTGGTCCAGGTTGTTAGAACAAAAATCAATTAGACCTTCGTGAAAGGGAAAGCGAGTTCCAGTAGGCGCTTTGTTTCCTCTCATACCTCTTGTAAAACCTACTTTAATACTTAATATTGTCGACAATCCGAGCGCATTTAACTTTTACCACTCAATGCATCATGATTAACTCGTCTGATTAAATGGGAAAAGAAAGTACGCCTTTTAATGTTACTTTTACACACAATAGCCACAATTGTTGCGTTCTATACTGGTAATGTTATGGTGATTGTGATCATTATCACTGTCACCATGATTGATCTCTTGTGATATTCTATCAGTTGAGATCGTCACCCTGGTATCTGAAGGGCCCATCTTCACGGGTAGTTGAGTTCGGAGAGAAGGCTCAAGTTTGATAATGCAAAAAAGACCTGAGATGAATGTGTTGTGACTGGGCTACATGAAACAAAAAACAACAAAGAAACAAGTATATTTTTATTACAACAATTATGTAATGTCAACTTAAACATCAGTGCAAAGTAATTGCGTTTATCCATTTATTTTTAACCATTTTTCGAATTCTATTTTCAAAAGTCATCATTTACCAAGGTGGTGTCTCGCTCTCTTTCGCACAGGGTATTCAAACTGAGAAAGGCTACATCCTGACAACCCCATGTATCCACTCTGAAGATTCCAGCTTCGGACCGATCACGGATGGTGGACCTAAAACGTTGAGGAAAGTTTTCGACCAGCATGTGTGTAATAATCTTTGCTACTGTTACGATCGTCCGCATCCGCTCTCAGAGGCCGATCAGAAGCCTAAACAGGAGAATGGCCGGAGAAAAATTACGATCAACGATGACGATGACGAAGATGAAGCAGATGAGGGTTTGTTTATAGCGCCGTCGTCTGATCCTAAATCTGTTGACGATTTGCGGCAGCGATCTGGTTCCACGAGTAGCCACGACGGCGATGATGACGACCACAACGACGACGATGTTTTTCGGACCAACAGCGCCACGGAACTGAGGGTCATGCTGGAGAGGGCAGATTTGAGCAACGGTGGGCACGGTAACGCCGGCTTCGGGTTCCACCACAAGGTTTTCTCCCTGGGTAAAGGGGAAGAAACCTCGGATGATCTGGCCTATTGCTGCACGGACCTTTCAAAGTCTGTCATAGAGGAGATCGAGGAAGAGCAGAGGAGAGCCGAGGAGAAGCGGGCAGAGCATGATAGCAGTGGAAAGTTGAGCGATCACGACTTCTTCAGGAGGATACATCTAGGGGACCAGATAAAGTCAGAGGGAGAGATGAGTAGACAGACAAAGGCGTTTGACTCAGATGGACTTTTGCATAGGTGTAATGTGCAGGCTGTTGGAGGTATTGAGAAGCGACCCTCAATTTGAATATAGCCTACTTGCAAGGTCACTGAATACATCAGCTGGCTCTGTGATGCCATTTTCTTGCCATGATCACTATCCAACATGTCTCTCATTGTTATTCTCGTATTACGCAAAACTTACACAGTGTTTATGACCTCTGAAAAAAAAATTATTTAAAAAAAAAAGAAAGCGAAAAGTTCAGTCATGTATTTGTAACTTATAAAAAGCTGTCACCATATCCACATTCCTGTGTTTTGTTACAAAGATCTGTTGGGTGTTCAGTGAAGGGTAAGGAAATCATATCAAAGATAGACAGTCTACATGTCTAATGATCATAAACTTTGACCTAGCTTCTCAACGTTTAACAATGTGAACTCACCAAACAAAAAAGTAGCAATGGAATTGGCTAAAATTAATAAAAAAAAGTTAGGATATATTTTTTATTCAGTGTTTTGCTCTGTATTTATAAATCATTATCACAACCAGTAAACTATTCACTTAAATTATAGTTTATCTATGTTGATTCTGAAATTTTTGTTTATGTTCGAAAATCTTATTTCTCGTGTTTATTAGAGTTGTGCTTCATGTTAACTGTCGGTAATCTCAAATTTTTAACATTATATGGCTTTTTTATTTGCACTATTGGATAGGTGTTTGGTATGTGATTCACCTCGACTTTTTCTTACAGGAAATGAATCCTGTTTTGGCCTTCATTTTATGTAAAAATCTTTTCAAGTTGATTTTGGAAAAGTCTTAATGTATCATCACCAAAAACTTGACTTCTCTGCATTACATTTTTATTGCAAAAAGAGTTTAAAAAGTCATATGTCCGATATATTTTGGATTTTTGGAGATATATGTAAAGAAAGTTTTTGTAGGCATTAAATACAAAGACAGAAAATTAAAAAGAAATGTCAGTTTAAACAAAACTCTTATTCATTGAAAATGGCTGAAAATTTTCTCTTTTTTTGTTGTTGTTTGTTCCATTGATATTCATTCCGGTTACGTTGATAGATTTGTTTATTTCTATGATTGACTTTAATTATTAATGCCATCTACTCCATAAACTTATAATATAACTTGCAAAATATTTTGCAAGTGAAAAACTATGAGTTACCTGATCTGTAGCTAAGGGGCTAGGCAAAAGCAATTTACAGTATAAAACAACATGAAAGTGATTGAATTCGAAACAGAAATATGTAATTACCTGGGCCCGTCCATATTTTTTTAGGTAAATTTCAAACATATTATTTATAGATATAGCAGTTCTCCGCCAATAATGCCTATCATGCAATTAAGTCATGTTTTCCTAGTTTTTTTTCACTCATTCCCTTATTTCGTTTACCTCTAATCTTATTCTTGGTGTTTTGTGTACTATGCCGTATCTTTTTCAATTTGAGTAAGTGAAATCTGTCCAATTTCATGCATGTGTTTATTGAACCTCATAACTGCTTTGAAACTCTCCCAATATCTATTTTCCATAAATTTCAGCATTATGGCTTTTAAGGTGCATGACATATTAGAAAACTGCAGTGCTCCCTTTATGACATTTGATTCCAGTGGGGCTTGTTTTCTTGTCATGGTTTAATTTTTTTTTTCTAATTCAATTCACTATGAAATTTTTAGTCTCTCCTCTCACTTAACTTTTATGATTAATTGATAATATATATATATATAGATGTATAGATAGATAGATAGATCTAGTTTTTTCACTCACCAAGAATTTTTTTTTTACATTTTAAACTTCATAGAGAAGATTTTGTTTTTTGGGTAGCAATCTTGATTTATAATCTAAATGCTCTTCAGTTTTATTATCTTGCCTTTTTGCAAATTTTTCACACCATAATATTGTGAAAACTCTATTGTTGTGATGGCCTTTTACATATTGTTCAGCCATTTCTTTTGAGATTTCAAGATTTTAACAACTTAGTAGTTAAAATTTATTTATCGTATTATCTAAAACTTAGATCCTCATTGCATTTATTCATTTGATTCTTAAGAAACATGGTCCAAAAACTAGACTTCTTGTCTTTAGCATAGTTGGAATTTGCTTTGCATTTTACAAATCTTTCAAGCTAGAAATAAAAAATGACAGGCTAGGAATTTATAAGTTGCTTTGCATTATTTTTAAGCCTCTATGGTACAAAAAGCTATCGTAGTTACAGACACAAACTAATAGAATCCTTAGTAAAGGAATACTAATAAAAGCAGGTGACCTATTTGCATCACGCAGCAAAGCAAGTCCCTGCATATTTTGCTGCAACAATTTAACATGGATATAGAGTTTTGGTATTGCTCTCTACCCCTTCTCACCTCATCTCACCTCCACATATACTTCTTTCTACACAGGCATTTCTTTTTGCAACCTGCCTCTAGACTTTATTTAATAGTCTTGATTGAAAACCAAGCTCAACTCATTACCACAGAACATTCCTGAAGATCAAAATTCATATGAGCTGTATATACAGTCATTCTTCTCAAGGAAAAAAGAGTGCAAGACCACACACATAATAGACTTTTCCTAGATTTTAGGTTTTTTATTTTTTAGAATCCTGAATCATTTTCATTGAACTATTTTTCATACCTTTTCATCACAAAATACAGATCCAAAAGAAAATATTGTCCAGGGAAAAAAATTGTACCTTGTGATTTCAGGCATATTGTTTTTTCATAATAAGGGTTGGGTATAGCCATAACCCATAATCATTTCCATTATTGCAACCTATACGAGTAATATATTTGTGGATTAATTTTGGACAATTTGGTGAATTTGGACAACGAATTACAGCCCAAGCTGTCAGTTATCCATGATTATTGTCATCAGCAAATCAATTCATACGATCTTACCATAAAAATTATAAAATTTTGTGTGCAGTGTTTATTATTAGATTGCACGTGTACTATTCAAATTTTTGTAAAACCCATTTATTTTTTGCTTTCAATGTTGTATGTGGCTCTCTACCTGTTTCTGCAATTCAGAAATAATCAGAAAATTGGCGTTTATCTTTAGTAAACTGCTCTGTGGAGTATCAATTATTAAATTATTTTTCAAGTGCATTTGATACAAAATTTTTTAATGGTCATTATAATCCTGTTTTGTTTTTTTTTCAATGAAGGTGGCTTTCTGTTTCTGCCATTTGTAATAGCATTTATCTGAATTTTAATGAAAAACAAATATGAGCCTATCCTTCAAAATTATACACAACTTTTTGTCACTGTGATGAAAGTCTCTTTCAATCATCATCATCATCATCATCACCTTTCTGTACATTGTCTTCACTGTCATTACTTTATTTTTATAATCATTTAAACATCATCATTACCCTTATGAATATAAACATTGTCAACATATATATATATATATATATATATATTATATACAATCTTTAACATCATCGCCATGTGAGTTGTGATTAATGTTGCTGCTGGTACTTGTAACTGTCTGATCAGTACAAGTACATGGATGTTAAACCACACTACCAGTGATTTTGTTTCTTGCCTTCCTCATTGGACTTAACTTATTTTAAAAATGGATCTTTCATGATAATTTGTACAACTTAATGGCATTGCTTTTCAGGTGCCAGCAATGTTTGATGTCATCAGAAATTTATTATTGTTGATGTTTAAAATGTTGAAACTGAAGCAAACTTGACAATTTGTCACAACTTAAAGGATTTGGCAGTCAAAACATTAATTACCGTAGAAATCCATACCCGACCTCCTCCTTCTGGTCCCCTCTCTATTTTTCTCTCTCCTTTTCTCCTACTCCCTCTGGTCCTCTCTCTGTATCACCCTCATCTCCCCCCTGCATTTTCTATCTTTCTTTCTTTTAGTTCATTTATCTCAATTGTCTCATTCCCTCTCTCTGACTCTTTTTCTTTCCTCTTCTTCTTGTTTTGAAAAATTGGAGGCAAAATTTGTAACACTCTGATATAAATTTCTAAAAGCATGGGATATGTCCTTTAGAATTTTTGACAGGCAATCTCCTTAAGTGTCAGGTTATGACCCTTGCATGTAAAATGCAATATATGAATATTTGTTAAAATAAACAACTCAGGAATCATATATTTCATATATTCTTCTGTATGAAAATTACTAGCTTGATTACATGCCTATAGCACATACTGTCATTGCCGCCTTTTGGTTTTTTTTTTTTAATTTTTTTTTTCTACTCTTCAATCGTACTTTCTCATAACCTCATGCTCATTTGATAAATGCCTAACTCATCCTTTGGCAATTTTTTTGTTCATATAAAATTTTTGTATTTTACATATTGACTTCTTCATTTTGCTTGAGCCCTAATGAGTTTTGGTTGCTAAATATTCGAATTTTTTCAAATAATATCACTAATAGTATGTTTACTTTATAGTGGAAAAAAATTCCTTGTTTGTATACGTAAAAAAAGGTAAAAATGAGTTAGGCATTTATTGAATGAGCGAGTTGACAAATCTATTTTAGTTTTATAACCATCAATTGATATATTCTAATTACTGTCTTTTACCAGTGGCATGCGGTCATGTTCATGTCTCTTGTTTATAATATATTCTAAGTTCTATTTTTATCTCCACATTGGTTTATTTTGTCGTTTGCCATGAGGCCTATTTATTTGCCCATATTCTTTGGAGATATGAGATATATCATTATATCAGTCCACGTCTATTTTTTATTTTATAAATGGAAAATTGCAGTGATGGTTTTTTGACTCTTTTTTGTGAGTATTTGGCTTCATATTCCGTTTAGCAGTGATTATCATGGATTAATTTAGGAAATGTAACAATTATTTTCAGTTTTGGGATATTAATAAGCTTTACTGGTATTTTTCCCTTATTTTTCTTATTTAATCTTTTACTGTCTCATACGTTCACAAGTTGTTGAATATTTATAAGTGATTAAAAATAGTTATATATCTTTGACACTGACTGCTCGAAACCATCCTTCATAGTCTTTAGCTTTCAAATGATCCAAGCTTTGTCAGCTTCATTCATGGAAGAGGAGAGTCCACCAATCCTAAGTCATCATTATTGAAACAGCTCATATAAAACATTGGCAACTTCATTTCTCTATGACTTTAAATGAACCACACAACCAAACATATCACTGATGACGGACTTCAAGTAAATGTAACTGATATTATTGATGTTGATCACACTTGGGTTTTAAAAGACTCTCTTTAAAAATTATATCACAATTCTTTAATAGGTTAATTTCTCCAAAATATAAGGTTATCATAAACAATGTAAGGTTTTATTTTTTCTTCAAATCTTGAGCATTGGACATTATAATCATATTTAAACATTAAAACCATATGTGTGGTTCCAGTCAAGTGCGTTGCATGTCTTCCAAATCACATTTTAGAAAAACATCTTTTTTCTCTAGATCTAGCATTTTAGTGGTGAAAACTACATGAAACTATCAGAAATATCAGTTGCGATATTAGATTTTTCACTAATTTAGAATAGTAAAAAGAAAATAATTTATTTTACTTCTTAAATGTTTTTTTTTCAAATTCAAAATACCAACATTTGATTGACAAGGACTGGTTATGAGATAAATTTCTTATGTGTTTTCAGGTGTCTGTATTTACTTCAAGTTTGATTGCTTTCTATGAAGAGTACCTTACTTTGGCTTAAAATTGTTGAAACAAAGATCACTGCTCATTGTGAGCTGGGTGTGGAAAAAATGCCCATTAATTCAAATGATTGGTCATTTAATCATTCCACTTACTTTATTTTTGAATATTTTGAAAAATTGAAATTACGATTATGATATTGTATTGTTGTTTGTTTGGTTTTTTTTAATACAACTTGCCAATAAATAAACGTTTTGTATTTTTTTCTGGTTCTCAAAATGTAGTTTCTGTTATGTTATTTATTTTTATGGCACAATTTGGATCTATCTATGACTCAGTGAATGGATGTGATTAGAAAATTCCTAAACTGCTTGATATTGTAATGGAATATAAGGTCTCAATCACACCTCATTATTTATAGTAAAAACTCTGCCCCATGATAAGTGAGGTATTTGTTTGCCAAGGGAGATAAAACTGATATTTTCGCAATTTCATATGAACTTTATCTTACCACAGAATGGCTGAACAAAACAGTTGTAGGTAATGTCAAAAGGATAACACATTTTATCAAAATGACAAGTTAAAATATGTTCAGTTCTTTTTAAAAAAAATGTTGCTTTTGATAAGTGGCTGTTATTTGTATAGTTCAGTTTTTGTGTTGCAGCATCTTACTATATCATGGAGATAAAGGTTCTAAACTTTATTAATGCACTGTGTGGTTATAACACGACGTATAATATTTTTATTTCTTTTTGCAGAATTATTTTTTGGCAGTTTTGGAAACATTTATTTTAAGACAAAAAAAATCTAAAACTTTAATTTAGTAACGAAACAAGATAATTTATCTTTAACTGGATCTTGGCAAAGGGCATCGACAGTCAATCCCCTTTTCAAGTAAGGTCACGTTAATGACTGATGAAGCTTTTGAAACCTTTAATTGAAACAAGTCGCACTTAAGGAAAACGTTTAAAGGTAGAAAATTTACATGTTTATATTTACTATAGTTTAGTAGTAGTAGTAGTAGTAGTAGTAGTAGTAGTAGTAGTAGTAGTAGTAGTAGTAGTAGTAGCAGTAGTAGCAGTAGTAGTAGTAGTAGTAGTAGTAGTAGTAGTAGTTGCAGTAGTTGCAGTAGTTGTAGTAGTTGCAGTAGTTGTAGTTGAGTAGTTGAAGTAGTAGTAGTAGTAGTAGTAGTAGTAGTAGTAGTAGTAGTAGTAGTAGTAGTAGTGGTGGTAGTGGTGGTAGAAGTAGTTGCAGTGGTTGCAGTAGTTGAAGTAGTAGTTGTAGTAGTAGTAGTAGTAGTAGTAGTAGTAGTAGTAGTAGTAGTAGTAGTAGTAGTAGTAGTAGTAGTAGTGGTGGTGGTGGTAGTAGTAGTAGTAGTGGTAGTAGTAGTAGTAGTGGTAGTAGTAGTAGTAGTGGTAGTGGTAGTGCAGTAGTGGTAGTAGTGGTAGTAGTAGAAGTGGTGGTAGTAGTAGTAGCGGTGGTCATATTAGTAGTAGTAGTAGTAGTAGTAGTAGTGGTATAGTAGTAGTCGTAGTAGTAGTAGTGGTGGTAGTAGAAGTAGTGGTGGTAGTAGTAGTAGTGGTGGTGGTAGTAGTAGTGGTAGTAGTAGTAGTAGTGGTGGTAGTAGTAGTAGTGGTGGTAGTAGTAGTAGTAGTGGTGGTGGTAGTAGTAGTAGTAGTAGTAGTAGTAGTAGTAGTAGTAGTAGTAGTAGTGGTGGTAGTAGTAGTAGTAGTAGTAGTAGTAGTAGTAGTAGTAGTATGATAAGCAGCAGCAGTAGTAGTAGTAACAGCAGTAGCAGCAATAGTTGAAGTAGTAGGAAATTTTCATTACTTATGGGCCCATCACTTACAGCAAAAAGAAAGCTCTCTATGTCAGTCCACAGAAGCCGTAATCAGACTTTTGTGAGAAGTTAGCAAAAAGGTGACGAAATGTAGTTAAAGAAAGAACGAAAACATAGCAAAAAAAAACAACATAGAAATGCAAAATGATTCTTGAAAACAAAGGCAGACGATTTAGGATGATTCAGTAGAAAAAAAAAGTAGACCTTTAAACAGAGCAAATGAGAGATTTTAGGAAAGGGAAGCGGTTTGGTAGTTAACCTTCCTTTCTTTTTCGTCGAAACAATAATTATTGCATAATCAATACTTACAATAAAAAAGGAAATACGAAACCTTGAAGATTACTGTTTGGTGCCTTTTTCTTTCAGGTTTATAATGCGTAATTTAATATTTGCCATTGCAAAACACATGGATTTCTCTTTTGATTTTAGATGCATTTTAAACTCATCCACAGTTTCTCGATTATTTCAATATTGAAGGCTTAGTTGGAAATTTTGAAGTAGGAATGTTACGGTGTCTTTTTTGGATCGAGGTTTCAAGTTTGAAGAAAGAAAAAAAATGTTTAGAACTGCAAATTCACATGATATAAAAAGGGATTCTGCAACTCAAAGGAAGAACGATGATTATATGGTATTGGATTTTGAACTATTATGAAGCATCATTGTAAAACAAATATCATTCAAAATTGAAAGTTTCTCACCAAAAGCAAACGTTTGTGAGAAAACTACTAAGGAAGGAGGGAGATTTTCAAAAGTTATCTGTATTTTTACTATTCCGATTTATCAGTAAGATAATACTTATATATCTGAAGTTCATAGTTCCGTACTGCTTCTATTGTTTTATTATTGTTTTTTTTAGATTTTAGATAGGGATATTATATTTCCTATCAATGCTATGAAAAGTATAATTTAATCAAGCAAAAATAAACAAAATACATAGAACATTTTTTTTGTTTTCAACAAGTTTAATTACATACAGATATAAATATAGTCTTTGGAATGTAACGATTTTGCACGGCAAGAAAGACTACCTAATGGGGTAAAATAGGATACAAGCACGTCACTACGAATGGATGGTATAGGATATAAATATAGCTTTGATTCTAGCTTGATTTTTTGTGATAATGAAGAAAGATCTAACGCTAGTAAATGAGATCAAATCAATGACATAATGAGAGGATGTCCTTACATGTGACATAAAACAGAAAGCTGTCAACATATGGCAACAAGCATCAGATCTCTACAAAGGTCTACAAATATTTTATCTTTTCACAAGAGAGAGAGAGCAAAATGACAATGATGACGTTGATGACAATGATTTTGATGGTAAGAATAATTTAAATTCAAAAAGAATGTGTAGCTCGAAATGCACACCGACCTACTATTACTTGTATGATGTAAGGAAGAACACGCAAGATGAATTGCACATATTGCCAAACTATATGCCGAAGAAAAAGAAGTCTTTTTTAATCAATAATAGAAGGTATTAATGAACAAACATTTGCTGAATTTGACAGGAGAATGGTTTGAAGAGCATCAAAAAGATATCTTTAAAATAGGTTAGAGAGTTTGAGCCAGTTACTCTTAATTAAGAGCTCAGCTCAGTTTTTCAAAATAAAACGAATTCACAAAAGTCATGTTTGTTAGATTTGATTATTTGAGTTCACTTGCGGCAACATAATATTAATGAAGAGAAGTCTTTGATTGATGGAAAGAATGTTTTGCAGTCGTACAGAGGTAGTGAATTTGATTCTTATCTATCTATTTATTGATCAATGTAAATTGTCGTTACTACGGACGCTTCAATTAAAATCTTAGCCACGGCTCTGTGTCTAATACTAGGGGCACCAGCGGTGTGGTGTAAGACCGTCCAACTCTAGTACATTTGTAGCGACATTCTTCCCGAGTCCGTTCGCGAAACCTTGATGGGTGAACTTAGGGCCTCGTCTTTTCATTTCCATCCAGAACGATAAGAAATTGTTTGATATGCAGCAAACGCCTTTGATCACCAAGTTTTGGGCGGGCTTTATCATATCTCTAATAAATTGTTTCGAGCCACTCTCTTTTTTCTACGTGTTCTTTTATCATTTTGGTGAATTTTCCCCCTGGTTCTCCAATACCAACAAGCACGCCACCATTTTCTTAGGTAAACCTGAAAAACTACCCATGCTTATAGTTCAATCATAATTATTTGAGATCCCTTTACAGTTTGTTCTTTTTGTTTTCGTTGTTGTTCTTGTATTGGGTTGTGCATCCTATTTCAAGGGATTGTATTGTATGGCCACATTTACATTTTTGGGAAGGCACAACTTCTGTTCTACAGATACAGAGGAAATAACTTGGTGCTGAGCAAGGTATACTTAGCTAGTAATTTTGGTTAGGGAAGAACATTAAGTAATAAAGTATAGCAAATAGACTTAAGATATACTCTTTATGTGGGTTTCGTGCTTACAAGTGCTTACATTTTTGTAAAATCCAGAGGCACAAAATTAATGACATGGATTATTTAAATGACTCGTAGTTTGTAACCTACTTAGAGGAGAACAACTGTGGTTGATTAGTTATAAACATATACATTTACAAACGTTTTCAGGCATTAGAAAGCTCCTAATACGTAAATTGAAAAAAAAAATAATAAATGAATCTTCTGTAGCTCGATGGGTACACATTGGTATCTTAATTATGCTTCTAAGTAAATTATTATGCATGATATTAAAGGACAGTATCAAATAAAAAAAAATCACAACAAAATTTATATTTTGTGGGCCATTTGGCACAACGCCCTTAAGCACTTTTCATTATAAGCTTTCTTGCCTTTACTCTTTCTAGATGCACTAGAGAACTTGTACATTTTACCGGAACTCCATGATAATTATAGGACCAAGATTAAAGCTCAGTACCTGCCCATAATTATTATCTCTGAGTCCATTACTGTAGCTCTTTTTGAATGATGCAGATTGTTTACTTCAGCTTCATTTCGTGACTCGTCGTGGGCAGAAAAAATTAAGATTAGAGTAAGATAGTCAAGTTCGATGTCTACGGTGAAATTCAATATTAAAACTTTGTACACCTTAATACTTCCAATTAAAAAAAAATGATTCATTAACAAAAAAAGCTCATAATCCAACATGTTAACACGTAAACGTAAAATTGCTATCCGGCGATTGAAAGCTTATGTATTTGGCATGTGCATGTTAAATTCAAAAGCAATAATTCGTTAATACCAGCCTGGGTTTGTTTATGCGCAATTTTTAGCTACTTCCGAACTTTGGTCATATGCGCAGTGATCCATATTTTGTAAAGAAAAAAAAAACTTCAAAAAAGCTTGAGCGCATTATTCTAAGACTAAGAACCTTCTCACTACAGTGAATATAAAACAAACATTATGCAGATTTAAACTATGAGTAACATTGGATAACGCTTATGTAACTATGTTAGTGTATATATCATTGTATAAAGAAAAAAAACATGCACCTTATTCAATGTCCATTCAAAATGATACTCGTTTGAAATGCTGAAATGCTTTTCGCACATAGCTATCACGGGACCGTGAGCATTTTTTTTTCAAATAGCGCGAAAATATAAAGACTTTGATTAAATATGTAAAATCCTATTTGAATATTAGCTCCTATCATCTACGTTCTGGGGAATTTATAAAAACACCTTCATATCAAACCCCATTAAATTTCGTTAGTATAAATTGTAGACCAGACGAAAAATTCGATACTCAGGAATCACTACATTAAAGCATTTGCTATCAATCTTGCACATTTCAAATATTACGGGTTTAGAGAGGTACGTAGTATGAGTTGCAATAAAAATCCTGCCTTGTTGAAGTTAATAAAAACCAATGTTTACTTTTTCCCTTTACCATTTCCCAGCTTGTTCACCTACAACTGTGGACTTTGCTCCAACAATTTAGCTGCCATCAAAGTTTTTGCTGTGATTTTCTCTATTTCTCTCATCAAATCGTTCCATGCTGCTGTTTCACCTTGGTCTATCTTGTGCAGCGCATCTTGAATTCCAGGAAAGGTCGTACCGGAAGCTTCGTCTGTGATACTTGGCCCAAACAAAGTGTGCCTGGAATATTTTGTTTTTTGCTGCTGATTAAAATTCACGTTTGCCTATTCCAAAGCATATTGTAAACAAGTAGCATTGTATCATTAATTAAAGTCTTCACTCATTCGAAGGTGGTCTGGCAGAAAAATTAGTTATGTTTTAAATTGGGCCTAAAGACTTTCAGGGTAACTTTGTGCCTAGACCATTTTTAAAATCAGCGCAACTTCTTTTTGCTGTGTTCTGAGAAATCACTGTCATAATATGGACTCTTTCAGCTATTATTTGTATGTCTTAATAATCTTATGAAGAATACGAGTAGGTTATCCACCTAAAAAAAAACTTAAAGAAATCTAGATAACTTACTTAAGGAAAGGCCTTTGTTTCAAGCCGGTAGGGTCAACGAAGGCTCGCTCTACCGCCATTAACTGGTCATTGTAGATTCGTTGTTTCAGAAGGCTGGGGACATAACCAGTCATTTATAGTGCTTTAGATTACCTGAAAACAACTTATTCAGCACTTTCAAAATATGTCTAAAGATTGTTCTACTCGCTAATAAAACAGTTGATTATCTAAACAAACAAACAAACAAACAAACAAACAAACAAACAAAACACCTATCGTTGTATTGAATTGCTGGATTTCAAGAGCTGCCGGTTTATTTGTGTTTCATGACTACGAGTTTTTTAAAAGATCTGTAAGCAGTTTGGAATTTTATAAAAATTTGTCTTTTATTATTATTATTATTATTATTATTATTATTATTATTATTATTATTATTATTATTATTATTATTATTATTATTATTATTATTATTATTATTATTATTATTATTATTATTATTATTATTATTATTATTATTATTATTATTATTATTATTATTATTATTATTATTATTATTATTATTATTATTATTATTATTATTATTATTATTATTATTATTATTATCAATATTATTTTCATAATTATTGTAATTTAATTTCTTTCTATTGATCAAATCTTAAATTGCTTCATCGTAGTCTTATATTTAAGGTTTTACGATATGATTTTATATTTAAAACCTATCTATAAAGGAATAAAATTATTTGGCTATCTCCAGTGTGCACATGCAGTTTGTGATTGTTTAGATGTAGTGGGACCTTTAGTTTTTTTTATGGTGAAAGCACCGTGCGATCAGATTGAATCTGAGGCAGATTTTGTTATTCAGGAAATGCGGTTGTCTTTCAATCACTGTAAGCCTTAATTTGGAAAAAAAATGAAAAGTAATTACTATGTTTCTGTTTTTAATGATAATGGGTTCTGAATATTTCATATATAATTGCCTTAATAAGATTAATGCTATATCTTTTTTTAGATACTATTCGACTATTCATCCAGGGCTCTTCTGGATATTTGGATTAAAAGAACACGCATCAAACTTGCTATAAAATCAGATCTCACGGAAAGTTAAACGGCACAAATATATATCTTCATACGCTCTACATCAAGCCAACATTTTTTTAGCACCAATTATTTAGCCAACTGAAAGTTTTTAATGCAATGTAACTTTAAATACTGATTTATATTAACAGTATGTATTTTTTATTTGTGTAAAATAGACTTTAATCGACTCTCCCAAGTGAAATAACTGGATACATTTGAAATCGAAATTTAGGAAAATGAAATAAATTTAGAGCTCTTGTTGTATAACTATAAGCTTCTTCAACACTCTCTCTCTCTCTCTCTCTCTCTCTCTCTCTCTCTCTCTCTCTCTCTCTCTCTCTCTCTCTCTCTCTCTCTCTCTCTCTCTCTCTCTCTTTTACATCAATTCCTTAGAGAATCAAAATCTTAAGCTATTTCTAAACAATACCTGTTTTTCAAATCTTTCTCCGAAGCTAGTCTGCTCTCAAAGGAAGCTGCAGCATTGGAAAATCTTGAAACTGCTGACACTAAATCTCCTAAAATAAAAAAAAGGAATGTTTGAAATAACACGATGTTGTTTCAGTCAGACGATAATTCAGCTGTTTGTAAAATTTGTTGGAAAAATAAAATCAAGAATAAATGAGCAATAAAAAAATCACTTCAATATGAAACAAGGCTTGTTAAAAGTAAAGTATCATATACAATGACATTATTTAAAATATTTTATTCATAATATGATGACCTGAATTAAATTTATTAAGTTTCCTTTTCATTCCAACCTCATTGTATTAGTAAAATGGAACGTTGCAATGATCTGAGAATTTTCATTGCTCTTAAAAGAGAACTTTCTATGACCTTATTTTACAATAGAATTTTATTACACCTTCTTTTATTCTATAGAGTAAGGTTATGACTTTAGTAAAACATAAAAAAAGATCCTGTTCATACCTATTTGAATACCATGTTTGCTCCACTCAGTTTTGTGATGCACCAAATCTTTTTCAACTAAATGGTTGAGGACTTTAGAATAGATCGATACTTGAAAAGGTATTGTAGATGTGTTCGCCAATTTCCTAGAAGGCGCAATTGTAAGATTAGTCAATACATAAAGAAGTTTAAATGCATCATAATCAAAAGAAAACAGAAAACGTATGTGATAATTACTTTTACAAAATATTTAAAATGTATCATGTAAGCTTTGTGATGTATTTAAAAGATGAATAGATAGCTAAGGCCTTGCACAATATTATTACCCGACGAATTATCAAGGCTGCAAAACATGAAATTTTGAAGAATTGTAATGTCAGTTCCTATATGGTTCAGTTCGATGAAGATTCAAGACCTGTTTTATATGTGAGAATATCGTCATAAATGTGAAAGTTATTTAGTGAGTAACGGTAAAAAATCATGATTTTATCAACATACGCGCACCATAATTATTACTCCCATAATGAAACCTGACCTGTTTACAAGGTGAAAAAAAATGACCTCCTGACTATAATGTTTGTATAACAGACTTCGATCTTCATTTGAATTGCAATTTTTTTTACTTAGGGAAAGAGTTAAAGTTAAGCAGGCCTATAGCGGTACGCAAATTTATATAATCATATAGTTACATCATTAACATAACTTTAGACGCTTGTGTAAGTTTCGGTCGTCATATCAGATGCAAGGAAAAGATAATTAGATAATATTTCTTAAAGTTTAAGTAAAATTAATTTAATATACTTTAGAAAAAAAAAACTTGCATTCAATAAGTAATCTTTTTTAGTTCTACCTACATGGTATATAAAGCACATCATCTTTCCCTTTTTTACCATCAAAATACAGTAGGATATAATACAAGATAAAACATAACTGGACAGTCCATAAAACCTTACAAGATGCATGCTCCCCACATTTGAGTCAGAGCCTTTGTGAATTTGTATCCTGGATCACAGAAATTTTCGTAGGCAAAGACACTGTCGTAGGCTGTATGATACAGGGGATAGCTCTCCGTGGGGAACTCTTCCTACAGGGATGTAAAATACAGAAATGTTACTTCTTTTTGTTTCTATTGGTTGTTATTATCGTTTTGAAAGCTTGAAATATACCAATTTTGTGAAAAATCATACCAAAAAGCTTATAGACTGAGAGCCTTCTAACTACACAAAATATAAGAAAGACAAAGCAGATTTAAACTGTTGTCTAAGTTATTGGTTAAAGATCACGTTTCCTCGCTTTGTCTTGTACTTTTTCAGCATGTCCTTTTTGAAGATGTTGAGTTTGCAACAATTGTGGATCAAATTTTTATTTCCATTGTCTATAATTTAAGTAAACAGTATATTGATTGAATAACCGTAAAATGCTGAGTTTTGGAAACACAATAATGTCCGTGCGCCTTTAAAACAAATGACGCGACCATGAGGGAAAAAAAAAGTTTAATATCACGCTCCAGCAATACATGCAGATTAAAAAAATCCTTGCTGGATTATTCACTTAAATCTTTAAGAAAATACTCAGTTCTTTTCTTATTTAGAAATGTACGCTTGAGGAATCGCTGACTTTCAAACTCACTCGATATAAGTTTTGCAGGTGTGGCAAAGATTAACAATTAATTCAGCAGTCTTTTATATTCTCACAATCTGGGAAATTCAAGATAAGTTTGTGAATGCCAGATTAAACTGATTAAAGAAGCGAAGACGATATGATTTACAAAGTTTAAATTCGCCACATTAAAAACAGAATGTACAGTACGTATTTTACACCTGCGTTGGGAAGGAGCAGTTACAAAATTTTTAAAGTGCACCAAGGCTATGTTCAAACCCCTGATCTCCTGGTTTGAAAGTCAATTAATTCTGGCGGACTGATTCCTATAGTTGCCCAAGTGTGAAGAAGTTGTAGACATAGGTTACAGATATAGAGATTAATTTGAATTTTTCAGCATATGAATTTGTTGCGTTAGTTTTCTTCATTGATTGGTTCGGATTGTGTCGAAAATCGAAAAACATGCGGGACTATAAAAAATGGCCTCACAAAGTGAAGAAACAACTGAATATGATTAGAATAGCAAAAGAAAAAAAATATTTTAATCTGTAAAAGGACAAAAATGTATAAATCGGCAAGATTGTTATTGCCTCTTTATTCAATAGTGTGAGTATGCTAAAATTTAATGGCTTACCCTGTCAAAAGTAGCAGTAATGCTAGCAATGGAGACCCCGGCGCTATAATAAAATGAAGAATAGTCTCCAATTCCATCTGCAGAATAAAGCACTCTGCGTAGATAGAAAATTAATGATTAAAAAAATACAGAAAAAGTTTGAAGACCTGCAGTTTAGTGGTAGAAATATTCCTCCAATAGAGAGAGAGAAATTATCAAAAGAAAACAACGGGAAGATAATGTTTTGGAAATAAAGCTGTGAAAAAAGCAGAAACAAAATATGTGGCAAAGTACATGAATATAAAAGGAGAGATCTTTTCTTGCTTGCATTACAACAGGTATCTACATTTCATCATTGCTGCTTTTACTATTTGCGCGATCGTTTATTCAGTATTAATTTGTGTGTAAGTTCTCCTTCGGTGTTCAAGCACAATGTTGCTCAAAAAGATAAGTAAGATCGACAAATGTGAATGAAGAAATTCATCGACAAATACAATTGAATGTATATGTAGGCCTATATCCAAATAGAAAGCAAAAACACCACACTTGAAGGATAACTTTGTAATTATAAATAAATAAAAACCTGACAAATTTTTCTTCTGTCAAGGACTTACTTTGGTTCCCCATGTTTATCAGAAGACTCCAGTTTCGAAAATGGTCGATCTGCCCAAAGGTCATACAGGCTTTCATATTTGTTATCTGGACTGTGGATCTAGCTCGGAGGAGAAAAATTATGCTTCATTATATTCACTTTATACATCGTAAAACTTGTAACTTTTTTTTTTAACCTCAAATTTTAATAAAGATCAACTAGTGGTGAGATAAATGATAACTTAATCGCTTTATTCTTGAAGTGATCTTTGTTCAAATAAAAAGAAGATTAGATCAATATGCACATAATGTGTAAAAAAAATAATCAAGTAGTTTTCCAGCTAGACTATAAACTATGCTTACCTGTTTTGCGGCCTCATACAAAGAACTCTGCAGTAGAGGGCTGGCCACTGCTTTTAGGGTAAAGTTGCCGTCTGCCATGACTCCAATGTTCAGATAAGCGACAGCTCTTTGAGAGACCAGCTGAAAGTTGTCCTATAGGATGCATTAGATGAGTTATGAGAAAGGTAAAGCAGGACTTGGAGGGAATAGGAGGAAGAATTATTAACTACATCCTGGCAACACTAAGCTTTGAGTATCCCGCAACAAGAAAGATGACTTAACAGCAAAAAAATATTTAATGATTTTGGACAATCTTGCTGAACAGTTGTCAGTTGTTGTTGGTATAACTGGGGACATTCGTGGTAAAGCTTGATTTGTTTAGTTTTCAGATCGCTTAGAACCATACGTGATGTCATAATTTTTTCTTACTCTTAAGAGGTTTTTGCGATATGCATCTCACCAATTTTTTTCCCAATTATTCTTCGATTATGCCACTCCTGTCTCTGTTTGTATGTCTGTCTATCTGCCTGTCTGCCTGACCCTCTTTTATCTCTACATCTCTTTTCCTTTTCCTCTTTATTTATTTTTTTTTCTCATCTAAAATATATTTTTTTCATTTTTTCTGTCTCTCTTTATGGTGTTTCTTTTTTCCTTCTCATCCTTTCCCAGACAGCAGGTAAAAGAATATTTTTCAATGATGGGAATACCCAACATCGCTTTCATTGTATTCCTTAATAAGTTCGGAACCCTTTTTTTTAAAATAATTACTATTAAGTTTTATGAGCAGTTTTTAAAACAAACTGACGTTAAAACAAAAAGGAAAGACACCAACTTACTTGCAACCATGCAGATGAACCCAGACTACCCTGCACTCCACCATCCCAGCTACAGAATATTATAGTGCGGAGAGGTCTGTGGCCTGAAACAAAGT
Organism: Elysia crispata; assembly: GCA_033675545.1. Taxonomy (NCBI): domain Eukaryota; kingdom Metazoa; phylum Mollusca; class Gastropoda; family Plakobranchidae; genus Elysia; species Elysia crispata. Next base: position 130,565 of record JAWDGP010001093.1, on the reverse strand, counting down.
AATTTTTTAGTAAAAAAAAAATAATACATGTAAAGGCAAGGGCTGGCAAGTATAGAATTTTATACAAGGAGGAACAGTAATTCTATAGTTTCCTGATTCATTTAGAGACTCAGTTTTATTTCTAGTAAAAATAGTTAGAACTACACAATTAGCGTTTAGAAAGATTTTTCAATAAATTGGCAAATTTAAATAAGCTTGTTTTCTACTGCAAGAGTTAGAATAATCTTTTCAAAAACAATTGTACTGATGCATTTTGGTTGCTTTTTATGAAACCAAGGAAAATTGTATCCATGCTTTCCTAGATTTTTCTTAAATTGTCTCCTCTCAAAATTTCTAAATATCTAGTTCATCATAAAATTTTCCTTGTAATATCATCCTGAGAAGCAATAATTATTCACATTTCGTTTTAAACAGATTTCATTGATACTCTGCTGCGGAGTTTGGTTTTTTATTCTTTTTTAAGTACCAGTATTATCATGTACAGTAGAGTATACCTAGCTGAAGAAGTTGACCATATGTAGCCACAAGCTGATCCAGTGCAACACTTCCGGCATGAGACTCCACAGTTCCCCGTGATATTGTGTCACGATGATGGCCGACTATGACATACCTGTCTGAATAGATGGAATAGAATTTAATATTATAGTTTTAAAACGTGCCCGACAAATCTTGGGATTTGATTGGCAAGAAAAGTTTGTGTAAATTTCAGCTACATATTAATATGTTCACGTAAATAAAATGGGTCGTATTATCAACTAAAACAATATATCATAGAAGGTACAGTCTGAATCGGCAGGGGCTGAAAGTCTTAAGATTTAAATTATCAAGCCCTAGAGAGATTATAATGTGGCCATATTGTATTCCTTGGAGGGCCTAGAAGAATGATCTTTGCAACGATTTTCTATCTATCTCTGTCTGTTTATATAATGTCCTTCAACCAAGTTAACCGATTTATCTTACGGTATGGAATATGAAGCACTGAGCATGAGATGAAAACAAAATGGCCCTGTGTCTACCTGGTTCCACGCTTCCAGTGATGATCCCAAAGACGTTGTGAATAGGTCGCTTATCAACGGAGTTTGTAACTGATACGCGAACTTGCCTGTAGAAAAATGTTTAAAAAATCGTGATAGTACAGCAAATTAAGCATACTATGTAAACATGAAAAATGAATGATAAAGTGTTAGGAACTATTTTCAAAGTTAGGATTTTTTAACTATACAGTTACATACTGTATACATAAATCTAAATCAGACGTTGAAAAAGAAAATAAAAAGTATGCAGTAACGAGGATATAAACACTGAGCTCTCAATTTCTCAAAGTTCAGCTCATTGAAACTCAGCCATTTAGAATCTTTTATAAGTCCCTCTCTAAACATTACGGCCTATAAAAATATTAATGTAACGCATCGTCTGTGAAAGGACCACAACAAAAAACTGGGGGAATTAAAACAGTGATTGATAATATTTAAGAGAAAGATTGGCAACAAATTACAGAGAGACAACTGAACTCCATAAACAATATATATTGATAAATGGGTAGGAAACAATCGAATGCCAGTGCAGTATTTCTAAATCCCATTTCTGTATATCAGACACGCCTGGATTTATCTAAGTTCACAAGCTTCATAAAGAGTTAATATGTTCAAAGTCATGAACTCCGTCCATGGAAGACATTCGTGGGTAGTATAACTATAATTTACATTCTTTGCTATTTGCGCATTAATCAATCGTATTCTTTTTATTTGAATTTGATTCGTTCACCTCTGAGGATTGTTAATAGTTTCAGTGCTTTTGAACAAAGGGGCAGACAAATAACCTTTTCGCTCGATGTACACGCACAAAGCAAAAATTTAAAGCGAAACTTATTCTAACATAATTGTTGTGAAATGGTGTTTCCAACTGACCTTTCTATGAAGGTAATTTTTATAGAGTTCTATTTTTGTTCTAGATCCATTCGTTTTCTTAAACAAATCCTCTGTAACTATTGTTCCTCCCCTCTCCCCAACACCCCCCCCCCCCTTTTCCCAACAAAAAAAAAATCAAAACAAGCAAAAAAAAAAAAGTCCAAATTTAAAAAGTTGAATGTTAAAACCCCAGATTAAAAATAGGCTCTATGAAAAGGTGTTTTCTAGGATGAACAAGAGGTGAAAAAAATCTTACAGATCCGTGTTGTTATCATTTGGTTGAAATCCAGGTCCTGTTTTGTAATCTACGTACAATCCACCATGCCACGAAGTTGGGGACACAGGTCCGCTCAGATTTCTTAGGAAAATATAATAGAGAAAAATGGATTTCCCACCTTTATGGCATAGTATACAAAATAGGTTTGGATGAAGTTTTTTGAATCATTGTATTTCATATACAACTAAATATTTTTGCTCATATTTCCCTTACAAGAACATCTTGATAGTGTGGGATGATAGCGTGGGAACAAGTCTATTCATTTTAAATCATTAGAACAATGGTAAAGAAAACAGAACTACTTAAATAGTTTCTGCTTAAAATAGCTACGTGAGAGATTGCATAGAGGATAGAAACAAATATTGAAAGACAGCCCTAATGCGAACAGACTCTTGGGCAATACCTCAATATATGGGCTGCATCCTCGAAACTTATGGAGATACACGGAATTTTCGGCATTTTTTCTTCTCTGGAGATCACATACAGCGGCTCTTTACGGATACCAGTGGCAGGGATCCACCACCCATCAGGGTATTCGTGGTTGTCATTGTCATAAAGATCTGCAGTGCTGCTGGATGGGTTGGTCGGTCCAGAAGGGTTGGTTGGGTTCACTGGCTCATTGTCCGTGTGTGGTTGGAAGGGTGGACTGAACTCAGCAGGGTCTGGGTAAAGGATAACTGCGCCAGCTCCGAACTCCTGGGCATTGAGAACCTGTACAGAGCAGTAACCCTATGCTTTTACAGTCGTATAAACAGCTAGAACGCAAAGATAAGAAGCTTAATGAAAAAAACAAGACTAGCACATTTTACTTACTTGGATTATTGTTTCACTGACCTTTAAAGAAAAAGCAGTCTAATTCTCCTAGCCTTTTTTCTTATATTAAAGACGACCCCGTTAAGGGAGCTAGGGTTGATTGTGCGCAAGACTGGATTACTCACCTTATTCCCGGCGTAAATACGCCCAAGTCGCACGATGATGATCTTCCCAGATATATCAAGGCTGAGTTTTTTCTTCAGAAACTCAAAATCTTCTAAGCGTCCGTAGTTTGCATACACTACATCTGCCTGAGAAGTGAAATATTCAGCTGGTTGTCAAATCGCCGGTTGTAAAGAAGATCAAGTTTTAATGGTTTTGTTTAGAGATTTAATGCAATGTCTATTTCCATTCCGATATAAAACAACCGCTGGTTATAATCTATCTATCTATCTATCTATTATATATATATATATAACGGAGAAGTTCGTATATATATAAATATATACGAATTTCTCCGTTATTACCCAACCCACATCTTTGAAACTTTTCAGGAGATTACAGCATTCATTTGGTAAGGTTTTAAAGCATAAAAAATCAACGCAAACTGCTTCACTCGATTTTCCCAAAATGCTTTGTTCCGTCAGCATAGACTGATTTAAGATAAAAAAATTTCGCGCGCCATTTTTTTCGTTCTTAAACAACGGAAGTTTTCCGTAATCGATTTGAGGTGTAGATTTAGGTTTAAAATAACTGCGTGATAAGAATCTCTGCGAGGCAGTGCACATTTATGCACTTAACGCAAAAATTCAGAGCTTTCTAATAAGCCTTTAAAGGGATCTAAAAAACAGATTAGGAAATAAGATAATATTAAGTCGGTTTCTTTCATTCCAAAGGGAATTAAGTTCTATATCTAAATTTTGTGTTTAGAATTAAAATTATCGAAGTATCTAGATTTTAGGTAAAAATGTATGAGTAAGTAAAAGGAGAGATATGAAGACCATTTAGAAGCCTCTTTTAATCACACACGCACCCCAGCCCCGGAAAATTGACACCAGGGTCCCATTTGTAGAACGGGGTCTTCAGCTTGTGTTATATAAGTTATTTGGTATCTTAAATTTAGGGAAAATCAATTTGCAGGATTAAATATCTAAATAGTTATAGGGAAAAAGATTGGCAAAGAGAGAACAGTTTTGTTCCATTTGCCTCTTAAGGCGCTTTCAAAATCATATTGAATTAATCACTAGAGCACGAATAGTAAGCATTTTCCCTTTCATTAGCATACCAAGCGATATGCTCTAACGAATCTCAATATCAAGGGCCACAGATGAGCAGATAGAAATACAGACACAAAGATAAAATAGTGAAAAAAAAAACAAAAAACAGATAGATATTTTTCATTGAAAAATTAAAATGATCTACCCCTTTCTTTGCTCTATGGGGTCTAATTTTGCAGACAAAATTTATTACATCTCAATCCTGTTGATAGAACCTAATTTTGGCTTTCGCGTTATAGCATTGACTTTCACCTGCTCAGATTGGAGATAACAAAAAAAAGCGTTTAGGGTCTATGAACTTGCTGATAACGAGCATAGCTTTTATTATTATTATTATTATTATTATTATTATTATTATTATTATTATTATTATTATTATTATTATTATTATCATTATCATCATTATTATTATTTTATTAGAGCTTACGTTGACTTCTCCTGCGGGAGAGAAAGGGTTTAACCCTGGAGGACCCCCAATATTGGTCTCGCCAGGTCTTAGCGACGGCTCTTCCAACTGAACAGCATACACCGCTTCTCCAGTCAAAGAGTCGATAATTTCAACCTAGTATTGGATGGCCATTGAAGAAAAGGCGATAAAATAATATTTTTAAACAAATTTTAAAGAAATCATCACATGTAAAAAAGGGTGAAGTTTGCAGTGAAGCCAGAGTCTTAGCTCTCTAAAGAGTAAAGACAGGCTGTGTGCAATCAATGAGGTTAATAATGATTTTCCATAACATGCGCTGGTATATTGACGAGTATTTCTTTGATGACGTTACCACCCAGAACAGATAAGGACATGCTAAGAGTAAGAAGCAGTGAGGGAAAAGAAACAAAAATATTTATTGCACATAGATTGATGCGTCTTGAGCCTTTTGCTATTGAATATGCTGCAGACACGGTTGTTGTTTTTTTTTTTTTGTACATATGACAGTAGATCCTTTGCTGATTGGAGTTTGATTGAACGGGAAGTTTAGGTTATGAAAGCAAGATAGATTGCGGTCACAGGAATTTCCTTGACTGCATTGAATACGGGGGAGAGGGGGTACCAATTCAAGCACACTCATATTCAAATTAGTTTAAATTAATAAACATGATAAATACCAGGGAGTCTTATTTGCGTTTAACAGCTTAGCTATTTGGAAACTAGAACTAAACTGTGAACAGTATGCGCTAAGAATACGGTTTACAAAACCATTATAGGAATTTATTGCTATTGGACACTTCGATAAATCTGAATGTTATAGAAACAAGATATATGCATCACTTACCTTGTTTGGGTGTGACTGATTTGGCAAAGATAGTGGAACTTTGTGAGAACTGATGTAAACGCGGTCCAGCCCACTGCCTTTCCATTTAGTTAAAATTTTCTGGGCTAATTTTGCAGTCCCTGGCATACCTGCTACGGAACTCTCGGTAGTATATTGTCTACAAAAAAAAAAAGAAAAAAAGAAGCAAAATCTAGATTTAGTAGCGAAATCATAAAGAACAAAAAAAAAAAATAACTGATAGTACGATAGGTTGTGTGTGTGTGAAAGAGAGTGAGAGTGAGAGAGAGAGAGAGAGAGAGAGAGAGAGAGAGAGAGAGAGAGAGAGAGAGAGAGAGAGAAGGGTGATAATAACAGGAATCGCAATAAAGAAAAAAAGATGCAGAGTGATAAAGAGTCCCAAAGATATATAGATGGATAGATAAAAAAAGAGGGAAAGAGAGAGAGAGAGAGAGAGAGAGAGAGAGAGAGAGAGAGAGAGAGGGAGAGAGATAGAGAGAGAGTGTGTGTGTGTGTGTGTGTGTTCGGGGGGAAGACCGGGAAGAGGATGTGTCCTTATACAGAAAAAGAGGTGGTGTTATTATCTTGTATCACGGCAAGACAATTCGAGGAGTTTGGCTCGCTAGAATCAACAAAGTCTTGAAAACATAAAGACAAGATGTCCCTAATTGTTCCATAGTCATTTAAGTTTGTTTTTTTAAATCTATAATATCTTTTGCTCCGTGCTAGAAAGCAATGACTTTATTTTTTTTTAATGTCGTTTTCCTATATGTTTGTTTGTTGCTGTTGTTGTTGTTTTTGTGTGGTTTTTTTTTTTTTTTTTTTGTGTGTTTGTTTGGGGTTTTTTGTTTGCGGGGTGGGGGTGGGGTATTTTGATTTAAATAAAGCAGCCCAGTACACGGAATGTGATTTCACAATGAGTTATGTTGGAAGTAATGGGTTCTATTGAACATTTAGATACCAATAGGAAATTTCCGCAACACTGCCGCGAAGCAGAATATCTTATTTTTACTCATTATTTTGCGTGCTTTTTTTTTTATGAATTTGAGCACTTGAGATCGATTTAGGTACCTCTGTACAGACCCACTTGCATGATCCTCTTTTACCTGGACTTGTAAATATTCAAATTAGTTAGTATAAACCTTTGCAAACCCGTCTTCATTTCAGCCTCCCTTTTATTGTTATTCTTCTGTGTTTTCGAGGCATGCTCATTACTAGTCCTCAAGTCTAGGTTGAAATAGTAATGAAGCCAGCAATGAGATTGAACTTTAGTGCAAGAAACAGGATATACCAAATACCATTTAATATCATTCAATCATAGCATTGCCGATGAGAAGAACAACATATCGATTATGATAACATATCCATAAAAAGACTTACCTCAAGGAGTCACGGATGGCTTCCTCTTTAATGGAAGTAAGGATGAGATCAATGGGTCTGAGCCTGTGAAGAGGAAGTCAATTTGTCATAAGTTGTATATATATATATATATATATATATATATATATATATATATATATATATATATATGCATATATTAGACGCCATGAGTACCATAGTTATATGGGGAAAGTGGGGTAGGTGTAATAGTTTTTCACGATGACTTTTTTCCCGTATTCCTACAAACGATATCTATGTAACTACTAATTGCTCTTTCCTTTCAGACGGAAAAGGAAATCATGAAATTTTTTCTACATGATATTTAAAAGCGTATAGAATTAACATTAAATATCATATTAACTGCATCATTTAACATCATAATTTTATAATGACGCCAGACTTCTTCTCGCACAAGTACAACTTCAAACCCAATGCAAGTGTTGCACCTGTCCTTAGGTTTGGACATTGACATATTCTTATGGTGAAAAATATCACTAATGGCAGTTAACTTTAGAGGTTCAGTCCGATGCTATGAACAGAAATGCTAATAGGCTTTGTGCAACTCCGACAGAGTCGGGTAAAGCACATCTTCACTGAATCCTGAGTGACAGGGCAACTTGAGTAGTTCATTCACAAAATAATCGAGTATTAATTGATGAGCATCTTTCCCAAGATTGTAATAAGAATTGTTCCGCGATTTTGATGGTACGGCAAATAGAGGTGTGGGCATGGAAGTGTCGGGCGAGTCCCCGTTTCGAGCATTGCTTGTGTCCTCTTCCAAGTTGTACATAGACATGATGAAATGCTTGGTCAAGCCCGTGCTGCTTCGAAGCATCTTCAGGCAAACAGGTTTCTCCTGATGGTTCTGCGTCAGATGGTACTGCTTCTTTTCGCCATTTGCTTTTCTTTCACGAGAAAGAACATCTTTTTCAATCAACCCATTGACGAGATTTGTTTTTTTTACTCCAGGAGAGTTCCCATGGTTGAAGATAGAATGGATGCCGGTCATTCTCAGAAAATTGAGAGCATTCATTTACTCTTGCAAAATGACGATGCTCCCCATTGACTTTGCTTTTGCCAAGTTCCTATTACTCATAACGTATTCCTGACCACGCTCTCGACGGTTTTTCATGGCATTCGGTCTCCGTTTGTCAGGTCTACTTTTCTTTCTCTTACTCGGAGTCAAGCTCTTTTCTTCTTTCTGGGTTGCTGAAGCCTCTCATGCTGCTTCAGTCCTAGACCCTTGAGCTGATGTGTCTGCTAAAGCCTTTGGTGCTGCTTCAATTTTTGTTGGTTTAACTTTCGAAGTTGAAGTCAGTTGATGTTTGGAAAAAGAAGAGTCAAGGTTGGACATGTTGTCAAGAGCATTGAGGTCTATGCTAAAGTTCTCTGTGTCATCCACCGGTTCTCATTAACCTGTGGCGTCATCTAGCAAAACGTTCTCTATTATGTTGGTGATCCACGCTCCAAACGTATCAACAGGAATGTTTGCCGGCTGTGATGAAATGCTCTTGTTATGTGAAAGGGATAACGGCAATATCGTTATAAGCTCTATTGAGCCTATTCATCGTTTTGCTTAACGTCTCTGATTTATGACAAAGGACATGAACTATACCGACATCACGAAAGCGGCTGATGAACTGCACTGCATGAACTCTTTAAATATGGTAAAACGTGCCAACAATAGCAATGGCTGGCGACGGCTAATACTAAGTTATTGACAATAAGCAGCGGTATTCTTTTTGTGGACCGCAACTTGCCGTATGCTAACCGCCTTTTACAATGACTCTTCCCAAAAATAATATTTTATAGTACTTCCACTTCTTTATATTTAGAGCAAACCGTATAGTGTTGGATTTTGCCAAATGCATTAAGAGGACGTTTGGACAGAATGGGCTAGTCTTTTGCAAGCGATTTTAGAAATAATTATGGTACTTCAAAAAGGCAGTTGTACTAGCATAATAAACCCACTGATAAACCGTTCCGCACCGCAGAGTTTCAGGTGGAGGTGTTGGGGCAGAATGCTGGTGTTGTGCGCGGCTGAAGTAGCCGATCAGGATGCCAACCAGGAAGAATGCGCAGCCGATGATAATTGCGCAGACAACATATCGCTTACTCCCACGCTGCCTCTTCACCAACACCGAGTCGGCGTTCATCGACTCGATAGAGTCAAATCTGTCCAGAAAAAAGAAAACAGGCATGAATATAATTATCATAACTTTCATTGAGATTTTACAAACAAGAGACTTCTATTATGGTATCGACAAAGATGCGGTGGTAGAGACTAAATACATGCACAAAGAAAAATCGAAATCGAAGATGTAAGTTCGGCATCGAATTCAATTGCACCGTGTGGATAATAGGTCGAAGTACGATGTTGTTTGCACTGCTTTGTGACACTCTGTTTGATGACTAATCCTTCCTACACAAATCTGTCTTTAGCACCTTCCAGTCAGTTTTCTTGAGTTTCGCGATGGGTATCAATAAACTTGCGGTGTGACAGACACAAAGCGTATACATGGAAGAAGCGAGATTGGCGGATTTGAGTTCGACTTTGTTTCCAGCTGCATTGTTTTTACCTTGACCTTGATCTAAAGCTACGATACTGTCTGCACTTATTTAAGATACGCTGTTTGGGATTTGTTCTTTACTTCATCTATTCATGCTTATCATGGTCTCAAAACTTTTCATTGTTAGGAAAATCCAAACTATTATTTTCGTAGGCATCAATCTTCAGACAACTTCCTGTGATTATCTACTTATAATCAACCACATTCGGTTGCTCATCCGAAGATATTCAAATGTTTCACACTCTTAGTCTGTTTTCATTAAGCCTAGAATTAGATAAGGAGGAACATATGCTAAGCTACTCATCACAGCTTGTTAAAGGCAATTGCGAGATTAAGTAAACTAAGGTGCTGTCAACACACAAAACAAGACTACTATAAAGAAAATACATTTTCAAGAGGCAAAGCATAAAAAGAAATTAAAAAAAAAACAACAGTGCATTAAGTTTATCTTTTTGCATCCTCTCCCAAAGCCATCATCATGGGAGAGAAAAACAATACCTTGGTTACTAAAACGGTTGAAAAATGATAGTCACCTAAGCCCGTTGACGCAATCGTAAAAACTTTAAGGTAGGTCTAAACATATCATTAACGTGATCGTTAGTCCTCTAAAAGATAACCTTAACGACATGTCTTTGGTGGCAATTTGTGTTTTGTATGCATCGTTTAATTAAGGCATGCATTAGCCAATTAACGACAACCTAACGATATCGTTAAAATGTTTTATATACGAGCACACATCATAGTGATGCACGGAACTGTGTGGAGAGCTCTATAAGCAGTCCCAGTATCCACCATCACGCATGGATATACAAACAACGCACACCAAGTATGACGTCTTAACCGACGGAGACTGTAGTTTTTGGGGTTTTTTTCTTTATCATTTATATCAGGAAGGACAGCTCAAGGCTGAGGATGGAAGGCACGAAGACGCAATCATCTAAGATAGCGGGATCATCATTTGTGCCATTTATGGCGACCAAGGATCCAACACGAGGAAAAGGAGTAGGAACGAGATCATCGAGTATGACGTCAGTTTCAGTCATTGAAGACAATGAAGCCTGACAATATTGCAAAAAGTGACATTAATGCGACGTATACAAGAAAACGATCAGCAAGAAACTGTACCGGTACATAAAGTTTTTACAAAGCTTACCGGTTGTTGATGTATGCTTCTAATGGGTGGCTAAAGATCTATAGACAGTGCCATTAGATACTAAAGAAGAAAGGAAACTTAGAATCAGGTAAAAGGAGAGAAAGCGACTTTCCACTCGAATGAGTCACCTGGAGCAAAATCATGCCTCTAGCCAGAATTTTGAGTTTTGCATGAGAGAAGTCAAGGACTACGGTGCATATAAAGTACAAGACATAGAAATTGATACTCATACTCCGAGAATCTACCCAAGAATGAAATCTGGCTGCAGAGGGAGATTGCAGCTGATCATACGTTTATCGAAGACTATCAGCTTTATCGCCAGGCACTTAAATCTTTTATCATTTGATCTACAACTGCAGTAGATGGAGGACACGGGATCTTTTGCAAGATCGATTCTCTATTCCCATCTCGCCTAAGCTATTTTTCTCACCAAAACATTTTTAGACACTCTGTGAACGAACTAACTTTTTTTTTTTTTTTTCTTCTTTTTCTTTTCTTTTGTGATTCTATAAGGCCAGCTGACTTTCACAAGGCAGTTTCACGGTAGCTCATAATTTATGTTTAATCCGCTTTGTTTTGTTTTGTCTGTTTCTTAAGTCTTCTTTTGATGTCGTTGGTTGTTTTTTTTTTTTTTTTTTTTTTGAGTTAACTTGCAGTAATTTTACAAACCTATCTTGCTTAAACATTCCGAAGAAACGAAAAGTTTTAGCTCATTAGAACATCTCAAGTTACCAATGTCACTCTCACATTAAGACGTAGTGTGCTTCACATGATAAAAAATTATTTTTGGGCCTCAGAAAATGAATGGGAAAAAAAATTATTTAAAATGCAACGTTTTGCATGAAATAAATCGCATCAGACATTTTAGATTTATTTGACTGCTCCGACTCTTTAAAAAAAATCATTTAGAAACTAAACAGGAACTAACGATAAATAGAATTAATTGTGTATGAATGCAACGAATTATGTCGTGATAATCATTGTGGGTGCAGCTCTTTGATATGCAGTGATGAGGAAAACTTGGCAAATTATCAGTTCACCGTTGCGGGATTTAGCAACATGAATTGATTGATATTGATTTGGCCTTTTGCGCGTTGCCTTATTGGACGGTGGTTATTCTGTGGGATTTTTGAGCGGCTTTAATAATACATTAGTTTTTTAAGAAAGAGACAGATAGACAGACAAACAGATTGACTGATAAAGAAAGGACAAGGATTATATAGTTGCTGAAATTCTATTGAAAAAAACTTAATTTTGATTACATGGGCATTGAAGATAGATATCAAATGAAATTAAAAGTGGATTTTATGCCATTATCCATTGATCCAATATAATAACCTAATATGAAGGTATATGGTAGACTAGCACCAGGGCCGAGCACTTCCGCATTCGTATTTCACAATTAGTTTCAAGAAAAGACCTCATAATCTGATTTTTTTTTTCAACGGGCAAATAATTACTATGCCAGTATTCTGGGAAATTTTCGTAAGAATCAACTTGGCTAAGTTCAACTTTTTACTTCTATTTTGCAACAAGATTCAGAATCTAGATTAAGAGAACTTGATGTAGGTACTGCTCTTCACCGTCATCATGACGAAGCGTCTATTTACCGGAAGTACTCGGTGTGCAGGGAATGCGACAGACAAAATTTCTTTGAATGAATAATAAAGAAGTCCTTTCAGTCAATAGGTGATGAAATTTAAGAAAATACAAGGAAAAGTGATTGGTTTATTTAGCACTTCAATGTAGAAAAAAATAAGATGTTCAAGAACTAAGGTCCTTGATATTTCGTAAAATCGAGGAAACTCTACAATTTTGGTAACATTTTTTTTTTTTTTAATTTTTAATAACAATTTTAAATATATATATATATATATATATATATATATATATATATATATATATATATATATCCTTCAATTTCTACTCAAGCAATGAGTATCTCCTTTCAGGTCAACTCGTTTCGATTTAGACACATCCGAACATAATGAAATCGAATCAAGTCTTTTCATCTCTAGATTTAAGCTTGGATAAAATCTTTTAAAAGCTTCTCTTTTGGCTTGGGTTTTAATCATGACTACCTTAGTCAAGTGACCAGCCCAATAGTACTCTATTGTTTTACGATTATAAAATACTGTTCTGTCACAGAAATAGGTCAAATCTTGACAGTGCTAATTTTGACATTATCCCTAATACTCAAGTTAAACTATTCTTATGATGCCAAAGCACCGATGGATGTGAACGTTAGCACTGCAGGTTTACACCTGAGAAAAGTCTTTGTATGAGTGGAGATAAAATAGGAAGGGCTGTTGAATTTATAAAAACAGCAAAATTAATGATAACAGTTCTCTTGATTGTATGAGAAGACTAAAAAAGATATAAAAAAAAATGACCAGTTGAGCGCTAAATTCCAATTGCTTGGGTGAACCCGTGTGTAATATGGCAGCTATTCAAACAGTACAAACATCATGTCAGATGAGTCATAAAATCAATATATACCGATAGATGTGTCAACATAAAGAAGAGAGAGAGAGAGGGGGGGAGAGAGAGAGAGAAAGGGGGGGTTGGAAATAAATGATAAAATAAAATAAAAGAGAAAGGGGAGATAGGAACAGAAAGGGTTTGAAACAAGAAGTAAAGAGCTATATATAGAGATAGAAAGAGATCGAGACAAAAAAGAGAGCCGGTTTAGATAGGAAAAATAGAGGATCAGTTGATAAAAAAAGAGAAGAAAATGGAGGAGGAAGAGAGGGAAATAGAAATAGAAAAAGAAAAGATTATGAGAGAGTTATAGAAGAAATAATATAAAAAAAATAGGAGAGATGAAGGAGAGGGTTCAAGGCTGCAAGATTCATGTGGTGAAAAAAATGTGATAGTATCATACCAGATTAAATTTAGCTGAACGCTTAAGGAGTTCACATATTGTGAAAACCGAATTATAATTTCTTGTTAAAAGAGTAGGATTATGATGGAAAGGCGCACGCGCGCACACACACACAAATGAAAGAGATAAATAAAAAACCTAAAATGCTGCAATACTGCTGCTTAAAGTATATTAAAACAGCAATGAAATAGAGCCTTAAACCTGAGTAAAATGTGATGTATGTTACTAAGAACCTTAAAATTGTCTATAAAACAGAGAAGAATTGTTTTGTTTTTCCAGTATATTTCATCTCTTTAAAGATCAGACTTTGGAAAAGGAGATAACAAGCTTTACCAAAGAGAGAGCTTTTTTTCAGTTAAAAGTGTTGCTATTTGGTACTGCTGTGTGTAAAAAAGGGTGATGAGTATTGCGTCACTGGACGTCCAGGGAAAAAATGTTATAACAAATTTATAACCTATACATATAACAAAGATAGTGGCTTCCCGTCCAGCCAAAGATAGGGACGGTCTTGTTATCCGATGACCCAGACTTAAATCGAATCAGAGAGCTTCATATTGTTAACTAATTGTCTACCGACTGAGCAAAACAGTCTTATTTTAGAATAAAGTCTAAATTAATATGTCATGAACAGTAGCTTACCCTCGCATCATCGTGTCCAATTTTTTGTCGAAGGCAAACCGCAGGTAGAAGAAAATGCCGAGCAGAACTCAGATTTGCATTTGGATGGTTATCTTGGTCTTGATTTTAAAATCCATTAAATATTATGCAATAACACTGACATGAGTCCAAAATGCCTACCGCTTTCACAGTGTCCAATTTTAGACCAGACTGAGAAATTTACATCTTAAAATGTATTGAACAAGCTCCTCCGGTGTCAGAAAATCGTGATTCCGAAGGTTAACTCCATCAGAAAAACGGTTGAATCGTTTACTCGTTTTGTTTTGTTTTGCTTTGTTTTGTATTGTTTTTTCAATTGCAAGATTACTTTCTTATTCAACTTTATGAACAAAAAATTAATAAAAAGAAACTAGTTCTAGCTGCACCCAAATCGAAAGGCAATTTGATTGTGATCTTTAGGCCTCTATCTTTATCTGTATGCCTGACATTATATCCCTAACCACACGGGATTGAGACGTTTCATTTAATTAAAATGAATTTAATTTATAACATTGGCCCAAAATATACCATAGTCAGCTACATTTGCTTCTTATGGGGAAATATAATTATCCACCTGATGTATCCGCAGTTCCACGTCCAGTCTAAACTAGCTTGTATCCTATGTCAGATTTTCTTTTCATTCTGTTAGACAAGAAGATCGAACTGCCAAGCACTCAATACAGTGTAAGCATCTCTCTCTCTCTCTCTCTCTCTCTCTCTCTCTCTCTCTCTCTCTCTCTCTCTCTCTCTCTCTCTCTCTCTCTCTCTCTCTCTCTCTCTCTCTCTCTCTCTCTCTCTCTCTCTCTCTCTCTCTCTCTCTGTTTAGCTTCACACCATGACTTGCACTGTCTCGCTAAAGCCTCAATATCAGCGCCAAGCCCAGCTCGCGCCTGTGGAACTGAGGTATCGATCGAGATCCAGGCAAAAACAGGTGCTGATGGGCCAGGCGTGTTCAGAATGTCACAAGAGGAGAGAATCGCTAGAGCCGGAATGAGGTGTGGTCGTTCATGAGAAAAAAAAAGATGAAAAATAATCAAAACAAAAATAAAAATAGGAAAGGCTTGACGCATATCTCGATCTGTCTCTCCACCTGTCGATTTCGTTCGAACACTACCTTGATTTGATTTGTCTGCTGCCTTTTTGATTATTCTGAAAACCGAGTTAGCACTATCTGTCATACCGGTACTGTAATCAATTTGCCATAACGCGGGTTTTTGTTGTTTTTTTTTCTTGCTAGGGTAGATGGTTAATGCTGAACCCCAATTCATATATTTATATTTCTCTCTCTCTCTTTATCTATCTATCTATCTACCTATCTCTCTCTCTTCCTGTCTCTCCAACTGCCTCATTAAAAACTTTAAACAAAGCATGTAACTTGCTTGGCATAGCTATATTCCACAGACATAGTGAACGTGGTAATTGATTTGAAGTTAATAATGCAAAAGGCGAACCAATTAAATTGGCTCCTGGTTAATTACATTTTGCATCGCTTTTTTTCTTTTTATTACTACCACTGAGGCTGTCATCATCTTTTCTCCTTTATCTTCAATAAAAGAAAAAAAAATGTGTTACGTGTCATCTTCTCTTCCCCGAAAGTTGGCCCCTCCCCTTTTCTCTGTTTTCTAATACATGTATTATCAGGTTGGACGTTCAGATTCTTTCATCCTCTGTTCTCGCAGTGTTTGTCATAAATGATTTACTCGAGGAAATGTCAAACACCATTCTGTAGTCTGTACTTAGCGAGTACATGTATCATCTATCGATGAATGCCAAACACATAGTTGGTTCAATCGATTTTTTACCTGTTGTGTCCATCTAAAAACATAGATCCCAAGGTTACTCGAAATAAAAGCTAGAAAATGCGTATGATTCAAAGAAAGCCAGAATGGGTACATGTATAGGAAATCAAGAATGAGCTGCACAATAGAAGCTATAAAGAAGATGGGGATGGGTGTGTGGATCTATTTAAGAGAAATCCCTGGTTCTTTGTTTACTGCTTTTATTTTCTGTAAATCCATTTTGCTTTCCGCTCTTCTCCATGTGACAGGTAACATTTGTTCAGGGAGGCAAAGCAGGCTCATAAAGTTTGATCTTTTTGTTCGTTTTTTTTTTTTTTTTTTTCCAATCAAGATTCTTTGAGCAAGCAAGCATGCGAAAAGAAAAAAAAAGAGATAGAAAGAAAGAGAGAGAGAGAGAGAGACAGAGAGAGATAGAGAGAGAATGGGAGGGGACAAGAGGGGCGTTGAATAAATAAAAAAGGGGATTTTTTTATCATATAAATACATGTAAATTGTAATAATGTATAGGTTGCAAGTTGCATCAATTGCTCGTCAAGAAATGAGTTCTGCATGGTAACCCAGAGAGAGAGGAAGAGGGGGAGAGAGAGAGAAAGAGAGAGAGAGAGTGAGAAAGAATGGGAGGGGACGAGCAACGGTGTTGGATAAAACAAGTCGTCAAAAAATAGAATTTTTTATCATATAATTCCTGTAACATGTATAGATTACAAGTTGCATCAGGTGCTGGTCAATAAACGGGTTCTGCATGATAACCCCAAAGGATTTATCATCATCATGTAATCAATAGACTCGTTTCTTTGCAAATTAAAAAAAAATTATATCCACTTTAAGACAACATCATTCAGAAAATGTATAACATAAGTCACAGTGATGATGCAAGGGGTATGTCGGGCAGGAAGAAAATTAACACAAATCTGCAACCAAGTAGGAGAGAATAAAAATTGGCCTTTTTCAGCTCTTTGCAATGCATTTTGTTTGAAAATGAAACGTTTTTGTGAAATAAATCTGCGACTACATTATGACAGGCTAGCTTTTAAGATTAGAGAACATATGTTATTCATTATGGTCTTTTTTTCAAGTTTTAGCATTCCCTAAAATCAAGTGTAATCAGCAGATTCCTAGACCTTCAGGCAATATGTAGAAATCGAATTTAGCTTTGCTTTATTTCCTTGAATTTAAAACAGGGTAACTTAAATGTTTAGGTTTTTTGTTAAGAGATATCTAGTGTCATACTCCAAGACTCAAAATAAATTAATTGGCAATATATGTATATATATATATATATAAATAAAAGCTAAGAGAGAGAGAGAGAGAGGAAGATAGGAAGAGAGGGAGAGAAAAAGAGGAGAGGCAGAGACAACCAAAAATCACGTTTTATTTATTTTCTTTTTTATGAAATCTAGGCTTCATTCTTTAGTATTGTGCTAACCTATCTCCTTGGATTAAGAAAGATAAAATGATCACTATTTGCTATGAACTGTTATGGTTTGTTTGTTTGTTTGTATAAAAACCTAAATAGTTTTCATTTTAGTTATTCTCTTGGTTACATAGACTTGCAAATTTATGATTTTTGCCAAACAATTAATTCTGTTGAACATTACATTTAAAACTATGAAATTTCATGTAATTATTTTTATTCATTTCTTAAGACTTGAAAAAAGACACCATAACCTGTTAGCTATAAAGTAAATAAAGTATATAAGCTTTACATGGGGGAAGCAAGGCCCTAAATACTGTATAGCAGTGCAAGCAGCAGCAAGTAATAAGCCACAGGAAAGGAAAAGTAGTAAAATTACAATTATCTCCCTCGGCCTCACAGGACTTCTCTCCTGTCACAAATCCAACAACTAACATGTAAATTGTATTAAAATGTTTACTTTATTCCAGCATTCGATAGAAATTACATCATTTATGTACAAAATTGTTTAAGGATAAAATTAATTCAGTATTTCATTCATCCATTTTCCTCCATTTCTTCAGCCTGGGGCTGGTCCATGTACTTCTCTCGTACATTCTTTATTTTGTCATACTCAAACTCTGCTCCCACAGCACAAGACATAAGGGCCTCAAGGCTCTGGTCCCCAACAGAACCAAAAACATAGCCATTGCTCTTGTCCACAGCCTTCATAACTCGCATCATGCTGTCTTTGTCCTGCAGAAAAAATAAAATGCATATTCGCCAAATAAGAGAGTCAAGCTAAAAAAAAAGTGTCAATGAAGAACAAAATAAACATTTTGTAAAACTTGCTTCTTGAAATTCTTCTCCCTGTCAAGTTATCTTCATTGACATTCAACAGACACAAGTTCTGCATGACTTCATGTAAAGCCTCCAATGTGCAACCTGCTCTTATTGCATAAGTACTTCGAAATTTACATATATTTCTTTTCAAGGTTGACACTTTATATATTATGAAAAAAAATTGCTAAAAATAATATTCTGCTTGATCGTTATTATAGCATTCTGTAATAGTGTTCAACAAAGACTGCACAACCATCTGATTAGAGCCGCATGGGCTAGAAACTCTAGAGCCATGGCAAACCAAATCTAGGTACGTAATCAATTTTATTATTATCCTTAAAAATAATAATTAATATCCTCTAACTTTGATATCATAAAACCAACTTTTTATACTTAATCAAATTTATCTCTTCCAAAAATCCATTGAGATGGTTTCCTCAAAAACTTAGCCACTGCAACACAATACTGGATCTCTAAAGTGCTGGATCTTTCCATAAAGCCCAAATTATCACATGTTTTGGATTAAAAAGGTGTTTTTAATATATTCATAAAGAAACTTAGGAAACTTTATGGATAAATTCACATTATCAAATATTTATATTCATTTAGACAGCCTTCAACAGTAAATTTATTTCCTCCCCACCAGCCAGTTGCTGGAGAGAGGGAAAGTAGAACATAGAAGTAATTTTGAACATCTACAATAGGAAACAAACTTTCTAACCTCAACACTTAGAGGACAAAATGAAACCAGACTGTAATCCTCAATGATGCCCACCAAGGATTCATTTAGTTTCTTGTATTTTTGCAGGAAAGGGTCATCCTGAATGAAAAAGGGTAAAAACAAAAAAAAAAGTTTTAAAAATATTGAAACAAAATCATTGAGTAAAAATATGAACTGATAGAGAAGGTGAGAGCAAACTAAGCAACATTTTAAAACAGAAATTTTGCAGTTAATTCATTTATCATTATGCTATAATCGGCAATGTTGCAAGAGTATAAAAGATACCTATGTGTATGCTAAATAGTAAAGTTTACATAATATGCTGCACTCTTTTATTTGAATAGTTATTTTTGAGACATAAACAATTTTCCTCAGATCTAATTTAAAATAAACTGATTTGTGTAGTTGTTACCCAAACAGCTCTAATGCTCAGTGTCTAAAGAAACATATATTTGGTTTCTAGAGTCATCTGAATATTAGTTTTATTCAAATATTTGTCATTAGCTAAGGATATATTTAAAACATAATAATCATTCAACTTTTATAAGTCAGTGTTGAATATTTTGAAAGGAAAAATATGACATACTGTAAACAAGATAGAAAAAAAGACAGAGATATAATTAAGCAAATCTTTTCACTGTCTTAGTATTGTTCGCTGATTAATTAAGATATAAGTTCTTACTTACTTGTAAAAGGCCCAGCAAATACTGTAGATCAAGAACATCTGTGTAAAAATCTGGACTAAATGCTAGTTTTCCATGCTGCTCTATCAGGTCTGCCTTGGAGAGTACATTTACATGTGGGAGGCTCAACTGTGGAGTGCCAGAGAAAATTTAACGGGTTATATACAGAATAATCATAGCTGAAATATAATACTGCCTATAGATTTTTTAAAAAATCAAATATTTCATGTCTACATATTTAGGGTCCATATCATATCTAAAAGTAGAATACAATTTTTCAACAATCAAAGGAAAGCTTTCAAGCAACAAAACATGCATGTTTAAAATAGACTCTAAAAATCGAGATAGTCCAGATAATTTAGAAGAATTCTAAAAGAACAATTTTTTTTCCTTTCTTCATTGTTAACTTTAATCATAAGGAATTTTTTTTCCCACATCAGTGGCAAGTTTTTACCTGTTGAAAGAAGAAAAAAAATACTAACATCATTTCTGCTGAGTGTTAACATAACACTACATGCAATTCGGCTGACTACTTTGTACTTCCCTTGTACTTCCTTTGCACATCCACAACTAACTATCTCAATAGACTTACAGGTATCAATTCATACACTCATATCATCTATGACTGAACAAGCGTCAGGTTAGCTCGTTCGGAAAGCTGATACTTCCCATACTCAAATCATGATCATACATGTAGTAAATTGGCTCATAGTACAAAAGGGACGGGGGGCTCAACAAAAAAGGTAGTTGTACTATTTCTTGCTATGGCAGGAACAATTTCAGTACTTAATGGAAAAGGATCACACTATATTTGCAATTAAGGTCAACAATGTTTAACATTGAGGCTTAGCCATACCTGTCTAATCTTAAGTATGTTAGGAACAAATTCAGGAAAAAAAAAATGAGCTATGTCTCTTTTTTAACCAACCAAAAGTCATTTTATTTTACACACTGACATGTCTTGCATACAAAATCCAAGACTTCTCATGATTGCCAATTTGCAATACTTTTCAGGATTCTTCAGATCTTGTGCAATACTTGACTTTAAATTTCATGTATGCCTAATTTTTTAAAAATCTTATGCAAGCTGGTTTTTTCCTTTTGTAATTAAAAAGACTTGAAAGTTTTAATCAGATAATATGAGAGAGGACATAAAACGAATTAAAAATCTAAAACTGAATTAACAGTGTAATAAGAAATGTTGCCAAAAAAAATCTCAGCAAAAAACTAGAATTCTAATTTGCCCAATGCAATTAGAAGGGAGTCAGTAATCCCAATTCCAAGTGCTGTTACATCATTACTCTTTTCGTAAGCAATTCTAACCTATTTGACCATGTTGCAATTAGGCAAAAATATAAATACAATTTACATTACGCAAACCTGTAGCATAGTTGTGAGTGAAGTCAACAAGATTGCAACAAACTTTCCAGGATCAGAGCAATAGTGTGAGTCTACAAGGTGCACTGCAGTCAAACGTATATCCCAGGAGGTGAGCTTCTCCAACACATTTCTCACAGAATTATGATGGGTATATAACTCAACCTGTGATAAAAGAATCAATGCTTGGTGCATTTCGTCTAACAGTAACTTGCCCCATTTATTTTTATCAGAATGTACAGAGGTAAAAGAGCTTAAAACATCACTCAATTTGTTTTTTCTAGCAGACAGTTCCAAAGTTAGGAATTTCCAAAAAATTTTTCACTATTCTCTGATCTCTGTAAGATCTATGAAAGACAAGAGGTAAAACAAAGCTATATCCCTTCATGTATTACATTATTAATATGAACTTTAAGACATTTATGCTTAAAAGTTTGATGAGGATCTGTCAGGATCAATTTAATTTTGCCTGGATCTAGATCCATAAACCATTAGACTTGTAATCAGACCTTTTTTTACCGCCTGCCCATTTTCTTTTTTTTTTTTTCAACTATCAACCATTCATTGAGGACCACTTATTAGTAATGAATGTCTATTAAATTTGGTTGGAAAATGACAAAGAATTACCTCTTCAGCTCACAAAAAAATGAAAAAAAAATTAATGCTTAATAATGTAAGAGTTAATCCATAATATTGAATAAATCTATTTTTTGAACACTGGGCTATCTGACAAATATCATGCAAGTCTGATATATATATACATGTATATTTTTTTGGTAAAACATTAACTTTAACAATCCCTGCTTGTAAAGAATTTTCACTTTAATGGCACTATCAGAACTATGTATTACATTCCATATTTGGAGAACAATTGATGTATTTCAAAATCTAATTTCTAGAGATTTATAAAAGTGAAATTGCAAAAACTTTCTCACTTGTCCAGGAAAGTCAAATATAAGATACTTGTCTTTCAATGTGACAAGTTTATCTTTCAACCATTCAATGTTCTTTTCTAAATATTCCATGCAGTAGACTAATCCACCATTGGGACCAAGATGAAGATGGGACATGACATCTTCAACAGATATAAGGTCTGAAATGTCAATGTTGCATGTGTAGGGCAATATATCATTAGCTGGGTCCATATTGATCACTGCCACATCTCTCCCAAGTGCTGTCAACAGCTGAGCCATCCCTGCCACAAAGACAATTTGATATAAAGCTTAAATGGTTATAATATGTATTAAATACTTATGTACAAAGCTTTAATGGAGGAAACTTTTTTAAAAGTTTATAAGGAGACGGTAAATAACTGAAATGAGGCATTGGATAAACTTTTTTATTCTCCTAGCCTGCTTGAGTTTTTGCCACATATATTTGAGATTATTTGAATTCTTAAATAAGAATTGAGACATTACACTGAACAATAAATAAATGATTGATTTAAATATTTGTCTCATTTCAAAGTAAAATTTTCTTCACTGCAAACTTGATTGGGTATTTAACATACTAAAAATAGAGAGATTTGTTTTAAGCTTTATGAACAAGTGATGTACCTTTAAACCTGTAAAATAAAACTGCGCTTCTTTTCAAATATCACAATCAAATCCGCAAAATGATTTTGATCTAATAAAGCACAATAGATGGTCTGAATCTCATCCGTTATCTGACATTAATCAACAGTTGGTTTCACATTCAACATAAAACTGACAGTATTTAACTAGCTTCATTCAGTTTGAAACGATTTACATCTAGTAGTCACAGAAAGTTTATAACATATAAGGTTATAGTCCTCAACAATCTTGTTGAACTTGGAGGTTTTATATATATAAATATATATGATGTAAAATATCTTGCTCAGGAAGAGAAGATCTAATGATTATGTAACTGACAAAACAAATTAAATCAATGGTCATCTAGCAATTGTTTCCACTTTTCAATTTCTGCACTTACTGAGAGAAGGAAAAGATTTTTAAAAAGGAAAGTTTAAGCAATGAGTAACACAAACCAGCACAGTAGGTTGTTTTTCCTGATCCTGGGGGACCCACAACAATCTGTCCATAAGGCATGATGAAAATGCTTCACACTTTTGTATTAAGGCTGTAGATGTGTATACAGAAAAAGATTGTAGAAGCCTTGAAAACATGCATGATATAGAATCTTCCTTTTCTTCTTAATAAAGCATCTGAGTTTAAACTGAGAAAGAAGGGACAGAGGAAGAAAGGAAAAATATCACAAAAATAAATTTTATGAATTTGAGGCTGTGATTTTCATTTTCTGGAATGTCGTTCCCGCATAATATGGGTTCATACACACACAAATATAAACCTCTATATGTGTATATATATATATATATATATATATATATAGAGAGAGAGAGAGAGAGAGAGAGAGAGAGAGAGAGAGAGAGAGAGAGAGAGAGAGAGAGAGAGAGAGAGAGAGAGAGAGAGAGAGAGAGAGAGAGAGAGAGAGAGAGAGGAGAGAGAGATACAGAGATAGAGAAAGGATAACTAAATTTATACCTAATAAGATGGAATAGAACAAATGATGAAACAATATGCTTCAAAGCATGTTGTAGGTCTTATAACTAAGTAAATGGAAGATGAGTATGAATCTTTGGATGGATTTAATTGAACGAAAAAGTTGTGAAAATTAGTAAGATGAAAATTGATGAAAATCTTCATCGTCGAGTTGGTGTGGGTGTAACTGTAAAACAGTAACGATACAACAGGTTTTTATAAAATTAGGTTAGGTAAATAATTGTCTCACTTCACATTAGTATCACTAGTTGAAAAATTTTTTTTTCTTATAATAAACGTCTCTGTGAGGCCACAGCATGGCTTAAATTGCTCCTGAAGTTATTATCCATTCCCTTGCCTCTCCTCACTTCACTTTCTATCCTCTAGCAGCCAGTTGTAAAGCAGAGTGCTCACAATTTTTTCTGTATAATCATCACTATATCTTTAGCTCATAGAATATTTAATTTGTACTGATTAAAAAAACTTGTGTGAACATAAAGGAGTCACAAAAGTACATCTGGCCTTTTTCTGTCCTCTTGAGTAACACTCATACCCTCACTACCAAAGGATAATAAATTCAAAGCTGGATCAGACAGACATCACAATGATCACTAGATGATAGATCCATACTTTCCAAATAATCACAAATATAAAAACGAAATCTTTCAAATGTGGACAGGATTAGGTTTTTAAATTTATTATAAACTGCTCACCGGAGTTTCAAAATCTTTATTCATGAGCTCTAACATCTAACTCAACACGAAGATATAATCAGAATTGAATCCACTAAATGAGCTTAAAGTTGGTTTCCATACCCTTTTTCCCGTTAGGAATTTCTTTTGGTCAGCACTGGAAGCACTGTATTGAATCATGTGTTTACTTTACAACTGATATAAAACTATAACTTTACATTCCAACATACCACAACGAGGCTATATCAAGAAATTTGGTGAGATTTTTTGTCTCAGAGCTTATGAGATTGTGCGCTATTGCTAACAAGTAAATTACATTATATATTTACAAATTAATAATTAGATCTAGATCTAGTATTTAATTTCCCAAACATTTTTACTTAAAGCTTGCAATGTTAGAAGCATTTTGGTCTAATTATGTGTTTAAGAGATATGTACCCTGACTCAGATAATGTCATCCTTCATATTCTTAATATTTGGGGATGTAAAAGTTATTTTCAAGAAAAAAAGAATCCAATATTGTAAATGTATGCTACATCTAGATCTAGATTCTAGTTCACATCAACAATTTTGTTAATTCAGAAACTTTAGGTCTTGATTTTTATTTCTAGATAAAAGTCTAAGTATCCATGTCTTAAATTAAGTTAAAGATGCTTTTCTTTCGTGTGCTTCATTGTGGACATGATGATACGCACCATTTACATTTAGTGCTTGTCTATGGAACGTTGTTTAAAGATAGTTGTCATAAGCCGTCTACTAAAAATCTTGATCTTGATAGATCTAGATCTAGTTAGTAACGTTATATCTTTGCCAATGCTTACTTTTCCTTTCATTACTATCCTTCTTTTCCTATGAATCTTTTATAATGAAAACAGAAAAAAAATGTTTCTTTGTTCATGGTTTCTAAGAATAGGAGAGTGTCATGAGACGTGTCGACATAAACAATAGACTATTTCAGTTGGAAATAATGTATTGTTAGATCTTCAATTAGGCAAACATTAACAGGAATTAAAGTTTAGACAGATAGCTTAGCAATTAGAGATCATTCGGATCTTTCAACATGTTCAAAAATCTCAAAAAGAAGCTTGAGCAAGGCGTAGCGCAATCTAAAGCAGCAGTATCGGGTCTGACAACTGCAAAGGTAAAAACATGACAGGAACAGGAACGAGGAAAGTATTTCTGAACAATTTGATGAAACTGTAGATCAGAGTGTAATCATTTGGATTCTGTCTAGATCTAGATCTATGAAAATGAGTCGTGGGCATGGAGCATTTTAAGTGTAATATAGATGGGCACGACTCTTGCTAATTAACAAAAAGTCAAACTCTACTGTCTTACTATCAGTGTTTACATTAAAATGATTGAGGAATGTCAATCGGAAATATATATAGAGAGAAGTAATATTCTAACTATACATATATGCACGCACACACACTTGCAGTCCACAACCCAGTCAACAGTCTCCCTTCTGAACATGCACTAGCCCAAACTAATGTATACTTTATATGTATAGTTTCTTCAACGTATTGCAAGAAATCAAAATCTAACTTTTAATTTTTAATTGTCTCACAAAGAAGCACTCAACCAAATTTTTTGAACTATCTGGTGACATTCCATGTTTCATGTAGGCCATGGGCAAAACCACTAAATTCCTAGTCTTACCATTTTCTCAGCTTCCCTTAAAGTTTAAGCTAATGAATGTCACTATGGTATCTTCGTTGACAATGACAATGCTTGTAGGAACAGAACAAAAATTAGAATCTGTGAAGACAGCATCAGTGAAAGTCTGTGGCAAACGTAATGCCATTGCTAGTTGAGTAAGTGTGTTGATGTTGCTTAAAATTTAAAATTGTATTTTTGTTAATATTTTCTTTTATATAGTTTTTTTGCTTGTAACTTTTTATCACAAATTACATTGAAAAAGACAACAAATCTTACAAACCAGCTATATATGAGGCTGCTTTCTGTTCTAAAAAGACTGACAGCAAAATTCTTGCATTTCTTTCAATTGTAAGGGAGATGAAAGCACAGAGAAAAATACATCAAGTGAATCAATCGGGCAACCACTTGCAGAGAGCACTCCTCAAAAAGATGGGAATCAAGCAGTTTCACTGTCACCAAACAGCATTCAAAATGGCAATGGCTCTGATGTTCCCACAGGCCAGTTGGTGGACATTCCTCTCTCAGAGACCCCTGATCAGTCACTCTATGAGGTCAGTAAGAAATTATCTGATTTTAAATCCACAGCTTTTAATTAGTTCATTTGATGGACATAAATTGAGAATGAAATGTCAGGTAGGAGATCAGAAGCATACAAATTTTTTTTTTACTTCTTTTTAAGCTATAGCTAACAGTTTAATGCTACAGTTGAGTTATCTTAAGACAAAAGATTTGCAAAATATGTAAAGACCTAATAATACAGTATAGCATCACCAAGGTACTCTGATGTAGAGAAAAATGTAAGTTCAGTCTTGTCTGCTAGCCTAGTTAGTTATGATATTGCTGCATTAAAATTCTGTGTCAAACTCATCATTGATGTTTTGCTTGTAGTGTGCAGAAAGTCACTTGAATAAATCGACGTAAAGTCTGTATCTTATTTTGCCCAAAATTTATTTTAGAATTACCTGAGAACTAAAAAAGGTAAAAGAAAAAAAGAAAGAGGGGAAAAAATGGATGTAAGCATTCTGTTTAAGTAAGTGAACAGCTGGACAGGTTGGGCAAGAAGAATTTTGGGAAAAAATTGTTTCTTGCATAGTCAGACAAATGCTTTAGTTTATGTAAGAGCATATACTTTTGTGGATTTACAAGTGGTCATTTACTCTATTTCGATTTCTAAGTAAAAAGGAAATTTGTAAATAAAGATATGGTTTGCCATTCTTATGTTTGAGACATCTAAGACAATTCAGGCCCAAGTGGCTGATAATATTGATCTATCATTATATGTGTATAGTGTAGCCCAGTGAAAGAAGAGCTTTAACATTTGATGGTTCTTTTACAAATGATCTTCGATTTAAACTAAGATAGCTCCGGTCATAAAAATATATGAATTCTGATCTTTTCATACTTAAAAAAGGAAAAAATATTCATTCCTAAGATGTAGAAAAAAGTTAATGTGTTAGAATTACCAATTTTATTATGCGGACCTCATTTATGAAGGTTATCTCATATAGAGGATTGGTTGCTCTAAAGCAAACTTGTTTATCAGAAGCTGATGATTCAATTTTTCTGGGTTATGAGGTAAGATTTGATTTAAATTAGCCCGTTTTCTACTTTTCAATACCAATCTTTACTGTTGGATTAAGAACAAATTAAAATCTTACATTCTCCTCATCATGAAAAAAGAGAAGAAACTTGAACATTCACTGCTGTCGATTTAACATTAGCTATTTTTATATAATTTGGAAAGCCATAAGAATAATCTTCTTTAACAAATACATATTTTCTTTTCAGACTGCATCCAACATCAGCTCTGTGGGTGCTGGAGGGGATGAAACCCCGAGGGCCGGCAGATCTCGTACTTCATCTTTCAGCTCAATGACAAGTGAAAGCTCGTTCTTCCCTAATGTTAGCTTCTCATCTAGCCATTATGTACCTTCTGATGTTGAGAGTGAGATGGAAGAAACATCAGTGAACCTGTCAGCTGTTTCAAAGGAAGATCTCTATGCCTTTGTGAAGAGATTTGAACGCAGAGCCTTCAAGTATAAATCCAAGTTTATGGAGGTATCAAAACATCCTTAATATTCGAATTTCGCCTACTTTGATTTTTTTTGTAATAAGACATGTACAGAAGAATGCGTCAAAATTCCATTTTTGTCTCTTGCGAGGTAGAAAATTTTAAAAAAGCAAGAAAATATAAAAAGGTTTTGTATCTTATATTTTCTTTTTTTTTAAATGAAAATAGAAAGGGAATAAACTTGATTTGTTATAATTTCTAAAAAAATAATCAATATTATTTTTAATTTTCCTTTTGATTTAGCTTGCAACAGCCTACAAAGACATGTTACAAGAGAGAGAGAAATTAAAAGTATGTATTTTTTTCCCTTCGACTTGTGCTATCTATGATACCTGTAAAATGTTTCTGAAAGTTTTAAGTATTTTAATCTTTCAGTACTAGAGAATGACATTTTTTATCATGAAATGCTTTTCAATCAGACCTCTTGAGCAATTTTCTGTCTTCAAATAGTGCAAAAATAATTTTTAACTTAGTGCTAATTACTTCTTTTAAAGAGCACTATTCTGAATGTTTTGCTGTCTTTATTTAATGAATTGATTCACATGATTTAAAAGAAAGTTGGTTTTTGGTTTATAACTCTTTTTTTTTTCAATCAATTAAAGAAGGTACTTTGAACCATGCATTATTTGTTATCTTTTAGGGTTTAGATGTATCATATCATAAACGAAAAAAAAGCATAAAAAAAGAAATCTTGAACTCCACAATCACCAGGCAACTATGGCTCAGTGTCAGGATAGAGCATTCCGCCGCATGGCTGAGTTAAGGGAACAAATACAGCTTGATCAGTTGGCCAAGAGAGATCTGGAGGAAAACTATCGCCTCTTGCTTGATGAGAAAGATGAATATATCAAGGTCTTGAAGATGCAGGTAGGAAATAAATATTTTTCTGACTTTCTGTATTGTGATTTTGACATGAGAGAAGGATCTTTTCTGGGTTTAATATTTTTATGTCTTCTGAATACTTTACTGCATTGCAAAAGACCAGGCTTTCATTCTTATTATCTATTTTAAAGATGAATAGAATAGAATAATAGTTAAAATATTTCAATCTTTTTTTTTGTTAATGTTTGTTTCAGTGGTCTGCATTTCACTTCTTTACTACTACATTATCATTCCTATTCTTTTTCCTATCATTGTTCTGTTTTTTTTCCGAGTTTTTTTATATCAACTTATAGATTTTTGTAGGTGCTGTGTGATGACAAATAATATGACGGATTGCATTATTTAATGCAATTTTTTTTAAATCACCTCTCTTCTATTTGATTATCTCCTACCTGCCATCTCCTAATTTCAAGCACATTCTCAGCCATACTCTCTTTTTGTCATTCTCTCTAAGTATTTATACCTTGCTTTGTCATCATTCTCTCTCTCTCTCTCTCTCTCTCTCTCTCTCTCTCTCTCTCTCTCTCTCTCTCTCTCTCTCTCTCTCTCTCTCTCTCTCTCTCTCTCTCTCCCTCTCACTCTCTCTCTCTCTCTCTCTCTCTCTCTCTCTCTCTCTCTCTCTCTCTCTCTCTCTCTCTCTCTCTCTCTCTCTCTCTCTCTCTCTCTCTCTCTCTCTCTCTCTCTCTCTCTCTCTCTCTCTCTCTCTCTCTCTCTCTCTCTCTCTCTCTCTCTCTCTCTCTCTCTCTCTCTCTCTCTCTCTCTCTCTCTCTCTCTCTCTCTCTCTCTCTCTCTCTCTCTCTCTCTCTCTCTCTCTCTCTCTCTCTCTCTCTCTCTCTCTCTCTCTCTCTCTCTCTCTCTCTCTCTCTCTCTCTCTCTCTCTCTCTCTCTCTCTCTCTCTCTCTCTCTCTCTCTCTCTCTCTCTCTCTCTCTCTCTCTCTCTCTCTCTCTCTCTCTCTCTCTCTCTCTCTCTCTCTCTCTCTCTCTCTCTCTCTCTCTCTCTCTCTCTCTCTCTCTCTCTCTCTCTCTCTCTCTCTCTCTCTCTCTCTCTCTCTCTCTCTCTCTCTCTCTCTCTCTCTCTCTCTCTCTCTCTCTCTCTCTCTCTCTCTCTCTCTCTCTCTCTCTCTCTCTCTCTCTCTCTCTCTCTCTCTCTCTCTCCCTCTATCTCTGTCTCTCTCTCTCTCCCTCTCTCTCTCTCTCTCTCTCTCTCTCTCTCTCTCTCTCTCTCTCTCTCTCTCTCTCTCTCTCTCTCTCTCTCTCTCTCTCTCTCTCTCTCTCTCTCTCTGTCTCTATCTCTCTCCCAATCTCTCTCTCTCTCTCTTTCTCTCTCTCTCTCTCTCTCTCTCTCTCTCTCTCTCTCTCTCTCTCTCTCTCTCTCTCTCTCTCTCTCTATCTCTTCTCTCTCTCTCTCTCTCTCTCTCTCTCTCTCTCTCTCTCTCTCTCTCTCTCTCTCTTCTCTCTCTCTCTCTCTCTCTCTCTCTCTCTCTCTCTCTCTCTCTCTCTCTCTCTCTCTCTCTCTCTCTCTCTCTCTCTCTCTCTCTCTCTCTCTCTCTCTCTCTCTCTCTCTCTCTCTCTCTCTCTCTCTCTCTCTCTCTCTCTCTCTCTCTCTCTCTCTCTCTCTCTCTCTCTCTCTCTCTCTCTCTCTCTCTCTCTCTCTCTCTCTCTCTCTCTCTCTCTCTCTCTCTCTCTCTCTCTCTCTCTCTCTCTCTCTCTCTCTCTCTCTCTCTCTCTCTCTCTCTTGATTATCCTTTAAGCAGAAGCAAAATAACATCTCTACCTAATTTGTATTTGATGCTGCTTTGATGTTATGAAGGTAAACCTGATAAAAGAAGGCAAGGATGTTCCAACTGAGCTACAGGAGAAGCTAGTAAAGACGCAGGCCAAGGCAGAGGCAGCACCACCTCCATCAGCAGGCGACAGCAAAGACAACATCTCACAAAATGAGGAGATTGAGCTGCTTAAGTCTAAGGTCAGGTTTTGGAAAGTTGTTTACTATGGGGTCCTTATTTTGAACAGACGACACATTACTTTTCATTGGCTTGCTAGTGTATATTTCATGAAAAAAAGTTTTACTTTCTCTTTTATTTGTTCTGCTTTGACAGAAACCACCCTATTAGCTATCTATGTAACATAGTAGATCTTTTTTTTATTTTGTGACATACTTTATTCCTTAAATTTTGTCTGATGTTGTTGCTTCTACGCTTTCTCTAGCCGACTTCACTTTTAAGGGTTGCCAGTTAGTCCCTGTAACAGAGAAGGCAACTGCTTGTTTTCCATAGATCTCAATTGTTAAGTACGTAAGGAAAAAAAACTTTTGCCTTTTAAAATGCTTATTTGCTTTAATAGATTGAGAGGAAATCACACATATATTTTTTTGTTTAGAATGTAAATAAAGATATGGCAAGACCTGTTTTAGTTTTTAGATTGTCAGTTCTGCTACTAGAAAGCTATTGAAGAGTTACTCAATATATATTCTATATTGAAGTGGTAAAGCTTTTATGGTCAGCTAATAGTATGGTTGATCTTCACATTTTCATAGTTGGCTGATATTTTAACAATGCTTTTCATCTTGTAACTCTAAACTTGGGTTACATTGTATCATGCCCTGTACCATCCAACTTTCTCCACCTTTATACCCACAAAAACAGTTTTTCTTCATTTTCAAAAACAAGTTTTCAAAGAACAAAAATTGTTTGCACTGTTGCAATCCTTTTTGTAGATTAAACGCCAGGATGGTTTGCTTCAGAAATGTAAAGAAACTATCACCAACTACAAAGAGAAAGTAACTCAGCTGTCTCATGATAAACAGGATCTGATGGCCAAACTTGGAGGAAAAGTAAGTTTATCCTTTCAGTTTTTATAATAATTTATACATACCTGCCTAGTATTACGGAAAATCCGTAGATCTAGATCTAAGCCTACATCGGAGATCGCCGGCGTGCGCTATGCCTTGCAAATTATGCAATGCGGTAGGGTATCGCGGAGGACCATGATCGTCATGCAGGTCTTTCCAGCTCAAAGGAACGCAAAACTTTACATAGACTTTTCATTTAGTATCAAGGTCTAGAGGTAGAATTGGATTTTTTAAAAATAGTAGAAGTAGATTGTTTAAAAAGAATACCAAGCTCATGGATTACCAAAAAGAAATCAGAACAAAGACTATGAGCAACAGATATTGGTAAGTCAATAAAGTTTTTATGGCTTTTAATAGGGAGCTTGTAAATCCCATTCCTTTTTCATCTTGATTTAACTTTAATACCGGTAGTTTTATTAATAGCAATATTACTCTACACTGGATTACAGATTTTACATCCAAATTACAGATTTTTTAATTGTGGATTACTGAATTCAGTATATTGAACTAGGCAGGTATGTTTATATTTCCTTCAGAAAGAATATTGACTGGAGTAAAAATGCAACATATTTCTGATAAAAAGTTTTATGTAAGATCACATGAAGAAGACCAAGACCTATCATTTTGCTTCTTAATTTATGATTTTATCAATACCTGTAAAATGTTTATGTAAAACAACTAGAATGTATTTGATATGATTTTGTGAGTTTGCAAGACGTGCAAGTTTTTGCTCTTCATACTTACATCCTTTTTCCTTAGTTGAAGATCTTTTTGAGAGATTTGTAGTTTATGCTGTTGAAATTTAATACAAATAATGCATAGACTGAATCAGTTGTCCTCTGCTGTATCAATGAGGCTACCAACATTTGGAAAAGCATTTCAGACACATCTTTTTTTACTTTGTCAATTATATACATATTTTACTCTTTTTGTATCCAGGTTGGCCCTGGTCAAGCAAATACCCCAGACCAGGTGACTAAGCTCCAGTCTCAGATCAAAGAGGCCAAGAAAGTTATAGAGCAGCTCGAATCAGACAGGGAGGTTGCCATTGCTGGAGTAAAACAGCAGGTAATTTGTAAACTCTATGAGACGATACAATTTTACTGATGTTTGTACTTGCTTTTTCTTAGAAAACCAAGAAAATTTTTGGCACAAAGGAAAACTGACAGAATTTTTGGATAAGATTTTTTATAGGTTTTGGGAATAATATTATTGAGAGAATCAATGGAGAACATGAAACAAGGCAAAACTCATATAGTAATTACTTGACTTTTACATTTATCATATAAGAGCTAGCTACTCTTTCCCAGAGGACGTTGCACTATAATCTCATTTATTCATAATGATAATTTAAGCCTTTTTACTTGTTTTGAATTAAAGTTGTTTTCAGGCTGCAGATTAGTTTAATATGAGCTCATAACAAAAAACGTGTGAAGCAATATTGACATTAAATTTTAAAGCATTGATTTTATTAATATCTCCAGGTTCATGAGGAAATGGAGAAAAAGGATGCAGAAATAGAACAACTGAAAGCTCAGTTCCATGGAACTGCTGGGGAAAGTAACCAGCTCAAACTAGAGATTGAAAGGCTTACCAATGAGAATGAAGACTTGCAGAAAACAAGTGAGTAGAAATCTAAAGAAAAAAAACGCTGCTGCACACTTTGAATGACCACTTTCAAACCATTTTTATGTATAGGGTAAGATTTTATATTGGTGGTATATTACAACCTGCACCTACAAATGAGGACCCACTGCAAGTTCTAGTTTCTGTCACTGTTGGTAAATCAGATTAAGTTTCCCTTCACTCTTGAAAAATCTTTCTGGTTGCTAAAGAAAGGCCCTTGGGGAGCACCATTAAAAACAATATAAGGTGAGCACCTGAAAGGCAAGAAGCACTTTTGGGAAGTTCAAAGGCTCTTGTTTTAGCTTTAAGACAATGGATAGGAGTAAACATTATCCGATTTAAATGTTAAAGAGATGGTTTAGTCAGTATTCAACCCCACCATGAGATATTCCAGTCTGGGAATTTATCTTAAGCCTTTCATCTTGGCAGATAGTTGCTTGACCTTAAGATGTTAGGGTTTTTTTATTCTCATTATTATTTCTCCTTCTTTTTCTAGAATTTCATTATATTGTCATATCTTATTTCCCCATGCTAATTTGCTATGTTTAAGTTTGTAATGTATTTTAAATCTTTATTTCAGAAAATATTTTGCTTATCATGTTATACAGGCATCTATTGCATAGCACATTTCATTACTGTCCACTAATATTACTAACCATTCATCAAGAAGGCTTTCTCAACCACTTAATGAATGTCCTTAAGGATTCACCCTCAGATCTCAGTTCATTCTTGACCTTGCTTGCAAAGTTTATCCAATATAAAGCACAGTCAATATTAATATGCCTTCAGTCGTAAAATTTTACAAGACTAGATAATGTAATCAATGATTCTTTTGATCTTTTGGCATTTTTGAGAGGTAAGGCCTCTGTTTTTAACACCTTGGTGTAGGCTTAAACAATCTTTTCATCATTCTTATGTTTTGATTAGTGATTCAGTTGCTTTTTTTTTTAATGGATTTGAATTAAACTTTTAATTTTCCAGACAAGGAGCAGCTGGAGAAGGCCAGAGAGATCATGAGAAGATTAAAAGAGGACAAGAAAAAAGTCATGGAGCAGGCAGAGGAGAAAATTCGCCTGGCTGAGCAGAGCATGGAGGAGGAAAAGGAAAAGATGTTGACCGACCTTAAGCGCGGCAAGGCAGAGGCTTTCTCAGTCATGCAGGTCAGCACCCTACCATTTGTTTACGGGTAGAAAGGAGTTTGCAAAAACTACAATTGTGCAACTCAAAATTTTTTGGTCTTTGGAGAATTACATATGTTTAAAAAAAAGTTTTAAAAGTCTTTTGTCTTGCTTTTACGTGTACATGACCAACGTGTGATCCTTGCATTTTCGCCTCAAGTGATTGTCTGTGATATAATTAAATAGTGTAATTTCATATCTGAAAAGAGATAGGTTTTCTTTGTTCTTACAGGAAGAATCAGAGAGAACAACAAAGGAGAAGGTTGCCGCAGCATTAGAGGAACGGGACACACTTTGGAATCAGAAAATGGCTGCACAGGAAGAAGCCCACAATGACCTCCTACAAACATTGGTACTTTTGGATAAGTAAAGTTTTATACCCTCAAGATGTCCAAAATCTCTTGTAATTATATCACTGGGTCTGTTAGATAATCACAAAGAAAAAAGCACTTGACTATGAAACGAAAAAAACATGTGATTGTCGTTTTTGTCTTCTCTACTTCCGGTCCACTGCGTTTAATTATTGTATTATTGTAGCATTTTTTACCATCAATTATGTTTGATTTTTACAGTTTCTTTAGCAAACTTGTCTGTTTTGGCCAGAGGATTTTTTGCACTTGGGTCAGACATCTGGTTATATCTGTGATGCTGTTGAGGCATGTAGTATTGCAAAAGTTGCTCTTTAGCCCATTTAAAGCTTTTTCATTACACCTATTATACAGTATGCTGGATATTGCTAATAGACCTTTTCTCAGTATTTCTTTTGCTTTTATTTGATATAATTGATGAATAATAAGATTGATAAGCTAGCTTGTAAATCAAAAATCTTTAAGGTTCACAATTTTTAAAGAAATGCTATCCTTACTTTTGTTGTGCTCACATTGTCTGAAATGTAATTTTGTACAGTATATAATATAAATACATTTATATCTTAAATCATACTGTTGATGCAATTTTTCTAATCAAGGAAAGAGAGAAGAATGCAATGGTAAGCAATCTACAAGAGGAGATGAGGAGGAAAATGGAGGAAAAGGAGGAAGAGGTTAGACTTGCATTAGAGGAAAGGGAGCTGCAGAAGATGGCAGCAGTCACAGGCTTGGACGAACAGAAGGATGAACTGCTTAGAAAAATAGAAACCTTGAATTCAGTAAGTCATACTTTTAGGTTATGCACATATCCAAAGCTGGTACATGGAATGATTTGTGCAGCAGTGTTAGATTCTTAGAGAGTTATCTGCTGTTGTATGAAGTAGTTTTTGTTGAGCAAAATAACAGTCAATGAAAAAATTTGCATTTTGCATTTCATGTCTTGCTCTTACATGAATTTTCCTCATTTTGTAAATAGTCTAATTTATTATGAAGTCCTCATAACCATTAAAGTTATTAGTAATATGAATAAACTCTGTACTTTTAGTATTATATGCATAGCCTTATTTTTTAACTCCTTTTTGTCTTTTTCTATAGGAAAAAATTGAACTTGAGAACAAAATATCCAAATACCAAGAAGACACACAGATTCAACTCATAGAACTGCAAGAAAAACTGAAATCTTTGGAGATACAACACAAGCAAGAGATAGAGGAGAAGGAGAAAACGCATCAGTCTACTTTGGAGGAGCAAAAGAATTCAATGGAGCGTCAAAATCAGGAGAAATTTGAGGCAACAGAACAAGAACACAGGGAAAAGATTAAAGCTTTACAAGATGCACAGGAGCAGAGTTTTCAAGTAAGGGTTTGAGTTATTTAGAAACTCAAACTAGAACTTAAATATGCTTGTGTGCAAATAAATTTTTTGGACAAATATGAATTGTTTAGACCCTTGTGAATGCTTTAGAGATGTCCAAACAATTCAATTTACTTCTTTTCTTCAGATTGTATGAATTAGAGACAAAGTCCATGCTCAAGATATGGGTTTTTGCATTAATTTTACTTCAAACAATCAACACCAGCAAAATTGAATGGGAAATTTTCCTTTTCAAATAATTGCCATACAAGCGATTTATAAAACAGTTGACTGAATGCTGCTTTTTCTAAAAAAAAAATTTCCGCCTTAATTTTTGCATTTGAAAACATAAAAAATTAATATGAAGAATAAAATGCCTTTTGCTGTGTAGATTGTTTTTCAATTTTTTAAAGAGATAGTAATAAATCAGTTTTTTCCTTGCTCCAGGAATCCTCATCTGAGACAGAAAGTCAGGTTACAGCAGTGCGTGCTGAACTTGAAGCCTTGCTAGAGGAGAGCAAGACACAGGCAGAGGAGGCCAGAGCGTCACTTTCCTCTGTTCGTGAAGAGCTCAGCAAAACACAGCAAGAGTTGGCCACGCTTACAGCAGAGCAAGAGAAGAGAGCAAAAGAACACGAGGCTCAAGTGGAGGTAAATGATGAGCTATTGGCTGAGAAAAAAGTGGTGTTTTTTATAGAAAAATGTGTTGAAATGAAAAAAAAAATTACTAGGCTTAAAAAGGAGAAGACCTGATTCAGGCATTCTCATTCGTAGCTTTCATATTGAGTTCAATAATTGGTGCGAGTTCCATAATTGGTGCCTAGCATGAGACTTAAATTTATGTTGTGTGCTGCATTAAAAAAATATAGTGAATCTTCACCAACCTTTTTTGAGTGAAATTTAATAAACCATTCCTAGTCCTAGTGAGTCATATGAAGCAACTTCTTGGGAAGACATCATTTTATCGTTGATAAATTACTCTTTCCTTCAATTTAAAAGAAAAGAAAGTTAAAAAATATTTCCAAATGAGTTTTTTAACAATTCTAAGGCAATTTTATTCTTGAAGATCTTTAATAAAAAAAATACCTTATTATGAATGTAAACACATTTCACCTATTTTTGAATTTCCTATGATTTGCATAGA
Source organism: Elysia crispata (assembly GCA_033675545.1). Taxonomy (NCBI): domain Eukaryota; kingdom Metazoa; phylum Mollusca; class Gastropoda; family Plakobranchidae; genus Elysia; species Elysia crispata. The sequence continues at coordinate 93,277 of JAWDGP010001093.1, read as the reverse complement.
TGTTGGATATTTTGTTCTTTTTCATCTCCATTCTATAAAGTCTTACCTTTTTTAGAGTGTACTGGTGTTTTGAGCTTATTCTTTTTGGGGAGAAACCTATGTGAATAATATGTACTTTTATTATTGTTTTAGTATGTTTAATTCTTGAAAAATCAAAGTGTAAAAAAGTAACATCACCAAAAGTTAAGTCTCTTATTTAAAAAATAAAATTCTAAAATATTTATTTTCTGTAAAAATAATGAAAGAAAGAAACGATATAAAAAAATAGAAAGGCAGGTAAAAGAGCTATTGAATATATACTCCTTTGCAGGAATTATATGCAGCTATAAATGGCAAAGCTGAGGAAAGTGAACGTTTGCAGAATTCTCTAGAAACAATTAAGGCGGAGTTAGCTACAGCCCAAACACAAGTTCAAGAGATCCAAACCAACCTCACACACAGTCAAGAAGAAAACCTTAGGCTGAAAGAACAGGTGACTTTTCTATATTAAATCACAACGCATTTTCATGCCCTAAAAGTATTTCAAGCACTTTTCCTGTCTCAAAAGTCTATTTACAACATAATTCTGACAAAGGTTCTTATCTTTTATCATCTTTTTGCTGTAAGAATTATTATAAAAGTCATTTGATTTTCAAAAAGTATTGAAAAATGAAAGGTAAAAAATTGTTTTTCCTTAATGAATAGAAATAGGTACATTTTACAATTTAATTCAGCTGATGTTTTAATAAAGTTTTGTTGTTTTGTCTTTTTCTTAATCATTTTACAAACTGAAATAGCAATATCATAGTATTCAGGTTTATATTTTCTTTCATCTTAGATTGAAGCCACTCAAGGAGAATCCAAAGGAAAGCTTGAGGAACTATTTAATGAGCGTGAAGAGTTAATCAAAAATATAAACACTTTAAAAAAAACAGAGGAATCACTGCAGGGTGAGTGCAGTGCCTTAAAGGATTCAAATTCTGAACTTCAAAACCAATGTGCCATTTTGTCAGAGGAGCTCTCAAGTGTGAGAACTGAACTATCATCTCTTCAGCACCAGCTGCAGGCGATGCAGACAGAAAGAAACCAGGAGATCGAAGGCCTCCAGAAAAAGTTGAGTGATTCATCACAAGAAAAGGAGAAACTGGAACAAGAAAGTAAGACTTTGGCAGAAACAGAGGTCAGGATGGTAGAATTAACAAGTAGTCTTGAACAAGCTGTCGCGGAAAAGGAAAACTTGGATGTTAGATCAAAAGAACTAGCTACCGAAGTTATCCAGTTAAAAGAAGTCATTCAGAGGCTGGAGCAGTGTCAGGATGCTGTGCAGAGTGAGAAGGCTCGCCTGGAAGAAAAGCTCACAAAGCTGGAAGATATTGTAGCAGATTTGAAGGCATCAAAGGAAGAGCTGAACGAAAAACTTCACGAGAGACATACTGCCTTAGTGCAGCAGTCTGCAGAAGAGAAGCAAATGTTAGAGGCAAGAGTGTCTGAGCTGTTAGCTCAAGTGGAATCTCAGTCTGCTGAGCTCTCAGATCTGAACAAAAGATTTGTCTCCAAAGAGGATGAAGTCTTAGCTATTCGTTCAGTGTTAGAGGACAACAGCACTTATGTGAAAGAAATTGAGACAAAAAATGAGGAACTGCAATTGGATTTGAAAAACAAAAGCCAAGGCAAAGAGGAGGTTGAGGCCTCCCTGGCTAAATCTCTAGAAAAATTTGAGAAACTGAAAGCTGAAGCAAACACCAAGATCAAGGGGTTGAAGGATATGAAAGATTCCCTCACTGAGCAACTAGAAGAGAGCAAAAAAGTATTTGATGAAGAGAGACAGACATTGATAGGAGAATATGAGGAGAAGCTGAAAGGAAAAGATGAGGAAGCCAATCAGCTGCGTCTATCAGTCAAAGAACAATTTGATCAAAAGAAAACTGCTTTTAAGGAGGCCATCACAAAAATGAAGGAGCATTATGAAACATTACTTGCACAGAAAGATACACAGTATGAAGAGCAAATGAAACAGCTTACATCTCAAAAGGATCTAGGTATTGAGGATGTAACCAAAAATCTAGAACAGCTCAAAGAACAACAACTGAGAGAGCAAGAGGAAAGACACCAGGTAGCTGTTTCGGAGATAAATAAAGATTGGGAGGGTAAACAAAAAGAATTAGAGGAAACTCATAAAGCATCTGTAGAATCTTTGACTTCAAATTTCCAAAGTCAAGTGGAAAATCTGCAGGAACAACTCTCTAGGTTGGAGAAAATAAAACAGGAAACTGAACAAGTTACTCTTCAATTACAAGAATCTCAGACTAAGGCAGAAAGTATACAGCTACAGTTAACAGAACAATCACAAAGGCATGAGGAAGAGGTTGCTGGTTTGAAATCTCAGCTGGAGCAAAAAGAGTACAGTATTAAGGAGATTTCAAAGAACCTTGACTTATTGAAAGACTCTTCTCATTCAGACAACCAGTTGCGAGAGTCACTTAGCACAGAGTTAGCAACATTGAAAGAACAGCTGGCAGAGAAAGAATCAAAACTTGAGACGATGGCAAGCACCATCACAAGTGAGCAGGAGAACCTATACAAACAGTTGGATGTGGAAACTAACAGAGCTAATGATCTGGAGGCAGAAAGGAAAGCACTTGCTACTGAGATGGAAGAATCCTTGGCCAAGCTTCAAGCTCAATTACAAGAACGAGATGCACAGAATGTGGAGATGGGGCAGAGGCTTAGCCAGGTTCAGTCAGAGAGAGATTCTTTGGAGGAAATGTTAAAATCTGTCAATGAATTGGTTCAACAAAAGCAAGATGCTCTCCTAGCTCTAGAGGATTCCGTGGACAGTAACAAAAAGGAATACGACAGTTTAATTCAATCACTAAAAAAAGACTTAAAGGAAAAATCAGATAAATTAAACGAGTTACACACAGAGTTAGAGTCCATGAAATCAGGGCATAAAACAATGATTGAGTCTTTGAAGAAGGACCATGAAATTGTTGTTGCAAAATTTGGAGAAGATCATGCAAAAGCACTTGAGGATATGAGGGGGCAGCTAAATGAACAAATAAGTCAACTTTCTTCCAATGAGTCGAGCTTGAAATCTCAATTAGAATCATTAGAGAAACAGTGCCAAGCGCAAGCTGAGCAACATGAGAGCATTGTCAAGGGACTTGAGATGCAATTGAAAGAAAGCCAGTCACATCTAGAGCATCGAGAGGCAGATCTTCAGCAGCAAATAGCCATGCTGCGACAGCAGCTTACTGATGTTCAGGCTCAAGCCCAGGAATCTTCCTCTGAGTTGGAGGTCAGTCTGCAGAATAAGGTCAGAGAAGCTGAAGAGAAGCTTCTAGCTCAGTTGCAGGCGCACCAGACAGAAATTGCAGAGCTGAAAGAGCAAGAAGAACAAAAGAACAAAGAACTCAAGCAGAAATTTGTTGTAAAGTTAAAAGAGATACAAACTCAGGCAAAGGGCACCATTGAAGAATTAGAGAATAGTCTTAAACTGGAGAGAACTGAGAAGGCAGAAATGAACGAGGAACTTTCTAGGGCAAACACCCGTCTCTTACAGTTAGAAGAAAATTCTGGCCTCTCTCATGACACAATAGTTGATTTAGAACGCAAAGTTTCTGAAATGAAAGCAACAATTGAATCTAAGGACAGTGAGCTGTCAAAGATGACCAAAGATATGGCAGAGAGTGAAAAAAATATGCAAGACATTTTAGACGAAACTCAGACATCCTGCGCTCAAATCAACAAAAAGCTGCTTGAGGCAGAGACTTTACTTCAAACATCTCAAGCAAGTCTTGTGGAAAAAGAAAAAGAGCTCAACGAACAAGTACAAGAAAAAAAATCACAGATTGAGCTTTTAGAAGTCTCCGTTGCAGAGCTCAACAAAACCAAGCATGACATCAAAGAAAAATATGAATTGGAATTACAAGAAAAGGATGAAAAGTATGTTGCTCTGGAGAAAGTGTTGAAGAACACTCAGGCTATCTTGGATGAAACTCAAAACAACAAAAAAGAGCTGGAGAGCCAAGTCCAGTCAGCAAATGACTCCATATCAGAACTGGGAAACCTTCAGTCCGAAGCTTCCTTGCAGCAGTCTAGAATCTCAGAGCTTACTTCAGTGAAAGAAACTGTAGAGGCAGAACTTCTCAAAGTTAGGTCAGAGGCAAAGAGCAGCCAATCACAACTGGAAGACAAGATCAAAGATCTTTCAGAAAAGCTGACAGCGAGTGAAAATTCTGTTGTAAAAACAAGGCAGCAATATGAAGATAAGATGGCTGATATAAAGAAGACGCATGCTGCTGAGCTGGCTGACACAACAACCAGCCTTGAGGCACAGAGCAGCTCAAAAGTCGCAGAATACAAGAAAAAAGCAGAGACTTACATTTCTCAGGTCAAGAAACAGCTCCAAGATGAAAAGAATGCATTAGTAAACCAACAGAAAGAGGTGATCTCCAGATTGGAACAGTCTTTAGAATCTGTGACTTTAGAACTCAATGATCTCAAGGAAGGCAAAAAGAAACTCGTGTCAGCTCATGAAGAGAAAATGGCATCAACAATAGAAAGCTTCGAGCAGAAACTGCAGTCCAAGCAAAAATTAATCGATGAGTACGTCCAAAAAGAAAAACAGCTGAAGGAACAATTAGAGTCCATCATCACAGATAAACACAGCCTGGAAGAGAAACTCTCTTCACTAGAGAGTGGTGGCAAAGATATTGAGGTGCAGCACAGTCAGGAGTTGGAGTCCTTGCAGTCAAAGAATGTTGAACTAGAGGCACAATTGGAAAGGCTGAAGGAAGAGAAAATCAAGCAGAGAGAGCAGCTGGTTGGAGAGAAAGATGCTGAATTGTCAGATCTGGAAGCAAAGATGACAGAGAAGGTGAAACACTTGGAGCAGGAGCACCAGGCAGTCCTAGAGGATCAGGCAGGGAAGCACTCAGCTGCAATAAAGCAGCTGGCTAAGGAGATGAACCAGCAACTGGCGCAGAAAGAGAAAGAGTTTGAAGACACTATCAGAGAGGCTGTAGGTGAGTGTCCTTAAGTTAAATTATGATACATTCAGCAGATTGAATGCATGAGCAGCTTTCACAGTACTGCAGTGTTTCATAATGTGCTCTTAATTGAGATTTTATATTTTAAGTGTCAGTAAATCTAAAACTAGCATCAAAATTGCTTTTATATTTATATTTTGGAGATGGGGGGGAAGATAATGAAAAAAAATAGTATGTATTGAAGATGGATTTCTATCATATATATAAATGTATATAAAAGCGTTTTATACTGGAAGTTACTGTTTAGTGGTATTGTCAACAACATTGATCTGTTTATCTGGTTTTTCATGTTGCCGTCTTCAAAAGTTTTTATTTTTCACCCAGAAGGAAAAAAAATGAAATGCTTTCATGTAATTCATGAAAAAAAAAGTTCTACAAGGTACTAGTCTTTTCACTCTAGATTTGTTTTGAGGTGATTAGAAATCAAAATCTTTTAAAGATAAGTGTTTTTCATAGCTTCTTCACACCAAATTTTAGAGAAAGATCACCCTTTGGTGAAATCTTGATAAAACAGCTGAGAGAATATTATTAACAAACTTTATGCCTGTGTATATGGTTGGAAACACAGTGATTGAACTTATAAGTCCACACCAGGATATTTCTTTCTCAGGAGATGCCAAAAACTGCATTGGCATAACCGCGGTCTGTCTTGAGGAAAGTTCTATATTTGTAAATTCATTTATTGAAAAAAAAAATTTTCAGGGTCTTTTAGTTCCTGTTTATAGAAACCCAGTCAAGCGACTTGTGTAAACCTAAACTGATAAATGAAAAAGTTAGTTGGGAACATTTCAAATTTAATTCAAAATTGTGTATATCAAATATATGTTTATGAATATACATTATGCTTATATAATATCTAAAGTCATCAAAGTAGTTTAAATTGTGGTTGGAAAAGGTATTGACCATCATTGGTATTCTAATTTAGAGTTTTTAAAGTTATGAGATTCAGGCTTAGATCTTATACCAAAACAGATGTTTCCATTGGGAACTTAAAAAAAAAACCCATTAAGTTGTTTGACTAGACCTACAAAAGTATTTACAGTCTGAAAGTTGTTTTTTTTTAATTTGCTGACTTAAAAGTTTAGCAACTTTGAACAAGATCATATTTTTAATTTGCAAAATTGTGAATGATACTTGAAGTTACGAACTCCATTCAACTCTCTAAAACAAAACCCATTTATCTTTGAACAAAATATAGAAAAAAGTGAGAGGGGCGAGCAAGGTTTGATACGGGAACACAGAGAGGACATGGAGGAATTTCAAAAAGAAATCAGAGAGAGAGATGAAAGAATAGAGGAGCTACACCAAGAATACAAGACAAAAATCAAAGTATGAAGTTCTGAGCTTATGTTTTTTTTGTTGTTTTTTTCTTTTAAGTTTTTATTACTCTTTTGAAGTCCCTATTCAGATATAATGAAAAATGCTTTTTTTTAAAGATGTTTACATTTTTCTTCAGTGGGATGGAATTTAATTTTTCAGTGATCAAAAAGATCTGAGAAAGTATGAAAGCCACAAATAGGTAAATTAGGTTTTAGTGAAGAAACAATGTTTAGTCAAAGATATGTCATTTAGGAAGAAGAAAAATTAAGTCAAAACAACAAGCCAAAGAAGTCTGTAAAAATCTAACTTATTTAAAGATCCTTCTCATAGCTCTTTGTTAGGCCTTAAGGTACAAACAAAGTTATATCTTTGTGAGTTTGCTGACTCTCTTTTCATAATTTAGCTGCCCATTTAATTTCATGTGTACCTACACAATGGTATGTGATTAAAAAGATTTCTATGTACATTTAGGTGTCACAAGAAGTTTAATCACTCATATTCAAAATTTTCTCAAAGGTCTATCATGTTATGGAAAAAAAAAAACAAGCAAACCTTAATTGCATTTCATAGGCACTTGAAGATTTCAACTCTGAGCAAGTGAAAGAACTGACAGCTGAGTTGGAAGATATGAAAGCCAGCCACCAGAGGGAGCTGTCTGAGCAGCACGGAAGACTGAAGATAGAGCATCAGAGAAATCTTCTATCAAAGGAGAGCAGCCATCGAGAGGAGGTAACTGCATTAACGCAAGAGTGGAATAGGGAGAGGAAGGTCAGTGCTTGTATGTCTAACTGTTTCACATGCCTATAGCTGAGTGTGCCTGCTTGAACCAAAGCTATGTGTAAGTTTTTGCAACACACATGTTTTGTTCCGTCTTGATCTGTCCATGGTGTTCACTGACCTCTTCTGTTGCTTTGTACACATTATTTTGAGTTACACCAATGACTTATAGTTATGTTTTGAATTCTTAGGTTGAAATAGTCTAGCTGAAATAAAATTATTTTCCTCACCATATCATAAAAGGATAAAATGAAAAAAAAAAACAAACATAGGGCATGATTCTTAGTGCAAATGTTTATTGCTCTAAAGAGAGACTATCATAAGCATTATTACTTTATGAAAATTCCCAATGAAATGTCTTTAATGTGCATATGAATTATTTGTCCCTGAATCTTCCTTTCTGTGTTAATAGTGCTATCTTTTGTTTTGATAGCGACTTTAAGTTATAAGTATGAATTGAGATTAAGTCTTTCTTCCTTTAATCTTTCATAGATTGTTATCTTATCAGTAAATTGCATGGTTTGTGCAAGTAGAGTTTATTTTCTTGTATTTGTTTTCCTTGGCATTTAGCTTGTTATGGCTAGTTCAATTTAGAGCAAGCTCAACATTTATGGGAAGAAAAGATAAATCTAATTTTTATCTCTGTGAAAAGCACCTCTCACTCTCTCTGTGCCTGGTTGTTTACCTTTTCATTTCCCACATCTTGATGTAATAGGCTGGCATGCAGCGGATGCCCACCGAGTCTCACAGCGGTGAGGAAGTTGTTGAGGTACGCAAGTGTGAAACTTTTAGAAATATTCTTAATAAATTTTTCATGACTACCTTTGACAATGGCTTGAGAACTAGCTTTTAAGTAGCAGAGATATGTGACGTTTCGGCAACATATGGAAACAATATAGTTTAAGCAATCAAATAAGAAAAAGTTTTAAACATGTTTGTTTTTTAATAAGTTTAAAAAATATTATTCATTGAAAGGCACAAAGCTGTTGGTAAATGAATCTTTTTTACATTTTGTTCTTTTTTACCACTTTTGCAAGTATAAACTTTTTATACAGAACACATTTTTTAAGTGTAATAACTAATAAGATAGATAAAATTTTGTTTGTTATATTAAGTTCTTGCCGGTACTTTATCACAACTAAAAGGGCAA
>JAWDGP010001093.1:57500-82500 GCA_033675545.1 Elysia crispata | reverse complement strand
TTAAAATTTGTATGTTTTTCCCTTAAACAGGCACAAGTGTCACATCTAAATGGAGAGCTTAGCCAGTACAAGATCAAAGAGAGAGAGCTCACCAAAAAGGTAACATCTGTGATGTTTACCTGGTTACACCATTGTATAGAAGCAAAAGTGCGAGTGAATGGAAGAATATGGGTTTTATATATATATTTATATATATATGAATTGGTGCAAGAAGATAATGCTTACCCTATATATATATATATATATATATACACAATAAGAAAGGAAAAGCAAACAAGAGAGTTTTGACAGGGTAAGCCTTTTCTTCTTGCACCAATTCATTAAGCTCAACCACTGATTTAAAGCTTTTATTTTTGTGAAATTAGAAATGAATCTCATAGGTAGCTGAATGTTGATTAAGCAGGGGTGGAACCTGCTTTGGTTTTACCGGATCTCCGTTTTATTGTTGTTTTTTTTTGTAACAGTTACCTAAGTTAGAAAACCTATTAGGTGTATGCTTACATTGGATAGTTGATATGGCATGTTAGGAAAAATTCAGGATTTCTTTTTCAACCTCTGGTTCCATCCCTGATTAAGGATAGTTTAAACAAATTAAAGACAAGCAAAGCATGGAAATTGAACTGGCCATCTTGAGATTCTCATGCTTGCCAGACTTTTTGTAGGTTCTACTGTAAAAGGATCAAAGAGTAATGAATTAAAAATGCTTTGCAGATTGCTGGGTTGGAGAAAGGAAACAAGTCTGGTCTAGAGGATGATGATTCTCTTCTCAGTTTAGATGGATCTTATCTAAACCATGAAGACTCAGCAGTGTTCCGAGAGCCGACAGAATATGAGGTAGGCTCTTTGAGAATAAAAAAGTACATACCATTAAAATTAAGGGATGAGCAAACGTTTTAGTTCTGCTTTTTACTTAATTTTTTTTAAGAAAAAAAGTCTTGAAATTAGGAATAGAGTACAAAAGATATAGCATGCATGTAAAAATCCATGTGAAATAATCAAGCTTTGTCTGTATTTGAAAAAAAAAATCAGAGAATAGGAAGAATGGAAAAATCATTCTTCAATGAAATTGAAATTGCTAGTGTCAAAATGATATTTTCTTATATTTTATGTATAAGATCATATATTATTTTTGTCTTTCTGTAATAAGTGAGAATTTTTTTTTCTTTCAGTACCTCAAAAATATTCTCTATGAGTATATGATGGGAAAAGAAACAAGGGTGAGTTGTCAGTTGTGTTGTATGTAAATTATATTTATTTTTGGAATAAATTAAATTGGTTTTAATGATGTGCTTACATTATAGTATTTTTGTAAGCCTATGATTATTTCTTTATTTCAAGGGTAAAAAGTTTTCTTTGTACTTAAATATATTCATACACTTGTCAATTTTTTTTTTTTTTTAATGAATCGACTGGCAAGGAGTTATAAAATTCTGCTCTTCTTCATGAATTAGATTGATTTTAATATAAGGGTGAAAAATATTTGAAAGATATTTATATTATTAACTGAAAAATAGCATGTGCTTTAGCTATGTATTTGAAGGTTCCTCCCAATTTTAATTATCATTCGGAGTATATCTTTTTCTTTACAAAATAATTCTTTCTGTGACATGCCACTCAACAAGTTTCTCTCAGTTTACTGGATTTATTAATCAAACATTTCATGTGTTTTTACTTTTATTTTTCAATAGCTTGAAGTTATTGGTTTCTTGTATTTGCTATTTCATGAACACAAAAGTATTACTTCTCTTGCATTTTTAGCATTTTAGAGCTTGAAAAATTTGATGATGAGTAATTTGCATGCAGCTTTTTTTCAAAGATGAAAGAGCATTTTTTTTTTTTTAATTGTTTGTGTAAAAGATCTTTCTTAAAAGTTGTAATGTTTTTTATAATAATAATAATAATAATAATAATAATAATAATAATAATAATAATAATAATAATAATAATAATAATAATAATAATAATAATAATAATAATAATAATAATAATAATAATAATAATAATGATAATAATAATAATAGTAATAATAATAATAATAATAGTAATAATAGATTTTAGTTTTACTTCTCAAGCATATTTTAACAATTCCAGACTTTGGCAAAAGTGATAGCAACAGTGGTCAAGTTTTCTGATGAGCAAACAAGGAATATTTTGGCAAAAACAGAATCAAAATTGGTATGTAAAACCAATAATAATAATTCATGTATCTTATATGTTCTCTAGACATTTTGCATGATGATGGTTGGAGTATCTTGTTCACAGATTTGTTTTCCCCCGATTTTAAAAAGGGGTAGAGGAATCTTAAGACATGTTGTTTGTGTCACAACATGAACAGTATCAAACTATTTGGGAATCCAAAATTTGCTAAAATAAATTTAGTATTTGTGAAGAGAGTTGATTCATGGACATCTAGTTGCACGTAATGTTGTTGTTTTATCCAAATTTCCAAAGCTTGATTTATGAACTTTTCAGACTAGAAGGGGCAAAAGAAAGCACTAAAGAGTAAGACATTTAAAAAACTGGAGGGTTTTGACTTTTTTTTTGCAGCTTTTTTAAAGGAAAGCAGGATGATATTGATTGGGCTTTCAAAAAGCTTACTATTTATGAGCATAAAAATAATTTTGGGTTTTTGCTGAGGGAAATGAGATTCTTTTTTCTTTTCTAAATTTTTAACCCTTTTTGGTTCTTTGCCATGGATTTCTGCAAAACTATTTTGTCTTATCACTTTCTTCTTCAGTAAGAACCTTCTGTATTAGGTGCCATGTAATCCTCTTGTATTGACCAAATCATGGAGTGGCCAAAAGGCTTAAAAAATGACTATTTTTTCACAAGATGTTTCCCTGAACGTGTATTATTTCTACAGCCCTGACAAATCACAACATGGTATTTATAAAGCATTTGTCTTGCTCCTTTTTTTTCTCTTTTGTTATTCTGTCACATTTGTCAAATGCCTTTGTTGGGTTTATGAAAAAACATCTCAAGCCCAGCTCTCACTGACTTTGACAAATCGATTTAAATTGACAAATGTCCATAAGAAGTTAAGTGCAGTGAAAAAATTTATTCCTGCTTGGTTTAAATTTAGGGCTGAAACTGATAAGCTGAAAAAAAAAAAAACCCACTTAAAATCCTTCATTTGGCACCTCAAGTCAATGAGAGCTGGGTATTCACTTCATGGAATATACTTCTCAAATTTTCATGCCTGGAATGTGGTGGTTTTGGGTCATAGCATATTTCTGGCAGTAATTAATTTCAATTTTGCTGTTAGTATTGACTTATACTCACACTACCAATAATTTTTCATCATGATGTAGTCATTATTGATTATTTTGGCAGGGTTTTTTTTTGTTGTTGTTTAAATTATTAGTGCAATGTTCTCTTTTTTTTATGTAAAAACAAATTTCTTTAGTGAACATAATTGACACAGGTTTCTGAAACAGGTTAATAAGATTCAGTCTGCTGTGGTTGGAATTTTAGACAGCCTTTTGAATGAGCAGCATCAGCATTATGGATGTGTTTTGAAATGTTTATTAGGCTTAGGTCCCTGCAGAAAATTGAGCGCATTAACTTTTAGTGTCAGATTTACCTTCAAAACTTGGACTTACAATAAAGAAAGCCATATATTATAGGAAGTGACACTCACATCCTTTCATCGTGTAAAAGATTTGGAAACACTTCTAAAAGGCAATATTGTAAGATTCGTGTATTCAAACATAATATGAAAGTTGAAAGAGCCGTGCAACCTGGATTCTATGTATTTAAGATGAGCACTTTGTTTTTATTTTCAATAGTGACCAATATCAGTCCATGAATTCCTCCTATTTTCAAATCAATATCGCCAGAAAAGGTTGAGGTGAAGTGTTATTAAGGCCATGCTTACTTTTGTTTGTTAGATAATAGTCCTGCAATGTATTTTCACTGTTGTTGAAAAGGAAGGCTTTCACATTCATGTCTTACTGTTTTAAAATGCAGACACATTTTCTTTGAGTTTTTATTTTGTAAATATTTAAAATATATAAATCTCAATTTTACAAAAGAATAGAGATCTGCCTCAAATATTATCAGAGAAACAAAGCCTCCTTATATGTTAGGGGAAAAATTCATTTTATATTGTAAAAATAATCTTCAATCTGTAGTCATTTTTCTTTCTTTTTTTTTTTTTTTTTTTTTTTTGTGAAATACATGTATTTTTTGTATTTTTTTTTAACAGTTATCTTTTTTACATGAAACATGACTTTCATTAGCTCAGAAGGATAAAGGGTCTGCATGGAATGAACTATGATTACAGCATGTTAACTTTTTTTGATTTGATAAAGTTGAATAGTGAGCAACTGTGTTAAGATATTAACATTGGTATATTTTGTGTCAAAATGAAAAAAAAAAAAACTAACTTCAATAACTTTTGTGTTATAAAATTGTCATGTATTTGTGTACATTGAATATTTCTAGCATGTCATGCATATATTTCATTTTCTTTTAGACATCACTCATGACTAAGTGTTAGATTTTCAACATTTTTATTTTTCCACCCAACTATTTGCCCTTTGTAGATCATTTTGATCACAAATAAGTAAAAAGTTGTCACTTTGCATAAAGGAACAGTTCTAATGTTATAAATTCTTTTTATTTTTTCTAAAGATGAAAAACTCTCAGAGTAAAAGTCTTATTTTGAAAGACACGAAAAGAATATTTGATCATCTGTATTAAACCTCAGCTAGGGGTTATCGTTTTGGCATACATAAGATAAGAGACAGATTTTGAAAAACAAAAAGAAAAAAGTAGCTTACAGACCAATAATGTACTGAACTTACCCAAATCAGGCATATTAATATTTAGTTAAGCTGGACATTGGAATAACACAGGTTTTGAAGGTAATATTCTATTAGATTACATTTGTTGGTCTAATACCCGCCCAGCTGTATAAATTGTGTGAATATCATTTCGTTTTTCATTTATAAAGATATAGTGGACATAATTGCGATTAGTCTCTAGAGCATGAATAATCTTTTCTGTATGACTTTTAAAAGAGAACTTCCTTTACATTGAATCACATCTTTCATGAAAGATAAAGAATTCAAATTTTTTGACAAGGCTTAAATATCTTTACTTTTAGTTTCAGTCATAAAATTACAAACTGATGTTGTTAGGTTTTTTGTTTGTTTGTTTTTTTAGTTTTTTAAAAGGACTTCATGGCTAAAGAAAGTTGATGATACATGAAGTCATGAAAACTTTAATTTAAAAGATTTTATATATTTCAGTTTTAGAGGAGAAAAACTTAAAAGAGCATTTTTAGTAGACTAGACTAAAAAACTATAAGCTATCAAGAATGTGGAAGGAACAACTGATGTCCATGGAATATGCCTATGCATTGCACTAATACTCCACAGACAAAATTGTTAGTTCACAAAAGCTGGATAAAAACAGATTTATAATGTCTCTGATCAAAAAAATATTTCATTCTCAATGTATTTATTTACTTATTATAGTTTAAAGCAATCTTGTTTATTTTTTGTGCAAAATAAGTTGTTTTTAGTTTTGAGACCTTGATTCATAGTTAGTTTCAGCGGAGAAAATTAGTATAATAAAATCTTTGTCTGGACAATGCACAAAACTAAATAGATTGCAATGCATGTTTTCATAATGTATGTATTATAAAACCTTATTCAACCTGTGTTGCTTTAGTGTTAAGTTAAGTTTATTAATGCTTTACAGCTACTTCAACACTTCTTCAATGGTTTACACCATCATTGTTTAATGATATTTTTTATCCACAGAAATGGCTTCCCTCCTAAAAGAGATTCTTCAATGACTTTGTTTTGGCATTCTCGTTGTTTGCAGCAAGGAAAGTAATCAAGATTTTATTTTGTTGCATTGATTTATATATCCTTATGGTTTTAAGCAGGGTGCAGAAATACAAAATTTTCACAGTGCAATATATTGTGTCAAATCATTGCTATAAGTTTGGAAAAGTTTTATGGACCATGGGAAGTGTCCCAATGAGACAAGGCAGCTTTTTTTTTGGAAGGGTATTTGGTCTCTTTTCTCCCTTGAAAAATAATTGTAATTGTTCATCAGCCATATTGATCCAAGGAATCATTCCCTAAAGTTTTTCTCTCCTGCCTGGTAGCTTTTACAACTTTTATTGTTTGTGAACAGTTTTACAAAGGGTGATTTTGTGTGAAGGACAAAAAAAACATTTCAAAGAAGTTATTCATTTCACAAAATTTTAGAGACACTCAGGCCTAATGATTACCAAGAGTTTATATAGGTTAGGGGTTCATGTGTAATTTATTCAGAAGCAGGTATATTTTTAACACAAACTGCAACTCTATCATACAATAGAAAATTAGCGATATGGAAATTTGTAAGATAAGATTTTTTGACATATGTTATCCAGAAAACTTAGCCCAAGGATATGGCTAGAAAGTACAGTATGATAAAGTGATTTACATTAGAACACTGGGTTTTTTTTCCATAGGAAATGGCTCGTTTTGGTTTGTGGTACAGAATAATCTAATATCTAGGATTTCAAGTACCGGTAATTTTATTTGGCACAGATAATTGGTTTTTAGGTGAATTATGTAAAAGTTTTTTTCTGTGATAAATGCACCTATAGGTTTTTAATTGCTAATCATTCAAAATGATTTGATTGAGAACAAAGTTGGGCAAAATCCTAAATTTTACCCTTGTTTTAATTTGCGAAATGTATAAGTTATTAATTTATTGTGAGAGGGGTACTTTTTAGGTTTCAAAGCAAAATGAAAAGTTTGGGGGGGTTGGTGGGTTTTTTTTTCAATTTCAAAATGCAACCACTTTTATCTGGGCACAATACAAAGTTTATAACAAATTTTGTTGTTAATTTTAAGAAACATTCCATGAACCTATTGAGATTTACTTTTCAAAGTTCTTACTGCCTCCTAAAAAATAATTCGCCTGGTCTTGCTAGTATTGGGGACTTCCTGTACATGTACTTTTTTTCAGTAGGCGCACTTATTTGAATTAATAGATTTCTTAATATCCTTGGACGGTGGTAAACAAAAACTAAATGGGATGTGCTGATTTGATTCATGATGGTCTTATAACTATATAGTTATGTTAAGAAATTCTACATTGAAAACCTTATGTTTCAACCATTCTTAAATCTGATGAAGTTTTTTATTGTTTTTTTTTTATTTATTTTCTTGCAATACTCATGCCCTTTACTCAGCTTTAATTTCTAATCTTCCTGAAGCCACTTTTGACTGTCCTTTGTGCGCTTAAGCAATATGACTAAAAGGATTCAATCTTCAGTTAGGGTTTTTTATATCCCTTATTCTATAGTTTAGTGAACGTAAAACTTGGAGGAAAATACCCAGGACAAAAGTGACACTTTTAATTTAATAAAAGTCTTTTTTGATTGAATTGCCAACAAGTTCTTAAGACTTAATTTCTTAGAATGAGCTTAAAATGGGCACTTCATTTCCTTTAAAGGCTCATTTTCTCAAAATCAATATATAAATGGGCACTTAATTACCTATATCTTGAATATAAAATTAAATAATTTTTTTTATCTATACATTGTCATATCATAAATTTTGAATATCTATTTATTTCTTTTAAAATATCATAATAAAGTGGTAATTTGTCACAACATTTATGCAGTCAGCGATGCATCATAAAGAACTTATCTTGTGAACGGTTGATCCCAGATGAATTTATAATGAAAGTAGGGGACAGCTATTAGTCCTCAAGCTCTTGAGTATTGTAACCGATAATAGGGTTGGAAGAGGAGATTTGTAGACCTTTAAAAGTTTGAACCTAACTAGTGCTTTCTCAAACATTGCAACTTATGAAGATTATTTTTTTTCACTGATTCATATGTATTGAGATTATACTATATTGTCTTGTGCTGAAGATGGATTGCTCTGATATAGATTACATCATTTTTTTTTTTTTGCTTCCTTCTGATACCAATTCTTTTGTATATATTTCTGATTTAACACAACCACAACTGAAAGAAGAAAACTATATTATTTATTTCTATTCAAATGTGCTCACAAGGGCAGAGATATCAAGAGTGCCAGTAAGACACCAGAATGTTATCAGGTTTTTTTTTATGATGTCCAATGTTTTCTCCTGCTCATCATGATTCTCTTATTTCTGTTTTATAAATTGATTTTCTTTTCTCATCAACATATACTGTGACGTTTGAGTTTAAAGACCAGTTGTTGAAATCTTAAAGGAGAAGGACAAATTGCAATTTCCATTATTGAAAAGTTTATTATTGAAATTTCTTTTCATGGTGTAATGTGTAAAACAGAACATATTTTGATTGAATGTAAAATATGGCTTTAATGTCTGTATGTTCATTACAAACTGTACACAATTTGAACATGCAGTGCCAGTGAAGTTGTTTGATGAAGTCAGTGTGGCACAAATAAAGGTAGTTGACAATAGAATCCAGTCCTTGTTTACTGACTTGAATATTAGAAAGTCAAATATTGCTTTAAACATTGATTGAGGAGCAATTGGTAGGTATGCAATCCTGTTGCTCACAATATCCTTATTTTTGTCAATGTTTGCCTTTGTAACTGTGGTCTGAAAAGAATCATTGAACTAATGAAAAGGGATTTTTGTGCTTGCATTTGTGATATTATGTGTGCAAGTGTTTCTTTGTTTTTAAAATGCATAAAACATGTATCTTGTCCCTATGTCATGCCACTGAGGGTAGATATGGATTTTTGTAACTACCTTTTAAGTTTGACGTTTTCTATTTTTTTTTTTTTAAATTATGTTCTTACTGTAACAATTTCATTATTATGTAAAATTCTTCCTACAGAAATATAGTATAAAAAATCTTTTCCTTTATTATCATATAAATATATTTGAAAGTCGTTATAAAACAAGCTTATGATGTATTTCCTATTTAATATGATGATAGAAATGAATTACTTGTATTAACATGCAAATTGTTTTGCCAGAAGAAATTAAAGTTTGAAAATTGCCAATTTTCTTGATTGATATGGAGAGCAAAGCATTTTATCATTTAAATGTATAGTTTATTGCGAGTGATAGAGAGTATATGAGCTTGAATAGCCATGGATGTTAAAACCGATTTGATTGTGAAATAGATATACTTATATTTCTTTCATCATATAGCCTGTTTAAGTCCTTAGCGATTCAACTTCTTAGTCTATTCAAGCCAGCATATAGGTCACTGTTCCTGACTCATCTAATTTTGTAGATGAGGATGGCTTATTGGCTAAGTGCCTGGTCTTGTTTTAGCAAGGCGATGGGTGGCGCATCAAGGTACAGGTTGGATCCCTGACCATTCCATCTGTCTTTTATTATGTTTTCATGTTTTTTTTGTCTGATTTGTCAGCTTCGAGTTAGATCTAGGCTCGTGACTGATTTTCGTATACTATTTATTTCTTACATGCTTGCACTTTTCCAAGTAAGTTTCAGAGATTTAGAGGTGAGTAAGCAAACTGAAAGATTGAGATGAGGGATGAGAAAAGAGAGAGGTACAGACATAATTAGGGGAGCTACACCTTGGCAAGTGAGAAAATAATGAGGTCAAAGATATTAAAAAGAGAGAAAGTTTGAATGAATGAGAGGCAGTCTGGTAGGCAAATGGAAAAATCTGACGTATGGAAATGTATGTGACAATGATATTCAGCAGAAATAGTGTGATAATGCTCAAGCACATCCAGATAACAGGAATGGATCGAATGTTTTCTTTTCACGCATAAAAGGTCGAAGAAGCTCTGTGCATTTGTTTGTTTTTTTTGTTTGTTTGTTGTTTTTTTATGGTTTTCTTACCTTTTTAAGGTTGTGACAAAGGTGCATCATTTAATTTGCATGGATAAGTATGTTATATTTAAAAAAAAATTAGCTTTGAACATAAATTAATTTTTATAAAAAATTTTACTACTATTGGCTGTAATGTTTATTTTGGAGAGCACCTTCCAAATAAATGAAAAGGTTTTTCATCAGTCTTGTTTATTTTTTTTAGTTCATATGAATTATTTAGGAAGAAAAAAAGAAAATTGGGTTTTCAATTTTTTTATTTTTTTTTGTAAAGCAATTATCATGTTTGATGTGCCAGAAAGCTCTGTCAACGACACTTAACTTTTACAATGAAGTGAAGTTTTCAAATCATGAGCTAGATTCAATTTCATTACAATAAGTCTTTGCCTAAAGTGCTGTAAAGGCAGATGCATTCCCACTCTGTACGTATCAGGAGTGATTCAAAGAAGTGAAGGCATCGTAACTCATGTTTCAGGTTATCTTAAATTAATTTGTAGTACAATTTTTCCAAAGTGTCGCACAGGGTCTTTCTAAGGGATTATCATTATTTCTACAGCCCATTTTCATCTCTTTGTTAGTATTTATGCCAATCTTCAAGTTCAATTTCATAACCACTGCTGTCAAGCAGTTTGATTTGAAGGACTTATTTGTTTATAATAGAGGGTGCATAGATGTCCAGAGACAAACAGTGTTCATTTCGTGTGAATATTCTTTTCACAATTGTTGAAAATCTTTTTGAAAAGTGCTTTAGACTTTTACTTAAATTATGATTGGAAAAAGGTGCTACAAAAAGACATGTTTTTTTCCACAAGTTGGTTTTTTTTTCCTTCTATCATCTAAGCATAGTCATCCAAGTTCTTGTATCAATGATTAAGAACTGTATTATGCTGCTCAGTTAGTACACTAAGCAATTATGCTCTCAACGCTTACGTACATAAAAAATATGCTAGGAAAATCATATAATAAAGAGAGACAAATTTATTGTAGGAAACCTTTTTTTTTTTGTCCGTTGAGCATAAAGTCTTTAAAAAGTGAATATTGAACAGTGGAAATCAATGGTGGTTATCTCTAAGTTTAACAAATTTAATGGAAAAAATAATATTTTTTCCGAGTTAGATCCTTTGAATTTAGGTATGGCAAGCAATCTAGTATCAAGGCATTCATGGATGAGAGTAAGGTTGGTTTTTTTTTTATCATTTAAATTTTCTTGTCATATGTATTATTTTGTAATTGCAGTTGACATGACAAAGCAATGCTTGGGTCACCGCTGAATATGAATGACTTTTGAAAGGCTGGGTTGTATGTATACTCTTGTTACAACGTCTTTCGTGATCAATAAAGGACAAAACGTCATGGAAAAAACAGCATCTTTTTTTGTTTGTTTGTCTAAAAATATGTATTATGGCTTCTTCTTAGAGGATGGCAATGATATTGATGATGATGATGATGATGATGATGATGACGACGAAGACGATGATGATGATGATAATAATAATAATAATAGTAATAATAACAATAATTTTATTTTAACAACAATAAACATGGGAATAATAAATTTTTATTTTTATAATATTGATGATGAAGATTATGACGATGGAATTGGATTGAACGGTTTCGTTTGTGTTGATGATTATTATTGATGCAGATGGTGTGGCAATATGATCTGAAGATGTCATCACTGTATTGTTTTCATTGAAGTAAGTAGAGTGAAACCATGAACTAAATCAAATGGAACACAGCGATCACGGTTAACTTTTTTAGCGATTAATATGATCTAAGTCGTCTGGAATATATCAACAGGAGCGACATCGAGCGCTCGTCGCCTTCAAGCTTTAATTCACATAAAAATTAGAAAGTATTTAACCCTTCCTATACAGCAGGTCCAAATATTGAATTGGAAAAAAAAATACAAAATAAAAAAAAAAAACAGTAAATTTATCAACAAAATTAATCAGGAGTTGTGAGAGTCTTTGACCTAAAACAGAGCAGCACGAGATCAAACTTCAGCAGCAGGTGTGACGTAAAGCTTAAAAAATGTGTGGTTGAATTCTATCATGCCGTGGGGCGATTGTCATGATTCCAAGTCCCAATGCAAGGTAAGTTTTGAAGGTTCACTTGTTGCAACTGGGTCAGTTTACTGTTTGGGTTTTAATTAACCAAGATCAATGTTATCGCTGCCACGTTTGAGAACGACAGAGAGAAAGATACACAGGAAATGATGGACGGACAGACAGACAGAAGACAAGCTGTCAGACATAATGGAAAATATGAGATATAAAGAAAAATAGAACAAAATTGCTCGTGAGCGTTGTTTCAGTCCGGTGCATGATAAAAATCCCTGGTACGGACACCGTGCCAAAGGGGTGTCTGAGGGGTGGAGGGGAGAGAGAGAGAGAGAGAGAGAGAGAGAGAGAGAGAGAGAGAGAGAGAGAGAGAGAGAGTATAATTTCTTTGAAATATTACAAGAAATTATTTTTTAAACATTTGGAAAACGCAACGTTATAATTTGTCTGTTGACTTTTGAACGAATAGTTTGCTGCGGGTAATTACTGTAGTGGATGTCTTTCATCAGATACTGATTTTGTCGATCTCAAACTTCTTACCTAGTTCCTATTGCAGTCTATCCTTACACAAGTAGGTTTGTACATGTAGTAGAGGCTTGTATGAGGATTACCGAGATACATAGACCTGAACCTTTTAGATGTGTCTTGAGGCTAATTTCATTAAGTAGATGTGTTATGCAAGAAGAGGCTCTAGATATTTTCAAGTATGCTTTCCTTCTTTATTTCACTGTGCAACTTTTTCACAGTGCATCTTTCCATTTGAGAATTACGGTACAGAAACTCAAGTTTCAATAACAAAAATCTGATGAAAATAACTTGGAAATAAAATATTATTCATCCATGTACATCATAGGAACGCTAGGCTTAGAGGTGTACGTAGTGGTAGTAGTAGTAGTAGTAGTAGTAGTAGTAGTAGTAGTAGTAGTAGTAGTAGTAGTAGTAGTAGTAGTAGTAGTAGTAGTAGTAGTAGTAGTAGTAATAGTAGTAGTCGCAATAACAGCAGCGGTAGAGGTTATACTAGTACTAAACAGCTGGTAAATTCAACCTTTAATGTTAAAAAAAAAAAAAAAACAAGAAAGGAAGAAAATGACTAGTAGACCTGATGGTTGGAAAAGGATTGAAAAAGGGGATAGTTTATGATTAAGGAGGGGTGATTTTGAAACAATTTTATCTTAAACTTTTGTATCCTGGAGACATTGTAGTATTATGTGAAAGCTTACTGATAAAGTCCTAGCATGAAAATCACGATTTGCAAGGTAGAGCATTATCGCGATTAATATCATTCTGGTGTTGCGCATTTATCTCAATGTACTTTCAGTATCATGCTGTTCAAAAAGGGAAGTAGAGAGGTGATTCTTTGCAGGATATCAACACCTCCCTGAATTGCTTGTTGTTATTTTTTTTTTTTTCCTCTTATCACAAATTTAGATCTCATAACAAACCTATCAAGATTACGTCTCGACGATGCGTTCTAGGTCAAAACAAACCGATTATAATTTTTAGCGTTATCGCCATTGGAGATGTCTCTCTTTTTTTGTCCGTATCCAATTTTCTCTCTTTAAAAAAAATTCTCCTGGTCAAAGATATGACTTTAGAATGTTCTCGAAAACGTATCACTACTTGGCCAATCTTCATCTCACAAAGAGAAATATCCTTAACTACTGTAACCTTGCCATTTATGATGGCCATTTTTTGCCCTTTAACGTTCGAGCCTACCTTGGCATTAACGTGTCGTTCCGTCGCATGTGACAATGTAGCAACCTTGAACTTTCAAGTAACATTCAAATAATGAAAACAATAAAATATAATGCATTACATTTGATAAATGATTCTCCTAGGCTCATGGACGTTTATCTAAATTTAGATGGAAAGGGATGGAGGTCTTTCTTTGGCTTGACTTTTTTTCGTCATGTAATGTATGTTTTCAATTTGTTTTCATTTATTTTGTTTTTTCGTCTTTGTGTTGTGGTATCCAATTTTCACGGCGGGTCACCAAAAAAAAAAAAATAAATAAATAATAAAATTCTGTTTCAGTTTCGAGCTGATAAATGCAGTTTTCTTACGGATTATGAAAGCATTATCTTTCACGGTTTACTAGGAAAATGAATTATATTTTCACCCTGAACGTTACTGCTTTCCTTACAATACAATATATATGATATAAAGCTGCTCTTTTAGCACTTAAAGTCGTTTGGTGTAGGCAGTAATTATGCTGAATGTCACAACCAGATGAAGGAGATAGATAGATAGATAGATAGATAGATAGATAGAGATAGATAGACAGAGAGAGAGAGAGAGAGAGAGAGAGAGAGATAGAGAGAGAAAATATGGAACTGGGAGAAAGTTATAGGCCCACTGATAGAGACGAAAAGGACAGAAAGAGGAGTAGAGAGACACGGAAAGAGGAGAAGACAAATGGCGAAAGAAAAGTATTTCTTTCCTCTTTTTTTTCTTCCTCTCCCAGCATAAGATCAAAATTAATGTTTAGATTTTTCTGGCAATCACCTAGAGGTTGTATGCTCATCTAGATCTGTTAATTCATGTACGTTTAGCAACATACAGTTTCATCGTAGGGTACTTTCACATAATTGATGAAGAAAAACATAACTGAAATGAAATTTAAGAATAAATAGTTTTTAACTTCCATGACTTGGAGTAGAAGACTTAACAATGATAAGAGCTGCGCCTGAACAACATCTTTTGAAAGTTTGTTCAGATTCACACAATTAGATTTTTTTTTTCACCCTGGCTATTGAGTGAGTTATGCTTACTTCCTTTTTCACCCTTTCTGGCCTTTGCTCTTAACTTCGTTTTCAAGGCTATTAAACATCAGATCGCATCGGCCCGCCACCTGCAGCGCCACATACATACGTTTTTCCATAAATATTTATGACTGCACTTTATTTACCGCGCTCTAAACTTGAGGTAGAGAAACAACCACGTAGCGTTTTTATTTCCACTCTTTTAATCATTTTTTTTTTCTAAAGAAATTATATATATATATATATATATATATATATATATATATACACACACACACATATATATACACACATAATAATTCGGGCTTTAAAAAGATCACAGTTCTTGATGTACATATAGATTTTTCCCCATAGCGAAGTAGACACCAGACAAGCCTTTTCAGGCCTGTAAGCTTAGCATACAATAATTTTTAAACATTCGTTACAATATTACACTTATACGTGGCACTCGAGGGCACTGGGGCTACTGTTGAATTCTATTTTTGGACGAACCTAACTTTCCCTCACACTGGTGCCTGTCTGGTTTGTCGCATCGTGTAAAAAGTTTATTTAGAATTTATCTAGATGTAGAGTTGTACACTAGTTGTAGCACCCCCTCCCCCCATGTCATGTCACAAGCTGGTTCAGCACAGTCGCCCTCCTCTCTCAACCTTTAAAACCCCACGCCTATCCCTGCGCATTCACATTTAGGGCACAACGTCGTCCGTGGGATTTTGAGTAAGCCTGTTCTGTCCTTCTGTGGTTTTAGCAGATAGGGTAAACAAACCATAGGCATTTCGCACGACTTGCCTGAGAGTTAACCGAAGCATCGCCCAAAGACATTCCCAAAGTAATTATAAGATTGAAGAGAATTACCTTCACGTAATGAGATAGACAGATACAGAATAACAGTCAGATAGGGCTACTTGTAGCCGATTTACCGGCGGATCTCATCATCATCACAGGTAGGAGTCTCGATTTCGTTTCATGTTTTCCTTTCTTACAGTTTATAAGTTCAGTAGATCTAATTTAGCACTGCTCCCTACAGTTTAAGTTAAGCCTTCAAGGTAGTCGTGATCTTGAAATATAATAATAGAGCGCAGGGAAAAAAGCGTTTAAAGCTTAACTGAATCTAAATCTCGCTCTAGACCAGGTTTAACTGGCTTACTTACAGACCCACTTTACAGGTATATTGTGTTATCTAGAGCAGATTGCCTTTCACTTTATTTTTAAATCTTGGATTCTTGTCGTGCACCCCCCCCCCCCCCCCCCCCCTTTTTTTTTTTTTGGGGGGGGGGGGGAGGGATGGGGGATGTTAGATTTTAGCACTTCATGTGAAGTAAAAATCATCAAGTGAAAAACAAAGAGAGACATAATTATATTATTCTATACGGCGCACAATACTGACACTTAGTGTCGAGAGCTGGTTTTGGCCTACAGCTTTCAATGCGACAAAAACCCTTCGCCTTTTTTCACTGCTAGCGAGAATCCATGACTGTTGAGAGAGCATACATTTTTAGCAATAATTATTTATGATTATTCAAGGTTTTTGTCACGCATTTTTTTTTTTTTATTTATGCACTGAATCTATTATTAAGAATCAGTACGCATAAAATGCTTTCATGGCTAGCAGGAAGTAAATCAGATTGTGTTCTTCCTTTTCTTCTACCCTTCGGGTCTGCTTTTGCCTCTTCTGACTTTCTTCTTTTTCTTCTGCTTCTTCTTCTTATTATTATTATTATTATTATTATTATTATTATTATTATTATTATTATTATTATTATTATTATTATTTTCATTATTTTTTAATCGTAATTCTCATTTTTTTCTAAATTATATTTTTCCTTTGTTCTCACCATACTTGTCTTAAATTTTGTTTTAGTCAATCATTATTTAATCCTGCTGCTGCTACCAGATACCAAATATTTTCAAAATAGTTATCTTAGCAGTAATGTTGATAACCCTTAAAAATAGATTAGGCCGGATACATAATTTAGTATGGTAGGTTGCTGATCAATTGATATGAGAGAATGGAGTATCGTGACTCCAAGTGGGATATAATCTTTGTCAGCTCCATCGAGTAAAACAATGGTTCACACATTAGTACAGCATGGTAAGGGCGTTGTAACTTTTGTTTAGAATAATCTATTACAGAATTAACCTGATTGATCATAAGCCAACAATTGCGCTTATAATACTTTTAAGACAATGACAACAGTTACTGGCTGCCAAATATAATATTTAAGTGTTATTCTATATTGCGACTAATTTTTTTTTCCAGTCATCCACTTGATTTCATTTTGTTTTTCAATATTGAGACAAATGTCTAAAATGGCTTCATGATAGTCTTTAGGTTTTAGCAAGAATTAAAAGTTAAGGTTTGGCCATTGCGCCACCCTTGGAAGCTTTCAGGGTCTTATTCCAGCTATATGAGAAAAATAGACGAAATCACGTCCCCTTAACAACGCTTAATTTCTGATTCTAAACAAAAATTACGATTTATCTACTCTCAACGCTTTAATCGATCCCTTAACGAAAGAATTACCTTGCTGGAGGTTTACTTGCTGTAATTTAACCCACTTCGAAGTAAACCTAACAACTAAAGTATGTTACAGGTCCCTACTGCTTTCAGATCGTTTAGAATCAACGGTGACACCACTCTTTTCTCCCTGTACTTCGACCTCACTACCACAAACATAACTCCATATGCCAACGTGCACCCTACTGATCATAATAAACGATTTTAGGATTTCATTATATTCTCGTCGGAAACCTGGTCTTATAGCCGTAGTGCAGCCGCGATCTTTTAGGCCTGCCGGGGTACGTATTCTAACAATATTTAGGCCTAAAACATGTCTACATCAAAACGATCGTCTCGACCCAGTAAGTTAATGCAAAGGCTAAATCATTTACCCACTGTACAGAAGGCTAAGTGAGATTGTAAATCAACAATATAGGTCGCATATCTCTGGGCACGGTGTGACAGTCCGTAATGATAACTAATTTTTATCTCAAGATGATTATCCATGTTGTTTCGCCTTGCCTAATCACACTATAACGTGCCAGAAGAACCGAATTAGGATATAAAACACTGCTGTAGATTGAACGATTCAGTTAGCCAGTAGTACAAGGCAGTTGATTGTAGATGCAGTCTACACTTTCAGAAAAAAAAAAAAAAAGGTAGACCTATTGTGTTTTTTCCCACTTGTGATGCTCTTTATTACTTCCTTGTCGCTGCGATGTAAGATCAAATGAAAGTATAATATTTTACTTTATAATATCTCTAGGAAATGTACAGCCGCACACTTTCCAACTCTTGCCCTATATTGATTTATTATGTGATTCTTTGGAGGTGATGTTCTGCAACGTATCGTCGTAAGCGTTTTTATTTAAATAATTTAGTTTATTGATATGACTTAAGCTGTTGGCAATTGTCCAACAACGACAAGTACTACTGCTGCTGCTGCTGCTGCTGCTGCTGCTGCTACTACTACTACTACTACTACGACGACGACGACGACGGCGGCGGCGGCGGCTACTATTACTAAGAATTATAAGAGCAAGAGTTATAGGTAGTGCTCAGCAATGGTTGTAATAGATATAAGTATACATATCTTCGCCACGAAATTCTCTTTTAGGGCGCATAGTGGTGTTCTCTTTGATTGGCAAGGCGATGGGTACCGAAGCATCTATTACTCGATGGTTCTAATCTCACAATGGCAATCTTTTTTCGGTCATTTTCACTTAAAAGCCTCAACCTAACCACTGCTGAGAACTACCTAAAACTGGCTTTAATGATTCTTACTCGATTAACCCAGTGGTTTGCCTCCTCTAGATCTAAATTTGATACTACTGCTTGGCTTACTGATCCTGCTGAAGCCACTACCATCTCGAATTTTTCTTTCACAGCTTCTTTAAAAATCGGCTGCTTCTGTTATAAAAGACAAAAACAGGTGACAATAAGAAAAGTTGATGATATTTTAGTGTCTCACTAATATAACCTCTCCGAGATTTACTTACATCTTGCAATAAACAGGATTCTTTAACGATTTGAAGGGAGTTTAATATGCCTTAAGTCTATACAGACAGAATAATCTATGATTTAACATGAAAGGTGAAAGTAGTAGTAGTAGTAGTAGTAGTAGTAGTAGTAGTAGTAGTAGTAGTAGTAGTAGTAGTAGTAGTAGTAGTAGTAGTAGTAGTAGTAGTAGTAGTAGTAGTAGTAGTAGTAGTAGTAGTAGTAGTAGTAGTAGTAGTAGTAGTAGTAGTAGTAGTAGTAGTAGTAGTAGTAGTAGTAGTAGTAGTAGTAGTAGTAGTAGTAGTAGTAGTCAAGACAACAGTCATCATGGTTCTATGACTGAATTGTTGCTACATGTTTTATCTCATGATTACATTGAAATTATCACTTAAAGATGTTCGTCATAAGAATTCATTAATATAGTTTATAGGCTTCTACGTAGATATTAAAAATAAAAATTAATTGAATAATTAAAAGCAAAGAAGCTGATTAAGAATGCGACTAAAACCTGCATGTGATGATTCTTTGTCGCTCATCACGAAGCGATATTGTATGCGTTTTTGCGATCATCATCCACATCCTGCACGAACTGGAGAGACAAGACTGGTAGCCACGAAAACATTTTTGTTTTAAATGTGACATTTCAGATTCTTAGCCAGCTCATTTATTGATTTATCATATCATTAAGTGTTACGGAAATGCTATCCCGTTAATTCAAAAGCAATATTTAAACACATCGCCATTGAAGATAATCACAAATTAAAAAGAAAATTATATATATGTATATGTGTGTATATATATATATATATATATATATATATATTTAATACTGACTCAATGCAAGATGTCTATTTGTGGCATGTGAAAAGTTGATGAGGACACGATTATACTTTCACAAAGCTTTTAGCCGAATCACTTCAATAATAAAGTAGAGGTCCACTTAACGGATGAATCACACGACACCTAGTTCATTGACTCACTGATACTAGTGATAGGTGATTATCTGTGCGATAAATAGGAGTCTAACCGAAACTAGTCTACCACAAGGAATGGTAGTACTGCTTCGATAAGAAGTCTTCCGGTATATCATTGTTGACAAACTGCCACACTTTAAAGAAAGACAGAATCTGTTAATAGCAGGTAGCCATACTGTAAGTGGTTTATTTTTCGCTCATATACATTTTTGTTATCACTTGACCTTTACCGTCGACACCACCGTGTTAACATTAGGGCTGAAGAAAAAGAAAAAAAAAAAGATTTATACACTCACAAGTATTTTTATTTTTTTTTTTGTTATAAATAGTCATTTAATAATTATGGCCCTAAGCCTTCTGGATATCTTTAGTAAATTGAGCTTATATTTATATCAATGTTGATAATGATGATGATGATGATGATAACAATATTATTATGATCATGATGATAATAGTAATGATGATTATGATGAAGGAGATGGTGAAGGGGACGAAGTAAAAAAAAAGAGGAGGGGGAAAAGGAAGAAAAGAATAAGAATGAGTAGAAGTAGGGGAAGTTTGTGGGGGAGATTGGGGGAGACGGGTTGGGATTACTTGATGTAAGAGAATGAAAAAATAAATTCAGATGAAATACCACATTATTTGCTCCTGTATTTTAATCTAACATAAACAACAGCCATGATATTTTCTTTCAGTAAAGATTAAAGAACTTGGAAAAAAATGGCAGAGGCACTCTCAGAAGACAGTATTGAATTTTGGAGAAAAAAGTCCAGCGAACAGGAAGAGATTATCAAGACTTTGAGTGGTCACTGCATTAAGGGTAAGGGTAAATTAAAACTTTGTGTTGTAGCATTAGCATAACTTGTGCTTCTTCACTATCAAATAACTTTTAGGCTTGTCTATCAATGTATAAATGCAAAGTTAGATTTACAATCATCATCAAGTTGTGTTAATTATTTCACCTAAAATTCATAATTATTTCATATTTTGTTCATTTATAAATCTTACTCCATCTGTTGATATTTTTATAGTTTTTTTTTTTTACGTGGATAATTTGGTTAACTCCTGTTTTATCTCTTTTTTTTTCAAATTACTGCATGTTATTTTAATTAGTCAGTGTCTTCTTAAAAAAAGCAATCCGAAATGAAAGACTCAGAACTTCATAAACATTATATTTTATCAGATACCCAGGCTAATCTATGTCTATTATTCACAAACATTTTGCTTGCCATTTTTCAGTTATAAATAAGCATGAAGAGCTTCTTGTTAACTTCCAGAAAACACAGGATCAGGTATGACATTTTTTTAAAGTGTTGTCTTTAACTACCTTTATTTGAAAAGTGCACTTTGTTCCATACTTGACCTTAAGGCAACTAGAAAACGTGAAATGGTGCATAATGTCGTTTTGGAAAAGAGTAATTTTATCTGCTGTTTCTTGCAGTATTATCTAATTAAGTTCCTGAGTCCTGCGTGTTATTGGTTTTTAGTCAGTGTTGATAAATACAGTTTTTTTCTAAAATTATGGTAAATAATATATTGTGATGTTATTGGCTCCATGCTGTATGATTTAATTAGCAGACTATTTATTTGTTGGATTGTGTTTTATTTGTGCTCAATTTTCGTATAAATGTAAATTCTTCCCATTATTTTACAGTACTTGGTGCTGGTTGAAAAGCTGAAAGAACAGAAAGAACAAGTAAAGAAGGCGAGAGATGGTAAGCGTCTTTCATTGCTTTCTTCAGCTATGTTTCCCGTGTTTGAATTATAATGGAAATAGTGCATCTTTTCTATTTTGTCTTGGTTGGTAAAAATCACATGATTATAAATATAATTCTCTAGAATTACATTTTTTTTTAATTGATTTTAGTGTCTAATTTGAAATCCAGGCATGCTTATAATGAAAAAAAAGTTCTTTTTGAGGTGACTGTAAATTTAAAAAAAAAAAATTTATTCAATCTTTCTCTTTTAAAGCCATTTACATAAGTGGTGTTGTAAATTATTTGTATCCATGGCACATAGAGAAGATTGTATTATATTTATTGTTTTGCTTATTTGGTTTTTGTGTAGAGCTTGGTTATTTCATTAATACTTAATGTAAATTGAAATGATTAATTTTAATTTGGTGTTGTTAAATAAAATTATATATTTAAAAAAAACATTTCAAATTTCTTTTCTTACAGTGCTGGGTCCTGTTATGAGGGAGTACCAAGAACTGAAGGAGAAATATGATATTGCTATTCGCTGCCAAAAAGAGGCTGAGTCATTTGCTTCGAAGGTAAATAAATGTAAACAAAAGATCCTTAATTTTTATATAGCAAAGCAATTCAATCTGGTGGTCACATGCTGCGATATGTCTTAACATTTAAACAAATTTTCCTATAAAACTTTTTTTTAAGAAAAATGTATAGTACAGGGATCTTAATTCACTACTTTAATGGTGCATGAATTTCACTCTTCATACAATAGTACTTTTTGATTTTTGTTTAGTATTAATTTTATCACAACATACTCTTCTAACACCTGAAGATGTCAGGCTTTTTTTCTTTCTCTTTCATGCTTACAATCTTAATACCACTCTTTTCCTCTTGACTTTTTGGTCAAGTGATTCTTTAGCTTCTTTTATCATTTCTGGCTTGCCTTTGCCTTCTATCCAAGTAGGACATTGCTAAAATTTGTTTTACAAAGTAGACAAAAAAAATTTGTAACAATGTGCAATTTTTCAATAGGTCAACTCCAACAACGTCAAGATGAAACGTCAAAGTCAAATGATAATGACCAAAATTGCTGCTGGACAAAATTTCGTTTCTATCAATTTTGATGATGAGATTGAAGATGTAGAGGAAGAGCCAAAGAAATATTATGAATCACTGGACAAGAAAATCGAAGGTTCTCTTTTTTTAAATATTTATAGTAAATTCTGCTTGTTTGAATAAAAGTGGAAAGTTGGAAGTAAGAACTTTCATTAGCACTAAGTTAAGGTCAATACAAAACATCATGAAACAGTTAGCTCTCAAGTTTCAATTTTTACCACATGCCCTTTTATGTTAAATAAACTTTGTTTCACTCTCTTTCAATTGATTTATGAGATTGAGACTTTGTTTTTGACATCAAAATGTTAATGCTCAGAATCAATGTGTATATATTTGTGCTTTTAACTGTATGATCATGAACAGTCTTGGTTTATGACATGTAGAATCTAATTGACAAATGGTCACAGTGGGCAGGTAGAACTATTTGACCTTAGTAGGAAGCTGCATTAAAATACATCTTTTAAGGTTTGAAGATTTAAAATAAATCTTTTTTTTTCTTTCATTCAGAGATACAAAAGATGTTTACTCATGTTAAATTTTAAATTGTCTTATTTTTTTTCCAGAGCTTAGTGCTGAAAAAGCTAGCCTCAGTGCCAGTGTTAAGATCCTCAGAGAGGATTTGGATATAGAAAAAGAAAAGAATGAAGGTCTGAAGAAAAGGGTAAGTTTCTAACAAAAGAAATTTATAAAAAAGAATAAAAAAATAATGAGTAGGAAGCAATATGATCCTTTTAATTACTTTACTTTGAAAAATTGAAAGGTACTGAAAGATTAATTGTAGTCAAAAGAAGACTTTAAACTGAATTTAAGATGCATAGGATCTTCTGGATAACTGCTCATATTATTATAATCTACTCTTCTATTTGGAATATCTTTTTCATTCTTGTTGGAGTTTAAATATCAAATTGTAAATAGAGGATATAGTCACAGAATTGGCAAGACCAAATGCATTTTGAGCCATGTTAATGATTTTTTTTTCTTTCATACAATCCCTGAGTGATTTCCTTAAATTTCTCTTATGAAGAGGAAAAAGAGAGCATTGAAAATATGTGAAATATGTGCCTGGAATATTTGCGTGGTGTTTTTTATTTTTTTTTATTGCAGTTTTTTTTAATACATGACTTGAGAACTAGAGCTATATTTAATCATTTTGATTCAAAATTGCACTTTCTTGCCTCTAAATATTTTTTTTTAAATTTAACTGCCAACAGCTAGAGGAGTACAAGGTTGAGTTGAAGCGCTCCAATGATCGTGTCAGTAGACAAGATAAAGAACTTGTCCAGTTAGCAGAAACATCTGAAAAAGCTCTCCACGAGTACAACACCTTACAAGAGCAATATATGTATGAGGTGGTCAAACTCAATGCAGCAAATAAAAGAACAAATCAGGTTTGTCATTTATTTCTATATGTTCAAGCAAAGAAAAACATTTTGTTAAGAAGAACTGAAGAAATAGGGTGTTCCAGGTCCAATTTTTTTTTATTAATAATTGCTTAGATATTTTTCAAAACATAAGTTAGTAGCCTTTCACACAGATAGAAAGCTTTTCATCAAATTCAGTAAAATCCACCACATTTGAGCAAAATGTCTTATTCCAAAATAACAATACCTATGATTAACTTGAAAAAGAACATGCTGTATCCAAAACACCTATTTTCTTGGAAGGTGGGCTTACTCAAATTAGACAAGGAGGGACTTTGAAGAATTGGTTCATATAGATATTGTACTGACTGAATTTGTAAGACTGATATAATTTGCTTACTCATTCAAATTAAGTCTATTTCTTTTTCAGCTGAAAGCTGAGAGTATGGCTGCAAAACGACAAAGTGCTGCTGCTATGGCAAACATAGGTGGTGACCAAAAACTTATGAAGGCTCTTATTGATATTGAGGAACTCACAACAAAATATGAGAATGACAAGCAGACTTATGAAAATAAGGTATTTTGCTTCTTATGGAGGCACAATTACTCTTAATTATTATTAGGAGGGTACAACTTTATCACAAAAAAATATCAAGAGAAAACAAACAGATCCTCTTTCTTTTATTAGTTCTTACATGTGTTTTGTTTTCTGAGCTATTCACCATATACATTATATTATCTCTACTTAAATTGATGTTTTTTCCTCAATTAGTTCTGGATCTGTGAGAATTTATTTGTATTGATGCTGTCTATATGCATGTCCTCTTTCGAAGTTTGAATCTAAAATTCTAACTGCTTCTTCCAAGTTAGATTAATATTTTCATCCAAAATAGCTATTTTTTTTCCTTTGCTGAGCCCTTTTAACTTACAAATGCAACTTATGTGGTGTGATCACTTTAAAGCATTGCTGTCCTTTCTTGATTTTGCCTTTTGCTAAACAAAATCAGGTGGCTCATCTTCACTGTTGTTTGTGTAAGCATTAGTTCTGACTATATTTTTTTATTTTGCTTGTGTTATTTCTCTTTTACTATCTTTTTGTGTCTTATTTTAATAATTATTCCATAATAACTTGGGGCTCAATATGTGTTTATTCTCTTTTGAACTTTGCATACATTTGCTGTTATGAGAGCTTTTATTTTGCTACAAGAATATAAGCAAAATCTAAAGGATCTTAAGGTATTCAAAGT
>JAWDGP010001093.1:0-52500 GCA_033675545.1 Elysia crispata | reverse complement strand
ACTTCTGTATATATATAACGGTACACCCCGGTGTAACGGCTTTCCTCTCCCCCCTTTTTTTCCTGTTGAACAATAGTAAAAGTTAACTGTTATAATGGCACTCACGACCTTTCTTTCTGTTAAAACAGCACTAGTTAGGAGGAGCTGTTCACTATACAGATAGTGACAAATTAAAAATTTTTAGTCCAACCAAAATACCTCTCAAGTCAGTCAGCAGAGTGCTGTGCACTGTCACCACACTAACAATACTCCCCTCCTCTTCCTCCATCCTTCTCCCTTTCACCATCATTATACAGTCCGCACTACCTGAGTGCCTGTCATGTCACAGTACTAGTACATAATTACAATCTTGTGGTACTGATAGGAATGCCTCTCCCCCCTCCTTTTCCTTCCCAGTTCCCACTTCACCCTCTCTGTTTCAAAGGCAGCCAGTCGTCTTGCATAATGCATCAGCTTGTAAAATGTATTTTTTTTTAAAAAGTACAGATTTGCTTTTAGTACAAGTCACATCCGATAGCCATTTAATGAAGGAAAGCAAACTGTGCTAATTTTAAATATTCTGAGTTAAAAACTTAAATCTCATTTCTGTAATTTTTTTTTTTATTTAAACAGATCGGATGCTTTTAATGATCTCTGCTGTAACAGTAATCTAATATGACAGCTTCAAAAAAAAAAAAAATCCTGTTTATGCTGTTATATCAAAAGTTTACTGTATATAGTTACTTTTTGCTCTTTTGAATGTAAAATAACTTTGGTTTTAATTCAAATAAAGGAAGAAATAATACGTCTCAAGGAGAAAAGTTACCAAAAATGATCTTATTCAAGTATTTAAGGCCCAGTATTTTTTTCTTCCCTCAAGAGCAAAATGAATAATATCCTTAATAGTAAGAAAATATAACACAACTTTTAAATGGCAAGCAGCTTCTTAGATTCGCAAAATGAATCAAGAACTGAAAATTTGTTCCACTGCGAAAGGAAGTGTTTTATAGTAGTTGTTATTGGACCAGTTGATGACATTGCTGGTTCATTCATATAATGTGTAGTAAGTTTTTTCATAAAAAAACGCAAGAATGATCTTTGCAGCTTTTTTTTCAGGCATCAAGATACATTGCGTTTTATTCTTTTCATTCTCATACAGCAATCTTTGCCAGAGGACAATTCAGCAGTGTCAGAACTTGAAGGAATTTTGGTATGAAATCTTCTTTTTTCTTTCTTTAGTATAATTCATTTGCCTTTAGTATAACAATGCTGGTTTTAAAATGACATTATGATACACATATTATGCTGAAATTTGAAAAAAAAATTTAAAGAGAATGTTACTTGAGAAAATCAGTCTATCGGTTTTTGCAGCATGGCAATTGCTTATGTAACAAACTGACTTAGAAGGAGCAGTTTAGGGAATTGCTTGGTTTTCAAATCTGAGCCAAATACAAAACATGGATTCCCATTAGACAAAAATCCAAGATGATAATGCATCTGTCAATAATATAACTAGACACCTTTCTTATTGTGTCATGGGGTAGAGGCATACCAGTAATTGCCCAGACAGTTTGAAGCCATGCCTGAAGAACAATAGAGTTCATAGGCGAGAGCTAATACCTTTGTGATCTCTCAATCGTCCGTTGCTTACTGCTTGAATCTCATTTTAGAATGTTTACAATGTACATGTATTTTTTTCCCTTTTGCTTTGAAGAAAAAAATGAAAAAGTCCAAGAGCGAGGAGGATCTTACTGCAGCAGAAGATCCTTTTATGGACAAAAATTCTGAGCTGGGACAGATTTTCAAAAAGATGCAGCAGAAAAAGCAAGGTTGGTTTTCAATTGCTTGTCTTCATTTATTAAGTTTAAACTTTCATCAAGGTCTTATTTACTTTAGTCTTTCTCACCCTAGGTAAATTGGATTACAATAAGACTAAAAGCTTGAATAACTAATATATTATTTTATTAAAAGTACAAACAAATATATATTTGTATTAAACCAAAATATAGGAATTCTGATCACATTCCAAGACAATAATTGATCTTTCGGACCAAATAACTAATTTACGAATAATTTACCTTTAAATGTTACTTATAAAAGCTGATGAAGAAATTATAAGTGTTAACAGTTTACAACTTCATGAACATTGTTTTATAAATGTGTTCTGTAAGGGGAATGAGAAAAAAATCAATATGTTCATTTTTTTATAACGTTTGTATAAAAGTCTATGGTTACCTCAAAAGTACAAAGCAAAAAGAAGTATAATTTTATAATCATGATTCTTTAAAAAGAATCTGAAGGAAAGTCACTATTGGAAATGCATAGAAATGGCATTTAATTTATTTGAATCTCTAAGCTGACCATCAATATTCAAATTATATCGTTTAAATACATGTAGAAGAAATTTTGAATGTGCTTATTTGACATTGGTCCGATTTGTTGGCACCCAACAAATTAGATCTTCTTTAATTTTATATTGATAGCTACATTTCAAGTAAAAAATGTTTCTAGAAATTTTTTTACCTGAATCAAAGCTTATGTAGAAAAGTTGTTTGTTTTTACATTTTACTCTTTTAAAAAGCAATACTGCATTCAAGGCTGTAAGGTATTCCTCTTCCCACAAAACTAGCTCCAAATCTCTTAGAGCATCGAACAAATCAATGGGAGTTTTCAATTAAAAAAAAAAAGAATATATAGTTTTTACTTACAGTAGCATTTAGAATTTTTAAAATGAGTGTTTGAGGTAGGACATGAACGGGGGAAAAACTTCTGTTTATAATTTTCTTTTGTTATTGTTTTGGGTTTTTTTTTTGTTTTTTGTTGTTGGTGCTTTCAGAATCATAGCCTTTGTTAAATTTTATTGCTTTAAGATACTTCAAGAGTCTTGAAATTTTAAAGTATATATAGTAATTTGTCTTGAGTTTCAGGAGACAAGAATCATCCTTTGAACATTAATAAATAATAATCAGTTGTTAGGTTGTTAGAAATCTCTAACAAAGGAAAATCCACAAAATAACTAAGAATGTCTTTACTTAATGGACAGAACAGCTGTTGGGTTTTCTCAGAACTCAACCCTTCATCAAGTTTACTAAGTCTGAGCTCCTTGGAATTGGAACATAAAATATTATTGCATGGTAGACATTTTTACTTAAAGTATTTACAAAAATGTGTTCTTGGTAGTCTACAGCCAGAAACAAATTAAAAAAGTAAAATGTAAAGTGGAGTTCATGTGTTACGTTGTTCTCTAGTGAATACACTGTATTATATGAAGATGATGTTCAACATGTCCTTGACCTCTAATAGTTTATAACAAATTCACAGCAACACTTTTGGAAAGTTTCTCTGCTAAGTTGAAATAATTCAAATATTGTAATCCAAGAATAAAAAAATGAGTCAACTATTGTTAAAGTAAAAAAAAAAGAATAAGAGCTAAGACTTTGTTTTATTTAGCAGGTTTGACAGTTGTCACCTTAGCCTTTCAAACTAAGAAAAGCAAATATTTGCTTTCACATATTTTAGGCTTGTTAAAAGACAGATTCATTTATTCAACGCTCTGACTTAATGGTCTATATTACTGAAAGATATGTCACACTTATGTTACTTGTGGTTTAGCTTCCATGAAATCAGAGCAAACATTAATTTGTCTGCAGATACAGATAAGCCTTCCAGAATGCCCCCAACTCCATTACCAAGAAAGCTATCCATCATTCAAGATGAAGATGAAGAAACAAATTAATTTTTTTTTGACGGGTAAAAATAATTTTTTTTTTCTTTTTTTTCATGTTTTTTTTTCCTTCACTTCAAATTTCCTTGTAAACAGCCTTTGATAATTTGATAGTATATACAAAAGTGGATGACTGTATTGAAAATAATTTTCAGAATATTTATTTTATGTATGACAAGCTGTTGCAATGAATGGAAGGAAACTGTTGTAGCTCTATTATTCTTAATTTTAAACTACATGTGTATATTTACATTAATCCTGAATCTTTTATAT
This sequence comes from Elysia crispata, assembly GCA_033675545.1. Classification (NCBI taxonomy): domain Eukaryota; kingdom Metazoa; phylum Mollusca; class Gastropoda; family Plakobranchidae; genus Elysia; species Elysia crispata. Next base: position 48,524 of record JAWDGP010001093.1, on the reverse strand, counting down.
TGATAAAGATTCTGAATGATAAAAATATTACCAACCTCATCATTCTTTTTAGTGCTTATCAATTTTATTTGTTTTCCTATAGGTTTAAAATTTAGAGATAGGATTTTTTACTTTTTTGTTTTTTTTATTTTTTTACATATTACGTCGTTACAGTATCTTATTTCAGTTTGCCATCATTTTTTTTATTTCAGATTGCTTGCTAAACCATTGATGTGAAGAAGCTTATAAGTGAGGCATTACCTATGCAAGTGTCTTACATGAACAAATCGCCCTGTTTTTCCAAAGTGATATTTTGTTTTAATACACTTATCACTTAATATCCAGACTTCACAAAATTTAGAGTTTTATTATTCATTAAAAATAAGGGGACAGAATAGCTCAGTGGCAATCATGATGACCCAACGGTGCTCTTTAATTTGAGCCGTGCTATCCTTCACTTTTAGTTCTTGTGCGATAATTGTAAAGCTTGCACATACTATTGTCTCATTCTCAAACATATGCAATTGTTTTTTATACTTTCAATCAATATTACAGTCAAGTCCAAATAAATCGAATCCGGATAGTAAGAATTCTTGGATATTTCAAAGTCAATTAAATTTACCGAATATTTCTCTCTTTAAGATTTATTAAAAAATATCTGTTTATTCGAAATTGAAAAGACGCATCCGGTTAATTCAAAGCCATCTTGGCGGGGTTTTTTTTAAAGCAGTTTTCTTAGCTTGTAAAACAAAGAAAGCAATGCTATGCTGGTGCGGCATGCGATTCTAGTGTGTGTATGTGTGTGTTTCTCTCATATACAGACAAGAGTCTGCAATAACACTAGGAGAAGGAAAGGGAAAGGGGTTAGGCCCATGAATCAGGTGTCTCTTTCTCTATGTATCCTGATAATTCAAATTTCGGATAATTTGAAATCTTTTTTTATCCCATTGACTTTAAATTAACCGGACTCAACTGTATTCAAATATTTTTGAATTGGTGAAAAAATAGAATTTTGTATAATGTAGTTTTATTTTGAGATAAAAATCAATTCAAAGTGGATAGTCTTTTTTTTTAATCGAATATAGAAGACAAGAAACTCATTTCTCCTGGGTGCAAGACAAATGTGTTTTTGTTTCGATTTATGAAAAAAAATTCCAAATGGTTCTTGAATCAGGAAACTTAGTATGGGGGCCTAAAGGTTAAGTGAATTTCTCTTGCTTTGTGCAATTTCAATGATTTCCATACTTTTTCAATGAATTCATTGTAGATGTTTTTGTTGTTTTGTTTTTTTTGTCCCACATACTCAATCTTTTATTCAAAGGGATTAATAAAGAGAATATATATATTTTTTTCATCCTTTTATATTTCATTTTGTATGTTGTTTAAGATGGCACATAATATTTTACACACGATACTTGTTGCACCATACAGGGAGAAAAGAGCATAGTGAAAAACCCTTCTTTTGTTTTAAGCCTTGAAAAACAAAAGAGACTTTAAGAATTTTTTTAAATTTTTATTTTGTGAAATTCCATGTCCCTCAGAAGACTAGACTAAAAATTAGCCCTTTTTGACCTCTGTTGCCAAGTAGATTTAGAAGTTTGTTCTCCCAGTTAATAGAAAAACCTTTTTTTATCTCTTCTTAGTAGAATATAAATAATTATGAGAAGCCAAGTAGAAAAAAAAAACTTTGAACGCTGTCAACCGACATATATGTGTAACAAAATGAAGATAGGTAATAAAGATAAAAATCATGGCCACACAAATTGGCTGCATACAATTTTATTGAATTGAGCAAAATATATTCTTACATAAACAAATAAAACAACGAAAAAAAAAATTTGCAAGTTAGTTTTGCAGTATTTTTATAAACTTCACCTCTATTCTTATCAGTATTATTATTATTTCCTTAAAGTAATTAACCTAAGATCATTAAAAATGTTGTTAAGGCTAGTGTTGCATTTAGATTCTACAGTTTGCCAACCTAAAAGCTAAAACTGTGCCACCTAGTGAAAATGCATTGAGTTACAATTCACTATGACTAAACACTGGTTGATATTTCCATCAAACAATAAAGTGTGACACATTTTATCATTGTCATTATCTATCCTGTTTGTCCTTTGTTATTAAGTAAATCTTACCAAGTGTTTGGTATTTTTCACAGCCAAATTTTTCAACTTTTGCCAGAGAATTCAAGATCAAGCTGAAAAGTTGTCTGGATTCTCTTAAGAGAGAAAAGAAATTTTGGTTTTCTTCATGTCATTAATGAGTTATTCAATGACCATTTTGGGTTCTCGAGATGTAGCTAATGTGTATAAGTAAGTATGGTTTCCTACTATATAGATGCGGCTGAGAGTTGTATTTCAGTGAAGTGATCATTTGTAAATTTTACATAAGAATTTTTTGCTGCAAAAAAAACTTTTCTTTTCACTTAAAAAAATTGTTTTGCCATTAAAAATCCTATAAATTTCCTATTAAGGAGTGCATGAAATATTGAAAAGCTAAGCAGGACCGTTCAAAGTATTACAGTTTGAGATACCCGTTGAGAAAGAGATAAGTGTTTTACTGGTCTAAAAATGTAGCGATCAAAAATTCCATCTTATTTATTGAAAATGGAATATTAATAACAGCTAGGTAGTTTTCATGCGAAGAATTAATTACAACACTTATCTTTTGCCTTGTGATAATTCCAATGGAGATAAAATGATAATATTGATACTAGTAGAGATACATTTAAAAACATTCTTAAGAATACAATGGTAAATAAACTTTTGTGTTCCAAAAAAGATGGATGCTGCATTTGAACAAACAAAAAAAAATACTTTGCATCAACCCGCAATTTTCACAAAAACTAACATATTAGTTCTATATCTTAACATAGAACACCGCAAAATTCATTCAATTTGCTTCAGAAAGTCTACCTAATACATAGCACTTCATTATGCTATAGAGTATGGCAGATTTGATGTGACATACAAAATGCTATTTGTCTTCATTCACCTGAGATCTAAAAGGGTAAAAAATTTATAAGCCTTAGTCCCACCGAGAGGCAACTTTGGATATAAATTATTCATCTCTAAACTGCCCAAGTCAAAAACAAATGGGAGACATCCTGCCCTGTCTGGGTTTTTAACAACAATTTAATGCAATCGCCACATCTAATAATGACAGACAAAATAAAACATTTTTAAAAAGTGCTGAGTTAGGTTTAGCAAAATGTCACGAATAAATGCATCAATAAATAAGAAACAAGACAAATATAACACATAGAATAGATATACATGTAACTTCTAAGAGTGTACAGATTTCTTTTTCTTAATATTGTTTGAAGGTATGCTTCTTCATCTACTTTAATCCTCTTTGGTTCTCTTGTTTCTAAAATCTCTTCAATGAAGTATTCTCCATTTCTATGAAAGGCCAATCTGCTCATAATGGTTGCAAAAAAAGTCAATTTAATATTCATAATTATAAAAATGAACCCAATGTGTTCTCTTAATAAAAGGAAAAGCATATTCACATGTCACTTTAAATATCTGTCTACACAGCTACATTTTGTGCAAATTTGATATGCAAGTTACAGATTTGGAGGCTGTCATATCCTTCTTGTATAAACGTGCATTTCAGTGGGTCTCAATGCATTATCTCAAACCTTTTAAAGCATATACACAATTAAGATTATAATTCATTGACTTGAGTTTTTATGCAAACAATATAGAATTAATTGCGAAGGGCAAAGACTTGGTAACTTACAGATGACCACTTCATATAGTCAAAGAATATTTTACCAATTACACACCTCACATGAAATTTTAAATAAAACAATCGTATAATTTTACTGTTGGTGAGGCTTTGTGTGATACAATACAAAGTTCTCGATCTGTCCTGAGAGTGCAGTAGATGTGAATAAATTAAGGTTAAAGACCGTGGATTTTACCGTCCTGTTTATAGATTGGTGAAGATCATTATTTCATCGGAGAGACATTGATCTGAGAGGTCCAGACTTTCCACTCTTGAGTCTTGCTGAGGTTGTTTCTACTTTAGATGTGACATCCCCAAAATTGTTTATCCTCGACGACAGCATGGCTTCGTCCCGTGTGTTGAGGGAGAATGATGTTAAAAGGCCATCATCAACCTCCCTGATGCGCATGGGCGGCCCTGCTCGATACTCTCGAACCTCTTGGTGAATGCGAAACATTTCCTCAACGTTGTTGTCTTCCTTGGCCCGCTTCAAGCGGTCTGACTGCTCCAGCAGAGTGTGGCGTCGTGACTCCAACAACGCAGCTTTTTCTACAAGCTTTGCTTGTTCTTTTCCTGCCTCCTCATGCACTTTGGCCTCTAGTGCTTTTTCTCGCTCATCCAAAAGTTGCCGGAGTCTTGCCATGCACGTCTTGACTTCATCCAGTAATGACTCACGGATCTTATCCAGGGCCCCTGTGACGGCTTCCAGTGCAATCCGCTTCTCTTCTAGACTCACAGCTTCTCCATCCATCTCGGTAATAGCACTATCCAACACAGGCGTGTATTTTGCGAGTGCATCTTCCAAATCCATGACTAAATGCCCTTCAGCCTCCTTATGGTCTAGTACCGTACAGTCTCGACACACCGGTTTTACGCAAGGTTCACAGAAGAAATTTAGCGGTTGTAAGCTATGCTTAGAACAAAATGTCACTGTGTAGCGTTCTGTGTGGTTAACAAAATCCATCAGCTGCACGACTCTGTGATCTGTGGGCAGCCGCCTAATGTTGTCTTCTGTCGCTATGAAATTAGCTCTGCAGGTCGGGCAACTGACATTGACTGCAGACACTGGGGCGGAAATGGGCAGACGGATGCTGCTGTGAAAGTTGTTACGATGCTCAGTAGCCGTCCTGTACATGTGCTCTATACAAGAATTGCAAAAGGAGTGATGGCAAGGGAGCATGCGCGGTAGTTTATCATTGTCAAAGCGCTCGCGGCAGACGGGGCATCGTAGAAACTGTTCCTCAAAGCGGTCCTCATCAAGCACCATGCTGCGTTTGTTTAGGGCTAGACTGCTTCCCCTTAGTTCTTCTTGAAGGCTCACTGGAGACATTCAGAGAATGGTAAAGGAACATGTGAATATGTTATTAAAATTATTGGAAGTATGAACTCCAGCATCTGCAATGTCTGTTTCCATACTTACCCAGATATATCAACAACTTCGCTTTGAAATGATTTATTTGAACAAAAAAAAAATAGGACCTGTTCCAAGGATCTTAAGAACCATATCATTATCGAGCTTTATAATTTCAGAGGATTTGTACGGCTGAATTCTTGTATGATTTGGTAAATACATCGGGCCCTTAAACTGAACATTAAAAAAAAATTCATTTCACCTAATTTTCTTATAAAATGTCACAATTACTTTATGAAGTTTTGAGTTCATAGAAACAAGATTTTCCGTAGCTTGCCGCTCCGTCCACCTGGGTTTTTTTTTTCCCTGACTGGTAAATTCTAAGTTCCGGATTTGAGATACCCTAGTTTCGTTTCATATTTACGATAATATTTGCTATTCTCATCATGATTCCTTTTCTTTCTTCTCCTTGACAATTTTTTTCGCTTTCTCTTTCTCCTTTTCTTTGTTTCCTCATTCTTCTTCCCCTCCTCCTAATAATTTTATCAGCTAATCGACATTTTTCTCTTTTCTCTTGAGAATGCTTAACATCAACATAGCATCTTTTAGTCATGGTGATGATAATCACTTTTATTTGGCTAAGTTCGTCATCAATTTTCACACTGTGCGGTAGGTTACGTTGCTTTTACGATTAAAAAAAAATGTTAAAATAAATTTTTACTGTTATTGTTGCAGTTTCATAGGATTCATGAATAGAGCTAAAGACAACAGAATTTTGAAAACTTACAATGAGCCATCGAAGGCGCCATGTTGGGTTTGGCGCCCACAAAATCGTCTGCCTCGAACTGAGCAGCTTTGGCCATGACGGCAATTTCACCAGTCCCCACGGAACTGAAGTGTTCTCCTTTGTTGGGCCGAATGCTCACACCGTTCGTGATGACCTCATTCGCGTCACTGTCACGTCTGGCTGGTCGGTAGCACAAGGCACTCACGCGTTCCCCACCTCTCTGGACAACAGCTGGCGCACGTTGACGGCACGAGTACGATCCACCTTTATCTAATGAGACGAATAAAGTGGTGACCTTTGTCAGGATTACACGATTAACCCAGTGAAATAAATCAATAACTTACATAGCATACTACTGTTATGAAACAAGTATATGATCATGTGACAGAGAGAGAAAAAAGATGGGAAAAGGGCGGGGGGGGGGGGAGATTGGGGAACATTGTAGCTGATATAGCGGACAAATCACGCACTGTAGAGTCGAACACTTTTTTTCAGCAAAAAAAGACGGGAGGAACAAAATACACGTATCACACGATTATTATGAACACCTAAAAACATCGAGATTTAAGTTAGCAAACCTATGTATGACTTCATTATCGCCTGTGGGTGAATAAGCTCACAAATATGTTGAATTTGACAGCATATTTATTTCAAAAATTGATAAATTTATGAAGGTTGCAATATCAGCAAGTAGACTTGATACAATAACGTACGGATATATAATGCATGATCTTTTAACCTATGATAAACTTATGTTATTTCGGTGGTGCATTACATACTCCTTTTCATGACTCTTTATAACATGATTAACGAATGCAAGAAAGTAGGCTATGACACAAATAATTATGTATACAGGTTTAGGTAAATATAATGCGAATCATATTACCTTACGTGAAATTTGCCTCGCTTTGGAGGGAAAATACCCGCATTATTACCGCCGACATGGTTATATTATAGCTTTAATAGTTTAATAATCACTTATAGTCATTATCTGAAACAATTAGGCCAAAAGTCAATAATTATATCAAACTTAAAGTCGTTACAATCAGCTTGGGGCATTTATATGAAAGAGTTTGAAAGAAATGGAGTCTAAGTTAGGCTAGTACTTGACTGATGACCATCTTTAGATGAGGGAGGTATAACAGTATAAGTGTAAAACATTTCCGAAGACTATCACAGCAAACCGGAGTGAATTAATGTCCACTATCAAATAACTCGAGGTATACCGGTAGACATGTCACTTTAGCTTCTAATTCTCATTTATCTTAATCTATTTTGATATTGAAATACAAGCAAAAAAGACACGAAAGCTACACCCATTTGAAAACCCCACTTCACACTTTGAATCCTTTTTCATTCATCAAAAGTTCTGGGCGTGATGGAATGGCGCCTAACGTAAATACTCACATAAGATCTGGATCATATCTGTTCAAATGAAGAAAGAATACCAATAATCACTGTATAAAATATTGAATTGCACTTGCTTATGTTTGCTTAGTTGCTTTATATAGGGCCTACGTGTAGTCCGCCTATAACTAGGTGATTTCAGGCTCTTTTGCATGTCACTGTTTATTAGACTAAAGCATTCGTCGGACAGGACGAAACTGAAAAGATGAGACCCATAACTGATCTACTGACGTGTGGGACTCCGACCATCTCTAAACCCTACACAACAGCCGCTAGCGCTCTTCGTGTTGCTAATTTAAAAAAAAAAGGGGGGGGGGGGACTTCATCGTTCTACTGTTTAAAGGATTTTATTTTATTAGATTTATATCTAAATCGAAACGCAAACTCATATTATATCCTATGATATTAAAATTACGAAATATAAATGGTGCAAATGGAGCCTAACTAAATGACTAAAACGATAAGGTGAAAAAAAAAAAGAAAAGAATGCGCAAAAGTTTCACTACCGAACACACTAAATTCAAAAAAGTAATTTTCCGCAGCAGCAGATCATGGTTTAATTTATTATTTTGATGAAGCCAGTCACTCCCACTGCAGTACAAAATAACTCTTTTAAATCGAGTATACAAATGTGCGACTTAGTGCAATCGAAATGAAAAATATGCATCTGTTCCTCTTCAATTAAAAGAAAACATTAGGATCATAACAATTGTATTGAGGGTTTTATTTTGTCGGTGTGGAGGTAGAAGTGCGTAGGAAAATAATGTTTGATACAAGACGTGTCATAGAGAACATACCAGCAAAGAACTGCGTAGTTTAGCTTGCAACTGAATCACACTTGTAATATTATCCTTTTCTGAAATAGACCTTAATTTTATGCATTGGATATATTACTGTAATTATTATAACAATCACTAGATAGCCTCAGAAAAACTAGGGCTGCGAGAAAAGATACTGACTGTAAAAGGCCCAACGAACATCATTAAGAAAATATTATTTCAAGTTCCCCCGCCCGGATCAAACAGTCTAGGCATTGACATAAGAAAGTCATACAGAGTGTCACAAGGCTTTGAACTTTTTCTTTACAATCGATTTAATAAAGTGTTCCAAGCATTGTGGCCTTCATTAATTAAGGTAGAAGATTCGGTGATCTGAAGAAGATAATAAAAAAATAATGGTTATGGCTAGTTGCTGTAGTTGCTGCTGCTGCCACTACTACTACTACTACTACTACTACTACTACTACTACTACTACTACTACTACTACTGCTGCTGCTGCTGCTGCTGCTGCTACTACTACTACTACTACTACTGCTGCTGGTGCTGCTGCTGCGGCTACTACTACAACTACTACTTTTACTACTACTACTACTACTACTACTACTACTACTACTACTACTACTACTACTACTACTACTACTACTACTACTATCACTACCACACCACTACTACAACGTTTTCCTTCTCAAAAATATTACCATCCGTAAAAGTAATCCGTCATTCCTGTCGCGAAAGCTCTGAACGTCTGATCTAAAGTGCGACCTAAAACGTCGAGACAAGGAAATAGTACTTGTGCAAGTAATTGTGACATTCTATTTCATTTCCATAGATTTATCTTAATCATGCGAAAAGCTTGCTTTTCAGTTATGTCTCCCGAAGTGCGATGTGGCGGTAAATGGGTCCTCTTTTATTCAACGTTGATCCACAGGATTAATATTTTTTTTTTTCAATTAGAACACCGGTTGGAAATTAATGGGCTCAAAGTCTATTGATCTATTTAAAAGAACTAAAATTCTTGTCATACCAAACCTATGTAATAGCGGATCCTCATATAAGTCTATCTACTAAGGGTTGGTTTTGTCTTTTGGCGTGTTTTAGTGAAAATGGCGCGTGAAGTTTCGTAGACGCCAAATAAATAAAAAGTTGTTTTTCTTTTCTTTCTTCTTATGCTGCCTGTCGTATCAAAACTAATTCAATGAGACTCACCCCCGTGTGTAACACCAGGTGTTGTAAAAATCCTTCTTTCATCGTAAAGAAGATATGGAGCGTCACCGTGACCCCTTTCCCTTCGTATAATTTTTCGTTGACCTACTTCGTGAAAACAATCATTTTACTTCAACTTTAATGTGGAACATTGTAATGCCCCAAATATCACAATACAATCATTGAATAGAGAAAAGGGTGTACTTATCCTAGGAAAAGCACAAACCTACAAACACATACATCAGTTTTATATTTTGGAACGTTTACAGATGGATAGGTAAAAACCCGATTTGGTAAATTAATATTCAAAATTGGCTGAGTGTCTTAAAACACCATTTAAGGAAAACGTAAAGGATAATTCAAACTCTGAAGATTACGGTACCGATAATATGGGGCAGCGGAAGTAGGAGTTTTTAGCTTTGTAGCTCAAGTCTAATTGTAGAATGTGTCATGATGTCATCGCTTAGTTACTGGTAATAAACAACAGGTAATTTAGAGTCCCAAGTGGATTCAAAATATCCGATGGCTAAAAGTTTTATTTCGTAGGGGATAAGAGGGGATAAAGCGTGGTTCCTACACTATCAGATTATTTAGAGCACCTAGTGATCTCACGGTTTTTCTCCCTATTTGAGTTGTCAGATTAGTTGACTGCCTATAGCCATGGTTGCAAATAAAGATGGGTGGGGAGGGGGAAAGAAGAGAAGAGAGAGGGAGAGAGAGATAGAGAGGAAAGGGGGAGAGTGAAAGAGAGAGAGAGAGAGAGAGAGAGAGAGAGAGAGAGAGAGAGAGAGAGAGAGAGAGAGAGAGAGAGAGAGAGAGAGAGAGAGAGAGAGAGAGAGAGAGAGAGAGAGAGAGAGAGAGAGAGAGAGAGAGAGAGAGAGAGAGAGAGAGAGAGAGAGAGAGAGATTCAATGCTAATCGACTACAAAAATACTGTGATAGACAGTTTGCAAAGTCGGTAACGTGTGAATAACATTAGACAGCCTGGAAGCTTACCACAGATTTTCGACTCGGCCAACTCGCCTTAAACAAAACATGAAACACGAAGCTAAGGTTAACGCACAAAGGTGCTTAATATGTATTATCTAGCGGCGATCTCCAAATAGGCCGACTTGTAGGCCTACATTGTGGTACTACCTTCGACCGAGGCCATAGACGAAGCCTACATGCACACCGCCTGCACACTCGGCCAACTGAATCTGTTCGTGCCCTGTGCAAGGCACGCTCGGTAAACTAGACGTGTCGTTTGGTGCTGACAGAGTCGGCCGACTAAGCCTGTGTTCGCCGAGAACGCTCAGCAATTTGTGCTACAGAGCACATTGATTCGCTTGCTTTCATTTTATTTTGTGCGGTGTCTCGTTTTCTGTTAAATGTCTACTAATGTTTGAGAACAATTGCTTCGAATCATGGCATTTAGAATGGACTATATACAAAAATTAATTGCCACAGTAAAGAGACGACCAGTGTTATATAATAAGAGTTTGAAGGAGTATTCAAATAAACCGCTTAAGGAAAAGGCTTGGAGAGAGGTCTATGAAGAACTTGTGCCGAACTGGCATGGACTGACAGACGCTGAAAGAGCGTTAAGAGGTAGGTCTCAACTCCTAATTAATGGCTTTTTTACCATATCAATGTTTCATACAATTGTCAATTAATGATTGCAAAAAAGTAATAATTTCTGGCACATGCCGGATGCAAAAAAAAAAAGAGAAAAACAAAGTTTACATTTAAATGATAAGAATCATTGAGATATCAGAAGCAATGCATGCAGCAAAAGCATTTAAGGTCAGCTGATAGATCTATACCTCTAAACTTTCTTTAAAAAATGTTTTGTACATGCATACAGCTATCCTATAATCGAGTGTGGATAATATACCAGTTTCGACTTGTAATTGATCATTCACTTCCGAAAAAAAGATGCCAATAGTGATTTTAAACTGTATATGATTAGATTATACCGGTAGGCTTACTCGACTCAGATCCACCGTAAATGATCTATCAATAACAAGGTAGTGGGTTTTACTCAAACGACACAAAGTCCGAAACTATCGAGGTTGGTGTTTATCAACAGGCTGGGCCCTCGTGTACTTTGCTGTAAGGTCCGATAAACAAACTGTTATAGAACCAGCAACTACGCGTCGTTAAGCCGAAGAAACTGCGAGACTGTTTCTTCTTAATGCAACAGAACAAAGTTTTATCATTTTAATGAATAAAAATGTATTATTGTAAGTATGGACGTGGCCGTAATCTATGTATGGAATTTGTGACGATTGAGTTTAATTTCAACTATGGCAAAGCTTTTTAAAACAAAATATGTCAAATCGAGGATATAACCTGATACATGAATAAATCATGTCGCTATTGACTGATCTTTTTTTAAATACGACTATATCTGAGACTAATGTCATAATTGTAAATGTCTTGATATTAGTACAGTGGAAACCTCATAATTCGAATTGTATGGGAATGGATTAAATCTTCGAATTAAGAGTATTCGAATTACATAAATGGGTTTAACAGTCTAAGACTCATTGAGTGAGTGTTTACTGAGCCTGCAACGAGCAACCCTCCCCTTCCCCCGTGCCACGTTGCTATCAGATTTGCTACTGGTACTTAATAATTGTTAATGCATCTGCTCCCTTCTTGATTTGTTAGCGCACTGATCAGCCTTTCTTGGGCAGTGATTGGCATTGCTTGCTGCTTGAAAAATACATGTACCAATTTTGTAATGCCTTATGAGGCAGTATCGACTTCGAATTAAGAGAATCAAGTCAGAAATACTTCGAAATACGAGTCCAATTCTAACAAATCCAAAGAGAAAAAAAAACTATCATCTTGCAAAATTCGGTTTATGAGAAATTCGAATAATCAGACATCGGTTTTTGAGGTTTCCACTGTATCAGCTGAAAATGTGAGTGTGGGTGTTTTATAACAATTTAAAACAATGCACCATTTGCATCAATTTCATGATGTGGGTTTGCTGTCTTAAAATAGTGGTTATAATCAAAAGGAAAAACATAAGAAATCTTTTTCATAGATATTTTGCGATAAGTATGTGCACTGCACTATTCCCCCTGACCGATTTAGTTGTCACTCGTAATCGTATCGAGTATTCGCTATGTATAAAGTTACCTATAGCCTAGTAAATACTTGAAAATGTATATTAGAAGAGTACAAATTAATAATAGGTAAATAATTAAAAATCAACTTTATTCTTTAGACTTGAAAAATATGCAACTTTAATGGTGACTAAGAGTTCTCGTTTACATAATTTACATTCACCAAAGTAGTGTGCGGTTATCAAGATGAAAAGAAACCTCAAATTTTAATCTTTATTTCAGGAAAAGATGTTCATCAGAAATGGAAGAATTTAAGGACTTGCTTCCGCCGGGAACTGAATTTTCAAATGCTAGGAAAATCAGTTCACGCGGGTAAAAAGAGATCAAAATATGTGTATTTCGACGAACTGCTTTTCTTACTTCCTAATGCCCAAGACAAAGACACGCCCACCAGATGCAAGTACTATACGTTGCAGACCAGCAGCTTAGAAGAAAAACGTAATGAAGGAGTTACCGTTATGGATATACCTGAGCAAACTAAGCCACCTGCTGTAACTCCAAGCTGCAGCCGTCCTAAGAAAAGGGCGAGCTGCTCCTATGGTGAATCACCTCTGAACATTTCTCAGAACAAAAATGGCTCGCTGGAGTTCGATGACGACAAATCATTTCTGATGTCCCTTCTGCCCTCTTTCAAATCTCTGAAAGCTGATCAGAAAATGGATTTGCGGATAGAAATGATGCAGCTGGTTCGAAATTTTCACAGAGGAGTTGCTGAAGCACCGGCTACACAATCAGAGCTAGCTTGTTCTTTGGCAATAGAATAGTTCATTACTTTTCAATCTAGATTCGACTATGCTAGCCAAAATCATCCACAAAAAAAAATAAAGACACCTTAGGCCACTGAGACAGACCGGTCAGAGAATTCTATTTTGTATATTTCATATAAGTGTATTTTCTTCCTCATATACTATATGTCATTCATTATCGTTACTGGAAACCGCTGGAATAAATTATTTGCTTTTCAGTTAGGTTCTTTTTTTTTACTTCCTTATTCCTCAAATTTTTTATGTTTAAAATAAACCCAGTCTGTATAATATCTACCTAAACCAAATAAAACAAAAGTGTTTATGTAAAAGAAAATTAAAAAAAAAATCTTTAATCTTCAGTGTGTTCAGACCATGGATAAGGAAGCCCTACAACCACAGGGTCAGTCCTGAAACTTGTAAAACATTATAACCGGTATACCGGTATTAGAAGATGAATTCTCCTCGTCTATGTCCTCCGTTATCTTCGTTGGTTAACTCAGCATTAGGAATTCAGTGTGCCTGTTGAGGTAAATTTCTACTACTCAATAATTGAGAATCCAGAAATAGCGAACTATTTCTACAACACCCAATTTCAAAAGGGTAAAAAAAAGAAAGTGGTATACATGTACATATGTATTAATTTTGATCAAGCAGATTCAAAGCGGATCTTCGCTCATGGTAGATTGGGCGCGTTAAAATTTTTAACAACCGCTGCCTGAGTGTTCCCTGGAGCTTGTCGTATATATATGTTCTTTATGTGAAGATTGTTCTTCAGTTGTATCGTATTCGGAATCTTTTTTTTTTTTTTTCTTACTGCAAGATTCTATATTTTTTTATTTGAAGATGAAGCTAGCAGCAACTTTTTTAAATCCCCGCTCAAAGCTTCTTACAGGCATTGATATGTGAAGTTTCTTTTTGGGCTTAATCGCGTATGCGGGAAAGAATCATTTTTTTTCTTCTACACATGTATACTTGTAAGGCTAGCAGCTGAGCATGTATGAAGAATCACTTTGTAGATAAGTCTAAATGTGACAATGTGCTTCGAGTTCAGGATAGTTAAATATCTGTAGGTCTTGTATAATTTATTGCATGTCGGATAATAGATACTCCAGTATTTTTCTTCCACCACGGATGAAATTACGGTATTATTTATCACATCTGCATGTGTGATTCTAATTCGCCTCTTCTGTGTTATAATTGACAAAGAAGATCGGTAGTTATTGACCTTACATTTGCGTGCTGCGAAAAATTGTTTGCCTTAAAACACAGTCATATATACAATAATAAACTCAGGGTGGGCTGGCATTAGAAAGGGGAACCTCGTTACCTTCAACTAAAATAGGTTAATTTAGATCAAGTGTAGGTAATGTTATTTGTTCACCTCATATATAATTTGTTTTTTGTTTTTTTGTTTTATAATGTATATTATAATTCAAAGAGTTATGGGTCGGAGACAAACTATAGTGTTTTGTATCTCTACAAGACATTGAACCACCTCATAGATTTGTGCGCATAGATAAAGGTATTCCTTTTAACACAAGCGTCTTTTTCAAAAATGAATAAATCGTGTCTCTTAAATTAGTATCATTATCTTGTGAGGAAAAAAAAAAAAAAGAAGGACCTAGGAGAAAAAGAAAGGACGGTTTCAGTTACCTGTACCTAGTTATGGCTTGGCGTCCAAGTGAGAAACGCAAATTGGTTATTGGATTCTCTGTACGAGAGCTGAGTAGAAGTGCAAGGGGAAAACTAAGTGAAAAACAAGGCGAGTTGAAAGGACAATCATTACGGAATGTGACGTGATCGCATACCACAGCTGAAAATAACCTGGGGATGAAGTTCAATCCTGTTCAACTGTGTATTTCTCTTTCCTTCTTTTGTGCAGTGGCAGTCTCAGCCGTCTCCTCTTCCTTAAAGCCCATCTATCGTCATGTTTGTATCATTTTTTCCCTTTTTTTTTCTACTAAGTTATACTTCCTCATTTTTGCGAATGTCTTCGATTGTTCTATGCAGTTAATACATTATAATGACCCGTCTTTCAATACGTAAAAGGCCTACGAAACTTAGAAGAGGCAAAACTAATCAAAGAACATCCCCTTCATTTTTCTGATCAATGCCTTATATCCTGATTGTCTATCTCTGGCCATCTTAAAATCATGTGCTGCTGGCGTTTCTAAATCTACTTAACCATACTGCTATCGCTAAGCTGAATACATGTACAGTGTTAAGTGTCGCAGCTCTAAAAATGAAAGAACCTGCGTTAACCCTAGCATGGAAACCATGTTTTAATTATCTTTTCTCATCCTTTCACTTTTGTCACGTTACATGTACCGGTAATTTAAACAGAAAGAGGGTGGATCCCGTTAAAGAAAACTGTTAAAATTAATATTAAAGGACCGACTAAGCCGCATTACAAGGTAAAGGACATGTACTATATCATATGCAAGGTTTTTTTTTTTGTTTGTTTTTTCGAGGGGCAGTTTCTAGCAATAGATTCGGATCGTTTTTTAAAAGTTCATAATACATACATGTATGTACTTTTTCTTGTAGGCTTCAGACCTTGTCTGCAATTGTCTTAAATTAAAAGCAAGATAGGCAAGCCATAGTAGCTACTGAAAATTATTGTCTTTTAAATCTTACATTATGGTCTTCTTTTTACCGAGAGTAATTACAAACGAGATAAAATGCGTATCTCGAGCGTGCGTTAGATTAGAATAATTCCTTTTTATTAGTATGAAAATTACTGATTCTCAGTTCAGGACGTGGAAAACGTGGACATACACCTCTCATAATGAACAGTTTATGAAATATCCTCAAGCATCTCTGCTTAATTTTTTTTTTGGCCGGAACCACGGAACTCGCTTTCCCTACGTGGATAAAAGTATCGACCACTTATTCATCATGGCGCGCTTCTTTTTTTCAAAACAAAGTCTGAACTCTTGTATCGATCAGTCCTGGAGCACGAATCGATAACTACACAGGGGACTAAGAATTGAACGTAGAACACAGTGGAGGTTGAAAAAGAAAGAAGGAAGGACGAAAAAAGAAGATACAAAGAAAAATGGGGGGAGGAGAAAAAGTGAGGATGGAATAAAGAAAATGTTATGAATAAATAATCACATCCTCAAGCGCGCGCTCCGTCTTTCATCTACTAGCTGTGACAAAGAGGGGAGACAGCTGCTGCTGTGTTTATGCAGTTCGGTACTTTATTAAGGCGTGGTGTTAAATTTAAAAATGGTACAACTTTGTTGCTGGTGACAATGACAAATTTTGGCTCCTTATACGTTCCACTTTTTTTTCTCACTCTTTTCTGTTTCATATTTTCCTTTTATTTTTTTTTATTTTTTTTGCTATTAGAGGGGCGGTTCGCATGCATAAAGAGAAAAAAAAACTAAAATCAAGAAGAGAAACAGATCAAGTTGCCGAGGAAGGGACACAAAATAAGAAAGAGAGAGAGAGAGAGAGAGAGAGAGAGAGAGAGAGAGAGAGAGAGAGAGAGAGAGAGAGAGAGAGAGAGAGAGAGAGAGAGAGAGAGAGAGAGAGAGAGGCAGATAAATTAAGCAGCAGATGTTCATGTGTGTAGAAATGTCAATATTAATACATGTACAACCTTACCGTATTATCCCCATTGGTGATGCATTTGATGCATGTAGATCTATTATATTAGATGATTGTATTTCCTGTTCACTGCTCTAAGCTATGTTTTCCTTAAAACTCCTAGAAATCGATGTGTGACCATGGTGAACAATGCGCGTTTTCTCTATGGAAAGATCTCCACGCTGTCCACATGGCTCACCATGACAATAGTTACTACATGCACTTCTATTTCAATCACTTTCAGCCTAGATCTATATCCTACAATCATACCTTGCCTTCTCCACTATCTCCAAATTGTTCCAATCAAAAACGACCAAGCCCACTCCATATTAACCAATCAAACAAAAAATTTCAAAATGATTAAACTAATGCAGCAATACATGTGTAATAATAAAAGTAATAATAATAATAATAATGATGATGATGATAACAATCCCGCTATTGTGTACACATACTTCTACAAAAAGAGAGAATATGAATAATACTAAAAATGCCTTACTTAAAAGCAATGCAAGAGCAAATATTCAGTGTTTCGATTAGGAAAAGGTATTCACTTAATTTCAAAACCTGGAATGTAATTGTAAGCCAAACATGCATTTTGAGTCTATTATGCATTGAAGTGTACTTCATTTGTTTTAAGTGCTCATATATTTTAACACTTTTTTTCATTTTTCATTAACTTTTGACACCTCGTTCTCTTGAGAATAAATTTTAGAAATCCAAGTTTGGCAATACAGTTCAGTTTAAATAGGCTCTTAGCGGATATCTTAGTGGACTGTGAATTTTAAAAAGCATTAACCAAGTTTAAGGTTGTTTCCATTCTTTTAAATGTTGGATTGCAGTCTAATAAACGAATCTAGCTCTAAATCGAACTCATTAAACTGCAGGGTAGACGCTCTAACTTACACAGAATCAATCTGTCCTAAATCGTGTCTAACATAAACAAACACTAGCCTGAAACTTACCTTCTAGTTAAATCAAGTTATTTCCGTTTGTTTTTGCTTTTTTTTTTTTTTTTGAGGAATAGAAATATCAATTGCTGCTCAGATGTTATCTTTTTTAAGTTCTTCAGGTTATTAAAACATAAGTTTGGAATCCCAACTGTCCTGATGATTAAATTAAAAAAAAAACCACTTACATTGATTTTGATCTGCCGCCCATGCATTGAATCTCTGTTGTAAGTGTTTAGCACATGTCCCCTTTGACAGACCTGCCTGTGTTTTGTGTTCTGGAGAGCGGAGGAGTGTTGTGGGCTCATATGCGTCGCACACAACACAGTGAAATATAACATTATCAAAGCGGCTTGGCCTGACATGGTCACGAGAGGTTGGGCATGGTGTGGGTCCAGCACCCGCCCCTGTGTGGTACCCTCTCCCTGGTAGCTTCCCAGTTCCCAGTCTGTCGCCCGCCCCTGCCGTCCTGAAACGACACCCCTACCCCGACCTCGACTGGTGACGTATTCGGATAATTTCCCCCGATCTGAGAATAGTTTCACTGCAGGGCTGCGAGGGGATCGGCTTGGTTCGGGTCAGCGATTATTGCCGATTGGACCATCTCTCTCTCTCTCTCTCTCTCTCTCTCTCTCTCTCTCTCTCTCTCTCTCTCTCTCTCTCTCTCTCTCTCTCTCTCTCTCTCTCTCTCTCTCTCTCTCTCTCTCTCTCTCTCTCTCTCTCTCTCTTTCGCTTTCTTTTCTCTTCTATCTCGTAAAAAATAATTAAGTATAGAGAGAGAGACAGACAGACAGACTGGGAGTCGGAGAGCCAGAAATAAGATAGAAAAAGCAAAAAGGAGCGAAAGAAAGAGAGAGAGAGAGTGCGGGGGAAGAGAGAAGGCTTGCACGACTGACGATCAGTAAGGACGCAGGACGATCCTGTTCAGGTTTAGGGTGAGGGTAAGGTCAGCTATTATTAAAGCACAACCCAGGTCATTTATTGACCCTTATAGGGTTGGCCGCCTGGCCGAACGGTCATCATTTTCAAAATTCAGATTTCAAATTGCGGCGCCAATATTGAACTTTAAGATTGCCCGTTGCACGTTAATGACTGAATGAAATTTGATCTGACGCTAAATGAATATTATCGATTTGGTACATTAGTTATAAAGTTATTTAATTTTTCAAAGTCAAATGAAAGACAATAGACTCTATTCATTGAAATATATGAAAAAGATATGAATTTTTTTTGTGTTATTCCTGTTTGCATGATTATGACTGCTATGTAAACGTTATCGGTGTTCAGTCATTGAGTATCTTTAGAATAGAAGATTATTCTTACATTTGAACTGCATTTCATACTTTTTAAAATAGATTTCAAAAAGAAATTTTATGCTTGACAAGTTATCAACTGAAAAGTTAGTTTTTCACAAAAGGTCAAATTATTCATGACACGCCCAAATTTATAAACACGGCATAAAAACAAGTTTCCTAACAAGGCAGTGGCTGGTTATTGTGATTCACCAAAGTGCTTAACTCTTAATTTCTTCTATTCATTTTTCTGATATCAAGTGTACACATCGAAGTGGACACATTATAGCAGGCGAGAACCATTTGATCTTCGATTGCTTTAGTAGAGATTCCTAGAGCCTATTTACAAAAATGCTTTTGGGCAACAATCCAAACTCATTCTCAAAAAGCTAGAGACTATGTTCATTATTGTACTGCTATTAATTTATAAGGGTTTCCAAGGGTTTGGCAATCAATTGTAATCGTCATGATCATCGTCATCATCACTAGCTTCAATATATCATCATTATGATCCTCGACACATCACCACTAGTATAAAGACAATCTCTAAATCTTTAACACTATAATGACCACTAACCTCACCTCAATACCATCAACATTTATGAGTATACCAATACGTCACTGTCCTCAACTCATAACTTTAAAACAAAACAAAAACTATTTCCCATATAAAAAAAAATCTCTCGCATCTTCACAATCAAAACATCGCTATAATGATAATTTTTCAGCAGCTGCCTTAAAATCCCGCATAAAAAAAAGAGACGAGACATTTCTCTTTAGTGAGTAAATTTTATTACATAGTATATAATAGGCAGTAACCAGATCTTCTTGCTTGGTGCTTAAGATTGTATCAATGTATGAAAACAGGTTATGGGATTTAGAACCAAAGTAACAGAGTCAGAGACATGACATGAATGAAACAGAAACTGCAACAGATATCGCAACAAAAATTATTATTCATACAACCATCCTCGGCAATAATGAGCAGCACCTTTCTGAAAAGTATTCATGGCAAAAAGTGTAGTAATATTAGTTCGATTATTGCTTCAAAAAAAAACCAGGCTTTACGTGATACAGTTTAATTTACTATAGTTTGCAAATTAATTTTCCCTTCACTGCATATCCGTAACATGAAAATTTAATTCTTTTGTTTTTTGAATGGACATGCGACATAATTATTATCTTCAGACACAATTTACTCTTCTCAGCCACACAAGGTAAACGTTTTAATGCCTTTTTTTGATTATCTGTACACATACGATATTACTATCCTCTTCAATTGAGGGTATAAATCACAAATGAAATTTTGGGGAAGAATTCCTTGAAGTTGAATGTCGTTTGTGCTGACAACAAATAAATGAAATGATACTGAAAGATCCTCATTTAAAAATTAGGTAATTATTGTGATAAATAAAGTATGTCACACAAAGCACACACAACCGACCACCAACGAGAAAAGATTTGTACTTAAAATACAAAAGGCAAACATTTTAACGATGAGGCGAAAGCAAAACTTTGTTATTGAAAGAGAAAATGAATAAATGATGAGTACATTGAATGCCATCATTTTTATTGTTATATTTTTTTATACAATATATGGCTGGTGTTTATGGTATTGCTATAAACAAATTTGTCGAAAAAGAATTATTTATAATTCTCGAATATATCGGAGGTGGTGATTTAGTACTTAATAAGTTTGTATTCACCATTTTCATTAATCAATAAGCCGTGTAGTGCCTTGAGTAACGAAAGCTTCAGAAGCACATAAAAATTTCCAATAAGATATTATAAAGTCAAATTGATAGTATATGAACTAGTATTTCGAGAATCGCCAAATGGCAATGGTTATTTAAATACCTTGATTTTTACTTATAGTAGACGGATCACAAAATGTTAGAAACTAACGTCCCATATAAGTGTGTGTGTGTGTGTGTCTCTCTCTCTCTCTCTCTCTCTCTCTCTCTCTCTCTCTCTCTCTCTCTCTCTCTCTCTCTCTCTCTCTCTCTCTCTCTCTCTCTCTCTCTCTCTCTCTCTCTCTCTCTCTCTCTCTCTCTCTCTCTCTCTCTCTCTCTCTCTCTCTCTCTCTCTTCTCTAACATGTTTTGACAAGTCATGTTATGATTGTAACCTATAACTTTTTTTATAAATAATAATAAAGTTATGAGCATGATAGGTGGTTCGAGAATCCGTAATTATCACACCATACATCGGAAAACTGTACATAAACCCTGTATTCCGAATAGGCTCTTAGCTTAACCAAGGCCAATTAATTATAATTGAAAATGCCCACAACGCAAGAGTCAATAGGGCAGCATACATGCAATGCGTAATGTGCCGCAACATGAGGCAAAACAGAGTACTGTACCTAGATATACATATGTATATACCCTGGTCCTCAGTAACGGGTACAGTTTTAAATAGCTTTTGGTTACAATGCAATACAACCTGACTTTCACATGTTGCAAGACAAAATAGGAAAAGAATAGCATGTTGGTGGTAATAAAAACACTGGGAGAAGTTTCTCCTCCATGGTGTATAATAATCACTGAATCACGTAGAATTCCCTTTTTTAATGTTCTCAGAAATGAACCTTCATGGTTAAATCTATTATCAGAAAGAATGGATAAAAAGATTTTTAAGTTCCAATCACTAAATTGGTTTTGACAGGATAAATTGGTATTCTTGTTTAAATTTTTTTCAGATAAATCTTTCCTTCAGAAGTTAAAGGTTTTATTTTCGTTATACTTCCATAAATCATGATCTACAAAATTTTGGGAAGAACAAAGTAGGTCTATTACAGAGATAAAATTAAAATTGAACAATTTGTACATCCCGCAAAAACAAAACAAAATGAACTTTTCCCCTACTTTTCAAAATAGGCATGCTATGCCATATGAGTTATAAGCATTTGCTTTTAATATGAGTTGGGTTAGACGTTCTGAGAGTTTTTGATTATTTTAAAATGGATATCACGTTTTTGAAGCTTAAGCTGATACCTGAGCAATGTTTTGGCATGAGAAGTTTTTATGTCCATTCCAAGTTAATCATCAAAAAGAAGCCAGTCTGTTAGACTTGGGTCTATTTTTTATGCCGGACATAACTATGTGAAATATTATGATTGCATGAAAGAGACTTTACTTGCGGAGGTAATTTTAAAAATATGTAAGTGAATATACATGTACATAATATCATGATTTCATGAAAGAGACTTTAACTGTGGAGCTGATTTTAGAAAAATGTAAGCGAATATATTTGACTTTACATTTTACAAGCTTATATACTGTATTTATCGTCTCCTCTGCAGAATAAACTATTTTTTTAAATAAATATTGATATTGAACTTCTTGCATAATGTGAATAGTGATACAGATGAGATCCCTCTGTAACAAATGGAATATACAGTGAAGAAGTCTAAAAAAACGAATGATGGATACTGCATTCACTTTATGATGTTCTTATTAGATGTGAATCTCTATGTCAACATAACATAGTTATATTTTGATTACCATATAGCATGCTGTTGAACTGGTCTTTACTTTTGATTTTTTTTAATAATAATATTATTGCAAGTTCCAAAGGTTGTAAAAAAAAACTTAAATAAAAAATAAAAAATGTCATACATACACTGAAATATTTTTTACCACGTATCAGTGACAATTTTCTTTTATGATAGGTCTATTTATTTCTGATAAACTGTGCTCACTAATTCAAGATATAGAATATACTTCCTGCTACCAACAAAGCACAATAGCTTAAACTGTTATGATTGGAATATAATGTCTCCAAGATTTGCAACGTTCTGCTTAATGACCGAGTCTGCTCTGCTGCTAAACTGAAAAGTAACCGAGAATCCCTTCGTGGAATTAGTGGGTACGTATACTTTCTTAGCTAGCGCTTCTCTTGCCGATTTGTGACCAGTGAAGATAAGACTAATATCTTTATCGTCCTTGGCCTTCTGTAACTCATTAAACTCTGTGTTTAGCATCGCGTCTCGTTCCCCCAGGGTCTTGATGTGACCCTCGAGGACCTCTCTCTTGCGCTCAATCTCCGCTTCTGATGCATCGTACAGCTCCTTTTCTCGTTCGTCCAAAATCTCCCGGATGCTGTCAAAAACGCTGCGGACCTGTCGAGTAAGGTCTTTCTGGATGCGGTCAAGGTCATCTTGGGCCGCCTCCAGAGCAGCTCGCTTGTCAACAATGTTGGACTTCTCTTGGCGAATGTCCGTGAGCGTCTGCTCTACAATAGGTGTATACTTTTTCATAGCTTCGTCGACGTTGACAACGATGTGACCTTTTGACTCTTTATGGTCGATGACAGTACAGTCACAGCAGACAGGCATGATGCATGGCTCGCAGAAGAAGTTAAGAGGCTGCATCTGGTGCTTGGTGCAATACTGCACCTCGTTTTTGCCCGTTTGGTTCACGAAGCACAGCAATTCCATGATGGTGTGATCGTTGGGCAGCCTCCGCAGCTCTGACTCTGAGATGATAATACCCTCGCGACATGTTGGACACTGGATCTTCACGGTCATGGGCATGCCGTGTCGGAACACGCCGGTCAGTGACTGTCGAAACTCCCCCTCCACGCGGTACATCTGGTACAGGCAGTCCATGCAGAATGTGTGATGGCAGTGCAGCATTTTGGGAAGTTTGTCTGTGTCGTTGTAGACCTCTCGACAGATGAGGCATTTCAGGAAGGTCTCCTCAAAGCGCTCCTCGTCAAAGATGAGATTACGGCGCCGCTGCTTCTCAATGTCGGAGAGATTTGAGGTACTGCCAGTGTAGGTGCCTCTTGTGTCTTCGCTCTCACCTGCGATTATAGGGTAGAGATAGTAAACGGCAAAAAATAAAGTGATTTTGTAGATTGAAATATGTTGCAACTACATGATCATGATTTCAGTGAGACACAAACCAAAATAATGTGCAACAGATGGCTATATAAAGTTTGGACTGTGAATGTTAATTGAACATGCACTTAAAGGACTTAATAATGATTATACCAAGTAAAGGAAACGTCTTTCGTTGATAATAATAATGAATCGAAATGCTGGAAAAAGCTGGGAACCGAAGTGACAAACATCAGTGGCTCTAACGTGAACAGTTGCACTGCCGAGAGATCAAGAAAAATTAGACGAGCAACATAAATGGAAAAGACCTGTTTTAATTTTTTCAAAAGCATTTTGGAAATTAGCTTTCATAAATCACAAATATCACTCAAACGAAATTTGGGCACCAGATATTAGTGAGCATTACGTAAGGCGGGCTTCTGGTAACCGATAACGTAACTTGAAGCTGAGCTACACACTTACTGTTGCTACATGCATTACTCTCACGAGCCGCTAGGTCCTCACGAGCCACTAAGTCCAGCACTGCCTGTGGCACCACTCCATGCCTATCCATAAACCAATCTAGGCATCTTCTTCTCGTACTCATAACGACGATTATCACAACGCGAGCAATACAGAAACTGACACACTTTACTTTGGCTCAATCAGGAATCCACGACGCTGCTTTCCAACAGTTTTAGAGAAGTATGAATCTTGGCAAGCCCTAACAATATGCACCGGTTTCTGATCATCCACTTTCCGTCTGTATATGTCCATTAGAATTAAACGCAGGGTCATCAAGTTTTTCAAGCCGTACTTGTAAAAGAAACACTGTAGAACCGACGACCAGCACGCACCGAAAAGCAAGGGACATTACACGAATTTCTGTTGAGGCTTTTTCTCTTCTTTCTTCAACTTGGCCGGCCGGGTGGAACCACTAGCTAAGGCCTTCAATAGTCGAGATCTGGTCATGCATGGCAGACCAACGGTCGCCCACGGCCGTAGTTTTCACGAATATATTTTGTCGCATTATTAATAGCTCACAGGGTTCTACAACTGCCCGAGCCAATCCCTCAACGCCCTCAATGAATCTAGGAGATTGGAATCTATTGTTATTGTAGGCTGGAATTGCGAAAACGTAATTGGTCATCAAGGAGTCAGTACCACGCATTTATTTAAATAAAGTAACACGCTTGTTGATTTTATCCTTTTTCTGTTCTATTTATTATAAAAGCCTCCGCCACTAAAAGGTCACCGGCTGTTGATATAGACTCAGATAATGACTGCAAAACATGGTTGCTGGACGGCATGAAGACATATATATATATAGTATATATCATCCTACATAGACCTTCAGGATGAATGGATATAAAGTCGACTTTGGTCTCATTTAGCTTACAAGGTATTTTCATAGGGATAGATTTTTAACACAATTCAGGATCCCCATTTTACAGCTTTCAATGAGTCTAAAACACAAAACTCATAAATACAAGAGCAACATCAAAAAAGGTGAACATGATCTTGTTGAAATAAAAACACGCGAAATTATTTCACTTACTTGATCCTGAAGGCATAGTTAAGTTTTCCTCATTGGAGTCCAGTAATTCTGCAGTAAAAAACTCCTCACGTCTTTCTGTGGTTTCTTTTGCTTCTTGATCTCTGTAATTACTTAAGACATCCACAGTCTGGGCACCGTTAAATCTATAATCTTGTGAGGCAGGGCGCGATCCCTGAGACAATCTAAACACCGACACATCCAATAATGGCCGCTCGACTTTTTTGCTGCTCCCAGCTTCCTGTGACAGCGCCAAATTTGAAGCTGAGTCAGTGGTGTCGTCACCAACACGAGTACTGGGCTGAGTGGTGAATGACGGTCCTTCTAGAAACTCGCTCCAGTCGTCATCCCAGACGTCACCGGAATCCTCATCTATCCAGACCTGTCTTTAAAACTGGCGCGACTGAAGGATGGAGTGTCCTGGGAAAAGAGAGAAGGCACTTGTCCCATGAGTGTGCTGTTGAATCCAGGTATTGCACGGGCCTTTTTTTTTCCTCCTCCGCAAATCCTCGCCTTACAGCATCTTGTGTGCATGAAACAGCATCCCGCACTAGCTTTACCGGTCTATCTAGGACGTGTTCACCTCCGTTGGATGTTGTACAGGTAGATCTAGTTTTCAGTCAAAATGAACACGACGAGAAAGCTCTCCTTTTTACGCTGGCAAGACTGTTTGCCAATCTTTCTTTACATACTGAGCTGAAGTGCCGATGCTCTCTTTCTCACTCCCTGAACTAATAGTTCGTAGAATTCCGTTTGGTGAGAGAGTTTACCTTTAATCCTCAACTAACAAAGTCATTACAAGGCTGCAATGTAAAAAGGGCTGCCATCCACACGTAAAATGAAACTTTTAAGACTATAGCCCTCTTGTTTAAAGGCGACGCCTTTTCATACTGACAATAGTGGCATCAAGTTAAGGTGTTAATTATAATACATTGCACTATAGACAGAATTGAGATTCTAGTTGAAAGAGGTCAGGAGGAGAAAGAGAGGACGACAGACTTTGAGTAAACACAATTACCCAAATGAGATTTTTTTTTAAATTGTTATTATTACTTTCGAGCAATTCGTCAAAAAAGAGGGGTGAAATTAAGATATTCAATAATGTTGTTATGTTTAGAAATAGCAAATACAGTAAACTAAATAAAAAATAAAATGCACCATTCTTGAGTTGAACCTGTCTTTCAACGTAAATATAAGGTCACAAAACAGTGATGTGTTTTTTGCAAAATCATGACAATATACTTTCATATGAGTTCATCTCTCTCTTTGCAATTATTTTTTCCTGAATCTTTAAACAATAGGCATTACTTTGCCAAGTTTGTTTCAGTTAATGGTTTTAATTTTTTTTCTAAAATGTTTCGAAGACCTCTCTCACAAGCAAGGGAAGCTCCAAATGCAATAGAATATCTGAAAGGCCAAACGAATGCCTACATGAAATGTCATGACCTATGAAAAGCAAGTCGAGGCAATTTCACTTTTAACAATGCTAAAACCTATAGCGGGTATAGTTATGACCATCAGCTGTACCTTTATACCGAAAAATAAATCTTGTAAAACTAAAAGGAGTCATAATTTGTCTTCTTTTTGACTCATGCTCGAACAAAAAATGTGAATTTTAATTTGAGTAACAAAAAAAATGTCCAACGGAACTCAGTGATTGCATGTTATATCTCTGTGTGGGCGGTTGCAAGTTATTCATACGTCATCCCAGCATCTGAATTGGACTCTGTCCAAGGTAGTTGCTGCCGAGTCACGCAAAAGTTCCCAAGTTTGAGATATTCTTTTAAGACCTCAGCACTGACAACGTTTTTAGCAATATAGGAAAACTTTGGAAACATTATAATTTGGTTTTGAAACAGTATAAATGAGTACTTGTAATAAAGCTGCTGAAGCCCTTAAACATATTGTGAAATTTAAGAGGTCTTCTCTCAGTTGATATTAAAAGCGATTTGGCAGCTACGACTATAGTAGGACGTAAGCGTAAGTCACAGATCAGTGAAAAACAAAATGTTCAAAATACCTTTCTTGTTATCCTCGAACTGGCGAAGTTTCTCCTCTACCCTCGCGTTTTCTCCCATGGTGTCCTCAGGAAAGGTTGCTGACTCAGACTCAAAGTTCACCTGAGGATTGGCAGCTTTGTTGTCACTGCTACAGCTGATGGACTGTTCTGGCAAAGCAGCTTCGTGATTTGGATTGTTGTCGGTTGTAATGAATGTTGCAGCTGGAATTAAATATTCTTCAGTTACGGTTTCTGAGTCAAGCACAGGTGAATATTGTTCTTCTATTGGTTGATGAATGACTCTGATCTCTGGCTCACTTTCTTCGTCTTGAATAACGATCTCCTCTGTTTCTGGCTCCTCTTGTATTACTTCTTTGCTGTCTTCCGGTTCCTCAACAAGACTTTCCTTGGGTTCTGATAAATCCTCAGCGTCTTCTGGACTACTTTCCCCGTTTCCAAGGTCCTCGGACTGTGAAAAAATGGGCTCAACGGCGTTTTCAAGGTTTGACTCTACAGAAGCGACGCTTTGGGTAGGTTCGGAGTTGTCTTCCTTATCACCGTCACTGTCAAGGTCTGCTGCAGTAGTGTCGATTGATTCTTCAGAATAATCAGCAGAAAGACCAGAAAGACGTAAATTTTGCTCGGGCTGTTCCTCGGAAAAGGCAGCCGCAGCTACAGATATGGAATCTTCTGAATGGTTTGTCCCAGCTTCGGGGGCTTCAGGACTCTCAGACAAGGAGTCTTCGGCTGCAATGCTACAGTCCTCTGTGTCTCTAAGCTCACCGTTGTTTGGCGTGAGGAAACTATGATCGATATTCTCTTCAGTGTCACTCAGCTCACCAGCGGACAGTTGAGACGATGTGTTATCAGTAACACTTAGTGTAGACTCTACTGGAAGAACCACGTCGCTGTTGGACAGTGATGCACTATTTTCGCTGTCTTCTCCTTTTTCCTCGGCCTCCTCTGATGCAGCCTCGCTAACCACTGATGAAGCTATTTCTTGCTCTTGATTTTCTTGATGAGACTCTGGACGTCTATTGTGAAAGTAATATTTCGAGGATACAACCAATATAGGGTTACTATTGCTGCTGATACTGTTAGGGAGGCTGTGACAATTCTTGGTGGTGCTGTCTTGCTCGGGCGTTTGACTTTCACTGGTACTGGGTCTACGTTCGTCAATCTGAAACAGACAATTGAGGGATTTACAGAGATGCATGCTTAGGGCCGAAACAGCTTTTATCCCGCTTGTATCGGATAAAGAGGCTTCATATAAACCAAAATTTTATCTCATCGATAAAATAATCTTTTTTCAGGCAACGCTTATTACATGTGTATAAAAAAAAAGCATGCAGGTATTGCAAGAAAGCTCAAAAGAAACATGCACCATAACAAAATTTCTTCGCTTATGGTTAAAAACATTATTATACATAAAACTCGATCGATATCAAATGCAGTGGTGTGAATGAAATAACTGGTCTGAGAATGAGAAAGACCTAATATACACCGAAATTCCAGCGGCTTTTTACGATAAAGAAAATATATTTCGAGTGAATCGCGTATGTTAAATATTTTCAATGAATGTGAGAAAGTCAGGTTTATGTCCATTGAAAAAAAAACACAACATTGTGTGCTAGATATGAACTCATTTACCTGTATTAGTAAGTAGTCTTAATATTAAACATTTAATATGAAGAAAATCCACTTTTTAGAATTGTCACTATACTTGTCATCAAACGCTAAAGCTATTGCATTAGCTACCCTCAACCCTGCAGATAAGCTGGACTTATTAGCCACAGCTATGCCGCAGCCAACCATTTTAAATAAATAGAAAGTTCGAAAAGAGCGCAGCAGTCTGGTAAAGAGACCGATGGTATGGCACGAAATTACCTGGAGAGAACACGAAAGTTTGAGTTGCAGGTTCTCAACTTTCCTACCAGCCAATGAAAGCTAAGAGTTTAAATTTCAAAGCCTCGCATTCAGTTTGACAGCCAGAGGGAAAAAAATTTCATTTAAAACCAGCTTTTAAAAGTAATGGGTAAACATTAAACTGGGCTCAGTGTGTACAAACTGCCACAGAGACGCTGGTGTGCATCAGGAACGGATGCCCAGATTTAGCATCACACAGATAGTTTCGGATGCAGCAGCATCTCTCTTCTCAAGATGAAAGAAATCATTTACAGGATCGGGGAGAGCAAAATGATTTTATGTTTATGCAAGTTTGTTAAAATGCATTGAACATGACAACAGTTAAAAAGAAATGAACATAACAAGGAAATGTTCTGTTTTTGCGAAAGTTCAGAAAACAATGCAATCCTATGATAAATAATTAATAACTGAAAGAACAATAACTATTACGCAAGTAAAGGAAATACTCGTAGTGCATGACGCATGATTGCTTAATCGAAAAAAAATCATGTTTTGAGTGGGTTGGATTATTTTATATCGCTTGCCCACGACAAGGATATCTCAAATCATTTTTGCATATCAAACAGGCCCCCTTCTGGCGAGGCCGAACTCAAAAGATGAGGTTGCAAATTTACCCATCGACGGTGAAAATCCAAACCAAGAAGAAAGTCCCTGCGCAAATCATGGCGGGTGTTCTAACCCTACAGCTCCCGGCGTTCTGTTTTGGGTGGGCAGTGAGACTAAATAAAAATGGATAGATTGATGCTGCTACTGCTCTTTAAGCTTCTTAAAATCTTTTGAGGACAAAAAAAAATATAGAAGTATGTTTATTTGGAATGGTTTCAATATGCTGTCTGTGGGTTTTTTGTTTGTTTGTTTGTTTTGTTTTGTTTTGTTTTTGTCGTTTTGTTGTTTTGTTTCCGTTTTTGTTTTTGTTTTGTTTTTTGGTTTTTTGGTTTGTTTTGTTTTTTGTAAAAATATTTTGTTTTTATTTTAATAGATTTATATGCGAAAATAAAAATCTAGATATTAAATGCTGCATTCGACATAATATTTTAATAATTGTAAGCATCGCAAATAAAGTAAACTCTATTTGTTAAGCCTATATTTTCCATCGCTTTTTGCGTAAACCCATTCTTACTGTAGACTTAAAATAGAAGTACTCATTTTGTTATAGGCTACTATGTCACGTTCAATGAATGCGCCTAAATTTCATATAAAGTTTTAAAAGACCTCTTGGGTGAATTTGGGGTCAAGAGATGACGGTAACATTTTTTTGACATGACGAATATGCCGATGACGAAGGTAACAAGATGACACAAATAATTAAATAAACCAGAATCTTTACAATTTGGGCGCCTAGGACCATTACGCTCTTCTAAAGACATTTTGGACTTGAGCGACTCTGCGTATGTCATCTGGTTGTAGCTTTTTCTTGAGGGCATTTAATTGGAAACTAGGTCCATTTTTTTCCAAATTTTCATAACGCAAATCTGTGCAATTACTTATGCCAGAGGAATGAATACCAACGATTTCATTATTTTTTTTTTACTTCATTCCATCCTCAAAGCGGCTTTGAATGCCAGTGATGATACATAGAACACTATGTAAACAATTACTTCTTCCTTTCTTTTTTCCAATTCATTATCATTATTTTTGCAGTTGTTTTCAGTGATTCATTTTAAGTTCATTCACCCTCCTTGTTACTATTTCAATGTATACGTCTTCACTGACTTTGAAATTATCTTCAAAATCAAAATGGGCCTATCAGGCCTGCTATTGCGTTTTGCCTAAAAAATACCTCTATCAATGTGTTGGTGGGTACCAAGAGCACTAGATTGCAAAAGTTGAGAATCTTTTTTTGACATTTAGGAGACTTAAACTCAAAAGGCCCTGGATCAATCTAAGGATTAGGAGGTCGAGTCCTTCTTTGAGTAGCTATAATTCTACAGGTCACGTTTGCTTCAGCGTTGCGCGTCTGGGCTGCAACAGGTAGCCTTATTTGTTTAACAGCTGGTATTTACCTTTCGCACAGCTTGCGGTAAAACGTTACCTTACTGACACCGATAACCTGAGACAAACAGAAAAAAAGTGATAATAACAGACAGAAAGATACTAAGAAAGATAAAGAGAATGGAAATGGAGAGAAATAGATAGATTAGATAGCTTAAGGTGTAGAACATTGGAAATATGTTGATAAAGAGATAATAAAGAACAGATTGACATACACATAATTTATGAATGGATAAATAAGGGTAGGCAGAAAGATTGATTGATAGATAGATAGACAGGTGGATACACAGATGGATAGATATGCAGATAGATAGAAAAAATATAAGAAAAGAAACTGCAAAGATAAAGAGACTAGGGAGATGGATGTGTTGATGAATCGAAGGCATAAACAGATAAACAAAATTAATCTATTTATAAGCGACTGAATTTTAGCGGTTTAAAAGTGATGAAATAATACACCATAGAATAAATAGGCAGATAGGCAGGTAAATCGGTGGACATGTTCATTGTTGTGAAGTTTGAGAAACAGATTATGAGTAATGTATAGATAAATAGATATATTAAGTAAATTAAAAGGTAGGTAAGGAGATACACTATAGACAGATAGGTAGGTACTAAGGTAAACAGATATGAGAGGAAGATGGATAAATACACAGAAATATAGACTGGTAAAGATATCATAAACTTAATGCATGAGTGGGTGTAAATAGAAAGACAGACAAAAATAGATAAATATAAATGGCAAACAGAGAGATAAATTGTATCAAAGGCAGATACGTTAAGAATTTTTATTGAAGACGAACGTGCAAAAAAGCATAGAAACGAGTTTTGTGATGTTAATGAGAATAATAACACTGTTCTGCTCTGCTGAGGAATACAAGTGTTGCGGAACATCCTGAAAATGGAAATATTATGCTCTGCAAATATGTTTTCACACTCTGTTGATGATGGATCTTGTAACGCAAGACTTGATCATGTGCAATGTCGTCTTAGGATACCTTAAAGAGATGTGACTGCAGCACAGTAGATATGAAAGTGAAAGTAATGGAACAAAAGGTGAAGTCGCAGGCGTGAGAGAGAGAGAGAGAGAGAGAGAGAGAGAGAGAGAGAGAGAGAGAGAGAGAGAGATAGAGTGGGGATGATTAAGGGAGTAGATAAACATATAAAAGGGAAAGAAACAGTGGGAGAGAACGAAGAAAAAAAAAGAGGGAAACACGAGTGAGAGAGAGGGGGAGTTATATGTATCAAATATTTAACGTATATGTGTGCTGCGGGGCGGAGAGAGATATGGTGGTATCTCTAAAACTTTTTTTTTCATATTGTATTTTGACAACCTGTTTATGTTCCTCCTTTTTTTTTTTTAACCGAATGTGTAGTCGTTCTTCTTTCTAACTTTAAAATTTCAAATAATGGAGTCTATTGTCTAACAATAGACTCCATTAAACCAGTTAACAGCACCGTGGATCTGCGTCCACTTCATGATTAGAGTGACGTTTTGGCCAAATGACAAAGAATCGACAACATAGAAACTCGTAAGATGTGAGACTCATTGAAAGCCTTGAAAATAATGCGCTCAAAATTATAAATAATCAGAATACAGTTTCGACATCTTTCATTTGATTAAACCAAGGAAATAACATTATCTGAGCAATAGGCCAAATCTGTTATCTAAATTATGTAGTGCACTTTTTTACCTTTCTGACAAGAGAAGAAATCGAAAGCTTGTCGGAGGGCGGAATTGAAAGAGGCCCAAACGATGGTAATGATTTGGATTGCAAAATTCACCTATAGATACTCTAGACACAACTAGCGTTGGTGGCTTTGAAGTATGGATTCGAACTTAAGATCAAGAAGTACTGGATTTGAATCTTTGAGAAGACCACACATGTTTTTTTATCAATTCTTGGATTTTTTTTAATCATGCCAAAGAATGTATACCCTTAACTCTACTTGACAGAAGCATAAACTGCGATTTCTGGATATATGAATGGCGAGACTTTTGTAGAAATCTTTAAATAATTTTGAGTTAGAATTGAAAACTACTAGACTGTGGGTGATATTTCTGAACCATTTCCATAGCAGCCTGAAGTAGGCTACTAGAAATATTGACGGTAAACTCAAGTGATGAAGCCTTACCTCTGAGGAAGATGTTTCTGTTTCGTCGTCCAATTTATCGTCTACATCAGACATATCAATGAGAGTATCATCATACTCCGTCATTGTCGCATGGGCTGCCCTGCACCCACTGGCCTGTGGTGACGGCGACCATTAATTATGTCTACAACAAACGCAACACTCTTAGCAAGAAGAAATCGGGTCTTTTTCACTATAAAGCACTGAGAACGTTGAGAAACTTTCAAAAGAGGATTAATTTTTGGTCAGTGACATTTCTAAATTGCTAACTCTTCATCACCACCGTGTAAATGGAAAACCTTATTTCAGAACTAAGAGAAAACTGGGCAAAAAGATTATTCACAAACAGTTAAGTTTAGTGGGAAAATCTTCAACTTAACTAAAATCTCAAGTTAAACAAAACTAGTCTAACAGGTTTAATATATTATACATAATTTTCTGGATTAAATCAGCGAGCACCTTTCTATATTTCTATTATTGACATTTAAAAGCTCCCACGGTTCACAGAGGAAATCAACTAATAGGCACCTACATTGCGATGCATCTAGACACATTTGTTAAGACCACTAAGACAGGCAGCCAGTCCAAAGCCACATCCCTGAAAAGCTCGTCTTGCAACTTCATACAGCCTTAGTTTAGAAGAGAGTTGCACGCTACTTGATGGAGACCTGGGATTTTTTTTTTCCCTTAAAGTTAAAAGACAAAAATGTCAGGAGGTTAAGCGTCACCCCCTCGAGCCTTGGACCCGCCTCAAGACATGATTCATAAAGGATTTAAATAAATCACTAACGATTTAAGACGAATTTGTCTACCTCTAGTCTACCAGCACTCTAGTTTTATGTACTTGAAAAAATGTGCCGTTGCATGACCGACTCAGTGCTCAACAATGTGACCCAAAGAAGGTCCGTATGAAAATTGGTCGGGTTTTTTGTTGCCTTACCTGGGCTTGGAAGGTAAATAAAGAGAAGAGGTAGCAAAAGGAAAGTTAAACATCTTGTTCGACTCAAACAAGCTCAGACTGCCACCGCGTGAATGTCAAATCTGAGTCAAACTTGGGGACGTTTGTTTTTCAAACTTTTAAACCATGCACTTATCTTTTTTTTACCTATACTTGCGTGTATGGAAACGTGTACAAATCGTTATGAACAGTTAACAAGTAATTGAAGAGCTAAACATACAGAGTCAAATCAAAGATCTAAATTCAATGTCCCGATAACTTTAAATTCACATCTGTTGCACTGGAAGTAGGCCTAATATTCAAAATCCACAGCAACTAACTTTCAAAAAGAACCTTACTCCAAAAAAAAAAAAAGCTTGCGATTGTTTACTATAATCAACACTTTCCTCTCCAAAACGAAATAAGATAATGCTCAGTAGACTGCGCCAAACGAATGTTTGTAATGAAGATCGTATTAACTGTAGCAGGCCTGCTGAAGGGGGAGAGGGAAAACAGTAGATCGGTATCTGGGTAGACATAATATACTGTATAGTATAAAAGAGTTGTTCCACCTGGCTTCTTTTTCTCAGTCTAGCTCAATGAGGTCGCCAAACAAGAACCTGCATATAAAGCAAGTCATGTGTGAAGATTAAGTCAGTGAGACGAAGGCCAATGCCAGGCAAAACAAGCGACCAAGTGCAGTATGTCTAATATAAAAAAGCCAGCTAGGGTCGCATGCTAGTTTAGTAGACGGTGGGAAATAAAGACCAAGACTAAAACTAATTAAAACTCGCAAGTAGGTCTAACTTTGAAACAAAAAGGAAATGACAAAACTCATTACTTAGAGACGGCGCATTGCCTTGTTTGAAATACGTTTACAAGAAAACAAAGCTTTGCTTTAGAATAAATGTGATAATATCACAATACAAAAGGCGTATTGAATATATAAGAAAAGTTTGGTAGCATTGATGTAAAAATTACAATTCGGTAGAGCTCATTAAACTCACAACTACTTTTTTTTAATGAATGAGATCAATCACCTCCCGTCTATAACTTTCAAAATTTACAAGTCATCTTATAGAATTAAGTAAGTTTTGCTAAGACGAATTAAACGCCAGGAATTGCATAATCAAACCGAGCAACTGCATCATCGCGATCACAGAATAAATTAAGAGCAAATTCAACGGTGAAGGTTATGGTGGTAATCACTTTGAATGAGATAAACAAAATATGCAGCGAGATATACCAAAGATAGATAGATAAAAAAAAAAAAAAAGAAGAGCAAAGTTCTTGTATAGGTAATGGTGGTGAGGAAACATAGATAAATTCAACAGAACTGATGCACTGTCATAGGAGTGAGTAATCTGCTGTTACAAAAGGGAGAACAGTGAAGGATGTTTCATTAAAACGCCTTGAAATTGCTACTGCTACTGTAATTGCTAGTACTGCTACTAGTACTACTACTACTACTACTACTACTACTACTACTACTACTACTACTACTACTACTACTACTACTACTACTACTACTACTACTACTACTACTACTACTACTACTACTACTACTACTACTACTACTACTACTACTACTACTACTACTACTACTACTACTACTACTACTACTACTACTACTACTACTACTACTACTACTGCTGCTGCTGCTGCTGCTGCTGCTGCTACATCTAATATTTGTAGGTATTATCTTTACTTTAACTGTTACGAACAGCGCTATTCCCGGCCTAAGGAATTTCGCATGTGTTAACGCTGATACGACCACAATCGTCATTGCAACCACACACTAAATAAGAGAGGCGGAAAAGAAGGTTTGAAAAACGAGCACTACAACATAAATTATGACTCAGATGTGAATTATAGAACAAAAATTAAAAAACCTTTATTCATCCATACTCCGATCCATTTTAAACATAAAAAAAAATATTAAATGACTCATTATGACCCACATAAATGGAAAAAAAATGACTGTTTTCAGTACTGAAGTCTATATTTTTTATTTCGAATTGTAGACCTTCAAGACACTCTTTTCCGAATTTGTTAGTTTAAAAATTTTGTATATTTTAGATCTAAAACAGAATCTTTGTCAACATGGATTTCCTGTGGTTACATGATCGCCATGCTTTGCTAAGCGCTCGCCTTTTGTAGCATTCTTGCTAGATTAACATAAAGTCATTAACTTTAACAGGAAGACCGGCCATCCATGAACCATGAAAAGAGCAAGGGAAAAATTCCGTAAATGTTGGCATTTTAAACAAGACTGAGGGGCAAAACAGGCTACAAGGAGATGGACACACGGCCAGTGGGTTTTAGAGAGAGACAGACAGACAGACAGACAGACAGACAGACAGACAGATAGAGAAAGATAGTGAGAGAGATACAGTAAGACAGACAGCGAGCGAAGAGGGACAAGTTCAAAGTCAGGCACCTAGTCAAAGTGAAAGACAATGTGATATTGCATTCAGAAGTACAAGGGAGTCGAAAGAATTATTTTGTTGCAGTGGTGGCTTTTTTTTATATTTTTTTGCTGCTAACAACTATTATTACTACGACCTGGGATGCGAAACTTTAAAAAAAGGTTAAATAAAAAAATAAGAATGTATGCAGAATACAAGGATAATACCATTGTCCACGGGGGGAGAGGGAAAAGAATGGACAAATGCTTTTTTTAAATCCTCTTAAGAAAGTAGAAGAACCGGCTATTCTGGGTTTTTCTCTTTCACCACCTGCATTAAGACCTTTGTTCTAGGCTTTGGTAGCAGTAGATTTGCTCATTGTTCTATTTTGCGGTTTGGGGTCCCTCTACTGATGACAAAAAACTTTGACTCATGAATACTCAAAACTGCAGTCATTGTTCGTTTACAATTGTAAGAGAAACATATAATATTAAAGAGTTTTAACATAGTTAAGCTAACGAAGGCTAACGAACAGAATATAAATTAACACAAGCATTATCCTGCCTCATTGTAGGTTAGGAAAAAGGGTTTGACCCATAATGCGTAATATATAGAGAGAAATTTTGTTTTTTCATTGTCGTCAATATAAGGCCAATACTTCTAAAATATTAATAAAAGGTGATCGAACCAAAAAAAAAATAAAAAACAGAACATAAAATCGAAATATTTTTATGCTTCCTTCGATATAGGCTATATATCTTATATTATGTTGACTGTAAGAGATCAAAGCTGTACTTTTTAAGCCAAAGCCTATCCCGGTGATTACCTAACGAGTTCTCAGAGAGTAAAAAAATGTAGCCACACATAATTGATATTTCTTTCAAAATCACGAGACTACAAAATAGTGACCGATAATAGAATTTCCGGAAACCTAATGTCAGATAGTAAAACATCTCTTAATTTGACGGTACAGATTGTGTTCTCTGATACTAGTATTGTTGCTATTTTTGTTGATGCAGTGGCTGTTGTTGTTATTGTTGATTCTGTTTCTGTTGCTATTGTAATTCAGCACCCTCTTTAGAAGATTTCAAAGGCCAAACAGAGAGCAAGGGGTTGTAACAGCTAATTTCCATACCCAAAAGCCATACCAAAGTGAGTAGCAATGTCAAGGTTTTGATCAAACCAAGGTTAGGGTAAAAATCACAACTAAGAAATTACATTCTTTATAAAAGTATATAAAATTAAAACTTAATTTAACCTACAAGTCTGAAATCACATTTTGAGACTGGGTTCCCTACAAGGCATGCCAGTCAAAGATTCATTGTTATCCAACGACTTATAGGAAAATTAAGAGGGTCGCAGAGGCTCAAAGAGAGAAGTTTTGAATTAGAAATGTGTCGTATAAATAAGGCAAGCAGCCTGTTTCAGCCACTCATACTAAAGACACTGTATCAGCATGAATTCTTAAATCTAAATTACATGCTGCTGATGGTTATTTCCACAGAGGAAAAGCTGAGTCTCGACAATGTAACGTTTATTTGTATTATTTGCTAACATTTAAGAACAGTAGCCAAATGTTTTACCCATGACTAAAGAGAAAAGAGCTGTCAAGCTGCTAATAACATAGAATAGATATTAAAATCAGGTCATTGAGCATTTTCCTGAGGTTAAATGGGTAGGATGATGATTGGAAGATAAGGTTGGGAGAGCATAGCTGCATTCAATTCCTTTTAAAACTTGCAAATTTTTATTATACATAAGCAAAAGAAATGCGTCGGTTCAAAAAATAAATACGCCAAAGACAATGAAAGATAAATACACTTCTGATAAACAACTTTAAGGCGTTAAAGTGAATTTTTTACTCTTTGAAAGTCCGCGGTTCCTAATTACAGCCCGTCTCTTCTGTTTTGCATTTTGATTTTCATTCCATTTAAAAATGGAGCAATTTCGACGGATTTGTAATATAATAGTTTGCAGAGTTTACAAAACTGCAGCGCAAGAATAAATTCTTAACTTTTAATCTTTACTTTATTCACGTGAATGCGAAGTAAAGTGACAAAAATACATTATCATGTCATTATGTTTACTTTTATCAAGATTTATATGTTGTTTTTGTTTTTATTTTTATTTTGGAAGGCCAGTCTTCTTCATTTCATGCTTTAGCCATTTTTTTCTACTGGTTCCTCGACATTTGCGATAATATCTGTGGCATATTTCCACTTTAATTTTTCAATCGACGACTAAACCAGCTTAACCTAAAGGTAGAATGCTTATATTATGATAGGTATGAGATAGAAGCATAAAAGATCAAATTTACTCATCAAACTTAATTTCACGACAAAGAGCTTCAAGTTAATGTCATACTTTGAAAATGTGACCCATCCCAGTATTTAACTTTTTATAAAAATTGCCAATGAATTGGAGTAACAGTTTGACACAAATTTTTCATATAATGTGAAAAAAATAAAGTTTAACTCGAGTGTAAAGTTATAGAATTACTACTGTTCTACTGATTTTTAATAAATATGGAGAAGTTTTTCTTTTTCGCTTAAGAGGTTTCCGGTTTTTTTACGAGAATCTAGCTTCAAAACAAATTTTTTAAGTCTCTAAATCATAAATCAAAGTAGTTACCATTTGAAACACGAAATGCATAAAGTGTGTACGTAACATAGCTTTATTGGCACTGAAGCGCCATTGCCATAAGTCGGTTTAGGTACTTTTGGCTCTGGTTTACGGTAAAGCTCAGGACTGTTTGACCATATAAAATATATATATAATTATACACTTTATTTTAGAAATCCATGGAGAATGGACCACTCAAGGCAATATCGATTAGTCACTGAAACGATAGAAAAAGTCATTTCTTAAAGTACTTACATGAAACGTGCAATAAGAACTTCCAAATGACAATTTACTGGTACTGCAGGCGCAGTGACTCGGTGACCCTGGTCCTGGCTGAAGGCAATGCAACCTGACATGAAAACATCTACATGCAGATCTATTTCTCTTCCAACGGCGTACGTAAGTTCGACACTTTCCATTTATCTCGCGTCCGTTCGCGGAACAATTTGAATTTATTCCGACCGAAAGACAATCCTCAGTATAAGTGATTCACTACGTAAGTCTTTAGACTAGTTGCAAGGTCTTCAGTTGAATGACCAACTAGAGCGCAAGCCAAACAGTGCTTTGAAGTTGTGAGGTGAGCGCGCTTAAATTAAAAAGTTTTGTCAACGACAGTTGGAGACAGTCTGTCATGATCGCTGGCTGCATCTTTTGTTTGTTGAGGTCTCTTGGAGTGTAACGTTCCTACGGAGACTAAGCCTAGATCATGAAAGTGGTGCAACAGCCATCTGATTGACCAGGAATTATTGCCCAATGTAAAACTTGAGTAAAGCAAGAGTCGTACATAAAGGTACTACAAATAATTATATTAACTTATATTAGCTTCTACATAGGGTGAAAAGTTCAGACTAAGTTGCAGGACTCGGAAAAGAATTTTTGTGGATGTGGTTTCTATGTGTCATGAAAGTTTATAGGGCGGTTTTATGATATTACCTAAGGCTAGGTCGTCTACATCGAGTTCTTTCTTTTCTTTTTTTTTTTTTAAATCTATTCTCAGTCCAGTAATAGAGAAATGTGCTAGACAGCTTGAGCAATGACACAACGTATGCATGGTATATTGGGCGGTATGACAAAACAAACACAAAGCACGTTTGCCAGCACCACTTTTTAAATTCTGCAGCTTACTCATTAGAAAGCCGGGGAAAGCGCAAAGATGTTCTAATTTTTCATCTTCTTGACATTAACATCTCTTCTCTCTCTATTTCTTTCTCGTTATATTTACCATACTAAACTGTATCATCCGTTTCATTACAATAATCATTTAATATTCCCCCACCAATGAATTATATCACTAATATTTGCTCATCTTCAGCTTTGTCATGTAATTATGTAATGATATTTTCAAAACCCGTTACCATTCCACGCACTGTAAGTTTCTTATGCAGGGGCAACAGGTTTTTTTTTTTCGCTCGCAGTAGGTCAAGTGGAATCATCGAATTATTTTGACGATTGAAACATTGGAGTTGTCTTTTAATATGAATACTATAAAGAAGGCTCCGACCTTGCTTCTGTCCCACTTGAAGACAATTGAGTTATAAACTATTGGACATTTACAAGAAAAAACTTTCAAACTACAGTAACCGATAGCCCAGTCGGAGTAGCGTTGGACTGATAGTATGAAGATTCAGGGTTCGATCACGGGTTGGAACATGCGACGACCAGCCCTCCTAGGCTCGCCGTAAAGCGACCGTCTCAGAAGAGTTTTAGGGCGACAGAGTACCTATAATAACCGAAGAACAGCAGTCATAATTGCAACCTGTTAATTCGAAGATACATTGTAATTTTACCAAACCCACTGTAATACAAATGATTGTAACATCGCACAATACCCAGGCTTTCCTCGTATTTTTTATAACAGCAAGTAAGAATCTCTGAAAAATATGTCAATATGCTTACCTTACACAGAATTATACCAAGCTTGTTTTATAACAAGAGCATGAAACAAGGACAGACATCTCAGCCGGAACGCACTTTTATTTACTTAACCATATCAATGTCATGCCGAACTAAATCATTGATGGAATACGAGGCCCGAACAGCTTGTATGTATGTAAACAGACAAAACATAAGCCGTCAATAGATAATTCTAATCAGTCAATAAGAGTTGTGTAGCTGGAGGCAATACAAATAGTGAAGGGAAAAAAAAGCTTAAGACTTGTACTGACTCTAAACTTGGCAAAGAAAGAAAGTTATGCTGACGAACAGGCTGATTTAACGGAAAGCGCCGAGAAAAGGCAGATAGGCTTTAACAAAGAAACAAAATAAAAGAAGAAAAAAAAATTTTTTTTTCAGGGAAAAAGAGGCGCATGCGTTTCAAGTTTAATGTTAGGAGAAAATGTTTTCATATATATTTATATATATATATACATATATATATGTGTGTGTGTGTGTATTTATATCGCATCTAAGACATACTGAAATAAAGGAGTAGGTTTAGTTGCCTATATTAAATTAATAATGATAGTAATTTCATTTGCATCTTTTTAAAAAAAAATTCGTGTTTTCAGAAGAAGCATACATTACATTTACTGATATATAGAAGAGGAAGGTGTATTAAATAAGTAACACTTATTTTGAAAGGGAAAAGTATTGGAGAAAATAAATATTATTAGGGCACGATTTTTTTATCCAATAAAGGAAAAATGTTTATTAAGATACCTTGTCTTGTGGGAATAAAGAGCTTACTTATTCCTTTATTTGATGATAGGCATTTAAAAGCATATAAAATTTATAAACTGGCATTTTACCAAAGAAGCCAACTATTCTTATGAACACAAAAGATTTCATTGTATATTCTTAGAACCTCAATCTCAAACAAAATTTAAAAAATTGATAAATAACAAAAAAAAAATCGAAAAAAAAAAAGTTGGCTCAAAATTTCGTTTACACCGATTTACCAATTCATCATTTCAAGACTTTGATATATAGCCTACATATTTTAAATCTAAATCTGCGGTTTAATACCTAATCAAAATGAATTTGTCGCTTGAATCCTAATAGACGTAGCCCGTTCATATTATGAGGAGATCTAAACATTCGGCAAGTCGTGATGCTGTAGAAATCGATCGGTATTGACAACAATGCAAGGAAAACATCGATATTATAGCTGAAGCCTGAATAAGATCAATATCTAACCTCTAGGCATCTTAGGCTACTAAAAATCTTAAATACTTACATGATTTTGAAGTTTCTTTACTGAACAATTCCAGTCCACGGGTGCTTA
The DNA here is from genome assembly GCA_033675545.1 of Elysia crispata. Lineage (NCBI taxonomy): Eukaryota > Metazoa > Mollusca > Gastropoda > Plakobranchidae > Elysia > Elysia crispata. The sequence continues at coordinate 5,963 of JAWDGP010001093.1, read as the reverse complement.
GCAGATAGGCCTGGGCCGCACGATTGATTTCAAGCTCATCCTTAAACGGGGATATCAATAGCTAGTGGAACTGATCAACAAATTATTGATCGAGCACTATTACTCACTGTCACACTCCGCAGTTTTGGCAAACAATCGTCATGGTATTTTTAAAAATAATTGTTTTTCCCCTGCGCGCTGTCCGGGTACCGCTCCCTAGTCCCTACTCACATGTGTCGATGAGCCGGAACAAAAACTACACACGTCTCAATTTGGCACACCAATGCCAGTTCATTCATTGGACAGGGACAGGGATGAGGCTGGCCTTTCGACAGCAACGAGGTATGCTGCAGAAGACAGATGGCCTACGCACACGTCCTCTGTCGCACTTTTCGGTCACACTTTGATGTCTATTTTTGTCATTCGTTTCGTTTAGCCTAAACCCCCTCACCACCCAAATTTGTTATCCTCCGCCTTCTGATTCCCCTTCTCGTCCCTCCACCAAAAAAAAAAAAAAAACCACGACACACTCCTCTACAGATAACTACTGAGAGTGAGGAAAAAAATAAACACGTAGTCCCATTTTTTTGAGAGGTGGAGAGATGTGTGTATAGAGGGAAAGGTAACACTTGTTGTCAATGATGGAGGGGAAAAAAAAAGGGTGGGAGGAAAAGGGATACCATGAATGATGTAGGCTATAAGAAATTTGAAATATCAGCAAGAGGATTCGGCCAAAGATAGATTGACAGATAGAATATATAATTTATATGTATATATATATATATATATATATATAGATCGAGATAGATAGATAGATACATACATACATACATACATACATACATACATACATACATACATACATACATACATACATAGAGAGAGAAAGAGAGAGAGAGAGACAGACAGACAGACAGACAGACAGACAGACAGACAGACAGACAGAGAGGGAAGCATTAAATGGAGAGACGATCCCGATGAACAAGCAGTGCTTCATTGGTCAGTGGCCAGACTTTGAAATAAAGAGGCCCATTACGAAGTAATATTAGTAACGGAGAAAAGAAGACAGGGGAAACCGTGACGGTTTACATTATTTTGTTTGAGGAAGCCGGAGAGAGAAAAGTCATTACCGCAATTCAGAATGTTAGAGCCTGAAAGGAGCAGAGAAGAGGGGGACAAAAGCAAGGGCAAACAGAAAACTACATTCAAAAAGGTTCTCCTTAACCTGGGCTACCTGACATTGTAGGCCTTCAGGTCATCTGGTTGGCGGAAGGTCACAATATTTTTTGAAATTTCGAAGTTGCTTGTTCCCAATACCCGACTTTTTCATTGGTAGGTTTGAATGAATTATAGAAAAATTAGGAAGTCTGCAGCCATTAATTGGGAAGTAAATAAATGCAACAGAAAAAACGCATGGAGTTCACTTTCCCTGAGCTATGGGAAAAGTTACGATCTCCTTTTTTTTTGTGCTGTTTGTTTTGTTGTTTTTTTTGGGTTTTTTTTGTTGTGGGGTTTTTTTTTTTTGTTTTTTTTTTTTTTTTTGGGGGGTGTTTTTTTGTTTTGTTTTGTTTTGTTTTGTTTGTTTTTTTTGTTGTTGTTTTTTTGTTTTTGTTTATGGTTTTTTTTGTTTTTTTGCTTTGCTTTTGCTTATTGATCATAAAATCAAAGAGAATTGCGATGAGGGGCACCAGGTGTGAGCAAGTCAGGTAATTTCAAGCGAACAAGTTATGTTACAGCTCAACGGTCTGTTCGGGCCTTCAGCTCCAAGGCCACAATCTCGCTGGGAATGAGATAGGAGTCTCAACTTATCACCTCTATCTTGCTTGGAATTGCAATTTTATATTCCCTGAGAGGCACTATTCCACCGTTGGGTAGGATAAAATACTGTAACACAACAGAAGACGTAACACGCGTACCAGTATGTCTAATCTGAAATTAAAGTATGATTTCATTGAATAATTAATTTTAAAAAGGGCCAGATAAGGTAATTGCTTTTAGAATTTACTAGTAATTTCCTCCGCAAGGAAAATAATGAAAGCACTGTACATGAAAAATTGTTGAGATAGTGGCTTTAATTCTAAGGTTTTGTATACTCAAAAAAGGACTTTTGCTTATCAATCACAAGTATTAATTTAAAATAGACGCCCTAGCCTTTTCTTTTTTCAAAAAAATTGTTCCCATTTTTGCTGTCTAAAGCACTTTACTTTTAACGGTTTAAGTGTAGTCATTTTTGCATAAAGATCTCATACATTAATTTAATTTATTAAATTAGACTAATCTTAAGTTTGACTCTAGCTTGATTATGCTAAAGATAGAAAGAACATGAGGTTTTTCAAAAATCTTCGTGTTATTTTTGCTGCAAAACTATCTAAATAGAATATTGCAAAACATTTCTTTATTTTTTTAGGTATTGTATTAATTTTGATGTCCAGATAAAGCCTCGATAAAATAACCCATTCCTGAAGCGAAGTTTTGCTACCGTCTCATGGTCAATATTTAAGCATTGATATTGGTTCTAAGCTAAAATAAAGAGTAAAAATTGAACAACACCTTGTCTTACAATAAGTAACCGCCATTTCAAAAACTATGCTTCATGAGATTAAGATTTAATAGTGTCGAAAATCCAAAGATATCAACACAGAGCTGTAATTGTTAAATGTAGTTGTTGTTTTTTTTTCCTATTGGAGTACTGAACTGAATATCGTTGGCAAGAGACATCAGACATCAGATCTCTTTCTGTTTAAGCTAACGTGACGGGGAAATAATCGGTCAAAAGGCAACCCTCCATATATAATGACAGGACAAAGAGAAATACCGTGAAGATTTCTAGCTCTGTGGGAGGATAGTTCTGGTATGTCCGATTGGGGAAACCTTTAGAAGTGGGCGAGGAGTCGTGAGAGGAATCAATGCGGAAGATCCAAGGGACGTTCAGGAGTATGATTAGAGGGAAATGTCTCACAAATGTTTTCCACTGGCAAATGAAACCATATCAGAGGTGCAAAAGGGTAGAGAAACCGTATAAGAAGTGCGAGTGTGGGAGAGGGTGCGCAACTGCGCATATAGGCCTATATTAGTCACTTTGAGACATTTAACAAATCTGATATATTTCTCCCCATGAAGAATTATCTTCATGAATATCAGATGCAAAGAATAACAAAATGTTATATTTTTACGGTGTTAGAACCATGTTTGGTTGATGCTGAAGGAGAAAAGAGTACACAGATCTATTACTATTACTATACAAATTAAAAGAACCGATCGTGACAAATCACGACAGATGCCAATTCAATCACTAGCAAAGAAAGCAAACCAACACAAAAAGAGGCACATTGCAAATAACATAAAATTGTAGATTTTTATTTTGAAGTGCAGGAAACCATGAACTCATTTCTTCGATTGCAGAAAGGTCTTGAGGCAAAAAAACTGATCGTCAAGGATTTTATTCTTTATTTCGATTCTGGGTTGAAAATTTCGCTTACAGAAGACACGCAGACATAAACTCCTATCCACAAAAGAAAAACAAAAAGTTTGAGGCATCTTAATCGACTTATCCTTGGGTGAATTCGAACTCAGATAAGGCCTTGTTAATTATGGCTTATTTCCTGCTTATAAAGCATTTCCATAAACGTGACGGATGCTACAAGCATCATAGTTTTTCTTGAGTAATAAAATTTACCTGTGCTAGGTCTCTTAGTCTCCTCCTTCGCTCTGCCAAACGAAACACTCTGAACAGTCCGTAGTTGTAACAAGACATAGCCAGCTGTCAACTTCTTCCGTAATAGGACGTCCCGCAGGTCATTTAGACAATGTTTATATTTAGCACATCATGATTATCATTTTTCTTAACATCTTTTACGCTTAATATTAAAAAAAAAGATACAATCAATCTATCAACCGTCAAATTAAAAGTGTGCAGTGTTGCTAATATGAACACAGAGTCCCATCCTTTCTTTCGGGAATATCCTCGATGTTGCAAAAGCTATAATTCTCCACAGTTCTATTTCCTCTCTAAACAAGTCTTGCCTTTTTTTATAAACAGCAAAACTCTAGCACGAACATTGAGCAAATACGAAATAATGCATAAACATCGATCCAACTGCCACCTTGATCTGGAAAAGGCACAATGGTTTTGTCATTCCACCTCCCTGTGTTTAAGGGCAATCATCAGCTTAGTACTTAGCGGCAGGGAATCTAAGGGAAAAAAGAGGAGCACACCTAAGATATAATTATCATTTCACACACTCAGGCTTGACTCACAGTACTCAGCTAAGGGGTGGGGAAAAGATAAACAAGGATTAAGGAAGATTCTGCGTTTATGAGCCGCAAAAATACTTTGTATGCAAGAGAAACGTAGAGTACTAGAATACGTGATGGATGTACTAGAATGGAAGAAGAATGGATTGACAAATATGATAAATAGACACTAGACAGATAGACATAAAAGAGAGAGAGAGAGAGAGAGAGAGAGAGAGAGAGAGAGAGAGAGAGAGAGAGAGAGAGAGAGAGAGAGAGAGAGAGAGAGAGATCATGCGTTGGGGTAAAAATAATCGATTAATCTGGATCTAGCGCAATCGCAGACTATTAAGTGCGAACCAGAGCTGCATCCTGCAATCGAGCATAAAAACGCACTAGGGGGAAAAACCTGCATAAGCTTTACATCGAGTTCGTAAGGATCGATAACATAATTATATGGTTTTACTTTGTTACCTGTAGACTAAAAGGCTTCATATTTCGGTATCTAGTCCACAGATAATCCCCTTGATGTCTTTTATCTTTTTTCACAATTACTATTTAGGATTAGTCGCACAAACATTTAAATAATTTCATTTCCCAATTCAATTTAGCTCTGCTATTGATATCTGCTATATATGGATGGCATCCTACTGCTTTAAAAAACTTGATATTTTTGGTATTGCGCTTTGGTCACTAGTACAATTGCTCGGTGACAGCCATGACAATCCTGTCTGCATTTCTTAGCAAACGTTCATAGATTAAAAAACAAAAAAAAAACAAAAAAAAAAAAACAGACTTTTGCTTATTCCTTCGTTTTTTATATAACTAGGCCATTATTGAAACTGGTTTTTTTTGGTTATTTCTACATCTTCTAAGTTTCAAAAATATCCTTTTACGGGAATCGGTGGCACTACTTCAAGCCAAGAAAAGATCTCATAAGAAGAGTGATTCCGGACTTTCTTGTTGCAGACTGAGCTATCGAACAACAAATGACAGACTAAAGTAAAGCAGTATAGTTAAGCAGGTGATCAAACTAAAAATATGTTGAAGTTTGATGTTCGACTGAAGGATAGTTTCAAGTCAATTCAGCGTACAAACCTCAACCTCTTAATTTGTAGGCCAATGTCAAAGCACGGGTTCATAAAAGTCCGATGTAGATCGTACAAGAAAATGAAATAATGAAAATCAGAAGCAAAAAAAAAAATTATTTAGATCGTATTACAGTATATGATAATTGAGATACATTTTTAAGTTTCACGGTGGTTTAACATCCGAGATAACAACAGCTGAAAATAGTAGTTGCTGAATGATGAATGTAGAAATTCACAAAAGGTGGTAGGAGTTATTCGAAAAAAAATTATTGTGATAACCAGCAATTATAGCCTACATTTAATGCCCATATTTCAAATAAGGAGTACTATCCTCAATCCGATTGAAACAAAGCTTTTAAATTTAGTTTTCTTTATACAAACTCATGAAAAAGACCAATAAAAATGAACATTTTTAATTCGGTATTTAATCAAAAGTAGATCTATGTTCTCCGCTCATTATTTCAGTGTGCCCTTTTTTAATGTATGACGCGGAAAAAAAATAAGGGAGGCTATCGCTAAAGAAAAAGAATGAGCAGTAGTAACTGACTTCTCTACCTTTCTTTCGTACTTGGAATTTGGTCCATCACATAATTTGAAAAATAAAACATGAGCCTTTGTCTTTTCCTCAGTATTGCTTCAAGTTACTTTTGTACATTCCGT
>JAWDGP010001092.1:135000-174371 GCA_033675545.1 Elysia crispata | reverse complement strand
TACTACTACTACTACTACTACTACTACTACTACTACTACTACTACTACTACTACTACTACTACTACTACCATTTTACTACTACTATTACTACTGCTACTACTACTACTACTACTACTACTACTACTACTAGTACTAATACTACTAGTACTACTACTACTACTACTACTACTACTACCATACGCTACTACTACTACTACTACTACTACTACTACTACTACTACTACTACTACTACACTTACTACTACTACTACTACTACTACTACTACTACTACTACTACTACTACTACTACTACTACTACTACTACTACTACTACTACTACTACTACTACTACTACTACTACTACTACTACTACTACTACTACTACTACTACTACTACTACTACTACTACTACTACTACTACTACTACTACTACTACTACTACTACTACTACTACTACTACTACTACTACTACTGATAATGACGATAATGACGAAAATGATGATAATGATGGTTATGATGATAATTATAATAAAAAAGGAGGAGGAGGAGGAGGAGGAGGAGGAGGAGGAGGAGGAGAAGAAGAAGAAGAAGAAGAAGAAGAAGAAGAAGAAGAAGAAGAAGAAGAAGAAGAAGAAGAAGAAGAAGAAGAAGAAGAAGAAGAAGAAGAAGAAGAAGAAGAAGAAGAAGAAGAAGAAGAAGAAGAAGAAGAAGAAGAAGAAGAAGAAGAAGAAGAAGAAGAAGAAGAAGAAGAAGAAGAAGAAGAAGGAGAGACCTAATAACAGCAAAATGATTTAAGTACTTATGATTGCTCTTATCGTTACCCTCCCCGCCCGAGAAGTATTGTTCATAATTAAAGTTGCCTAAAATATCTTGTTGCGAATACGCTATATCAAATTATCAATTTTTTCGAGCTTCCACCTTTAGAGCAGAACTTTCAAAATGAGGTCGGTAAATTTGAGTAAATTTAGCCCTGTGTGCTAGTATGCTCACTTCTGAAAACTTCCTTAAATGTAGTCCCACCTTCAAACTACGCAGCATTAATTAAGTTTTTAGATCATTTTCGAGTTGTTCTTTTTTCTGATGTGAGAATGTGACGGAATGAGCCATTTTCTTGCAAATCAATGTAAGAACAAGCGATTTTTTTCTAGAAATTCAAAACGACTGATAAGGAAAACAGCAACACACAAACCAGCGAATCTGTACTCCTCTCCTTCAATCAAAGAATCAGGAATGAAGATAAGAGCGACTTCGATCCCCTGCGCTCTGATTGGCTCCAGGACTGTCATCGTGAGAGCTTCACTTCCGGTAATCAAGGTCACGAGGACACCAAGCAGAAATGGCAGTTGCGCCATTTTGTCTTCTATCTGTCAATACAATGGCAGTTCCTCATGATTTACACCAAGACTTTTAGAGTACCTTACAAAAAAAAACCTTGAAGAAAAAATATGCGAGTGAACAAAAGGCAAATTGTAGCAACCTAAGAAAAAAGAAAAGAACAAAAATAACGAGAGAAAATACAAAGAAGTTAAAAAAAAGTTTATACATGGAGTCAAGATATATATAAAAAAAAAACCAAAACATTTTAACTCATGCATTCAATAGAGCAAGTATTTACAGAGATTTTGTCTTGCTCAAACTATTATTTTTTTTAATAAAAAGAGGATTGCAGGTGGTAATGGAGTCCGAACTTTCCCCGTTATATCAGCTAGGAATTTCTCCATGGGTTCCGACTCCACAGCGATGGTAGGTACGTTTAGGGTCTCATCATTTCAAATCCACCATGCCCTGGAGGTGTGTGTGTGTGTGTGTGTGTGTGTATGTGAGGCTCTTGAGCTTGGCATACAAACAAGAAAAAGTCAGGGATGATTATATCGTGGTCGAGCTATACCAAAAAAATCCCCAGTAAATAATTATTGTACTAAAACCACCCCAGCGTGACCTCTATCACCAGCACCATGACCGCATGCCACAAAAAAAATCACAAACAAAATGCTGCTTCTACCACTACTACTACTACTACTACTACTACTACTACTACTACTACTACTACTACTACTACTACTACTACTACTACTACTACTACTACTACTACTACTACTACTACTACTACACAAGTACCACTACTACTTACTTCTATTACTTAACACAAACTGCTACAATTACTACTGCTGCTACTACTACGACTGCTTCTATTATTACTACTACTACTACTACTATTACTACTATTACTACTATTACTACACAACAACTACTACTACTACTACTGCTGCTACTACTACTATTACTACTACTACTGCTGCTGCTGCTGCTGCTACTACTACTACTACTACTACTACTACTACTACTACTACTACTACTACTACTACTACTACTGCTGCTACTACTACTACACAACTGCTACTACTACTACTAACTACTACTACTACTACTACTACTAACTACTACTACTACTACTACTACTACTACTACTACTACTACTACTACTACTACTACTACTACTACTACTACTACTACTACTACTACTACTACTACTACTACTACTACTACTACTACTACTACTACTACTACTACTAGTACGATGACGCCGACGACTACTACTACTTATGAATGTCAAAGTGCACAATTAGAAGCCAATGTTTAAAGTTTCTTTCTAATCTTATACTTTACACATTAGAATAAAAAGCTGACTGACCTACCTGATGGTAGTACCTGGGCTCAGATCTCACCTCACCTCTGTGGATGACAGCCTCCTTATCTATATAGCTGCTCTCTGGAATGTGATTTACTTCACGATGGATTTGTGTGTGTGTGTGTCTGTTATATCTTTTTCTAAAACTTTGAACAGTTCTGCAGAGTTCCACAGAAAGCAAATCGCTTCGTCTCTTGGTGTTTAGATAAAACGATGAAGCCTTAGGGAGAAAATTTAGCATTGTAGGAACAGATTCTTAACACATGCCCAAACCGTATCCAATTCGTTAAGGTAACAAAAAATAAGAGAAGAGAAGAGATAAATAGAAAGGGAGAGAGAGAGAGAGAGAGAGAGAGAGAGAGAGAGAGAGAGAGAGAGAGAGAGAGAGAGAGAGAGAGAGAGAGATCTAAAACGTTTGCAAGAAGTGTTATATTAATTTAGTAAACAACTACGAAAGAAGAAATAAAAGGACATAGAACAAATACATTTTTATAGGAAGCAATGAAAAACAGTAAAAAAAATAATATAATATTATATTTTCTTTTCTTTAATATTTAAACAATATGCCGTGGGACATCAGCGTAAAAACATATCTGGGACATAACTGTAATATAATAAAATGTTTATATTATTATGACCTTTTTCCAAGGCCATTATGCTTTAATAGTTTCAGATGTAAAAACCTACATAACTCAATGGCCAAGACAGCAGCGATAAACCAAACAAAGCAGATTTTTGTATATTATCAGTTTGCGACAAAATTTGTTTCCATGCTTTTATTTGTATTTTGATTCGTGGATCCTTGAAATGCGTCCAAATTTGAAATTTAAAATCAGCAAAACTGACTTCTGAGCGTCAAATAATAGTTTGGTCTGGAATGTGATTTCATGTCTGAGAGGAACAGCAAACACAAGTTGAGCCACCAACTTTAATTTCCAAGACCAATAGTGATTTTCATCCCTGTTTACAGTGAGGTTTGTTTCCAGCCCGAGTTTTGATGGGTTCGTGTCCTGTCTCACCAGGACACACTTAGAATATCGGAGAGTTTCGTATCCTCTACAACACCCGAGATCTAGATTTATTGATTTCTTGAGCCAAAGCGTTGAATCAATTCTAGGAACACAATTTCTAAGAAGCGAAACGAAAAAATTATTAGAACTAGGGTCACTGGCTATATCACTATGTAGGCAGAATTTTTTTTTCACTGATGTTTAAACAAGGATGGTATTTGAAAATTTATGTTAAGGTTTGAGAGAGTATAAAGAGCAAGTTATAGTATCTTGGAAAAAAAAAAGATCTTTAGCCATTTCACAGAACTGTAAGTAAATCTTAATTGTCACGATTGTTCAGAGTTATTGTTAAAGAATAGAACATGTCAAATAAAATTTCAAATATTTCTCCTTTTTTGTTTCGCCCCAACCACCGGACAATCATGCTGACTTCTATATCTCCGACAATCTTGATTTTCGTTTTTCTTATTAGACTCGACACACTTTTATCTCACATAGTCTTACTATTATTATTTTTTTTGTCTTGTTTTTTGTTAACGGCATGAGACCTGAACATTCGGTACGTGCTCAAAAAAATCCTCTGACGTAAGTCCTTAGCACACATGACACGGGCCCAGATATCTCCAATATCTTATCTAATGCTGAATGGAATCTTCAGCCAATAGGGAGAGAAAGTATGACGTCAGTCGTGGAAGTAAACAATCTGATAACACCAGGCGCTCGACATAATCACCTCTGACCCGCCACAAATGTTGCAGTGGGGATATTTACTCACCTAACATGAAGCCCATTCAGGGTGCGATTGTTCTAAGTTGTTGAATGTAAGAGCAAGATTGCAGGCTCTTCCCGCCCCTCATTGCCCATGACGGTATCCGCGGCCCGTCCAGCCAGTCCCACTTGATATTGCACCAGTTTGGAACTGCTTGCGACAAGCGCTTAGCGCACTTCAAACGGCCCAGCGTGGAGCCACGGAGACGGCCATCTTCCAGGGAGGCCCCTCAAAAAAGTCCATTATGTTGATAATTCACGTCAGAACCTACCATTGACGGACGATAAACTTTACATGGTTAAGAATCAGCAGCTAGGATTTATTTTGGGAACTTGACGTCATGACTGGTTTTCCCCATTTCAAATATTTTTTTCTTTATTGCTCCTTGCATACCCCATATTTTTTTTTCCATGAAATCTAGTATTTTTCTACCAGTCTGAAACAAAATTATGCAAACACATGCTCTCAATCTGATAACTTTGTCTGCAAGAGAAATTTGTGTCTCGATAAGATTCCTGACTGCTATGAGGTTACGTGAACTTGGCGTCTGGCCCTAGAACTGCTAAACCTTTTAGTCCGATTATAAATGCAACGCCTGGATTATTTTCATTACGCTCTGGTACCGATGAGACACTTGAACAAATCTGAAGGGGCAAAAAAGTTAAGAGCAAATCATTATGCACTAAAACCTATAATTAGTTTAAAATAACCCCAGTTCCCAACTGGATAAGACAGAGGTTCCCCGTAAACCCAACCATTCCGTCTCTTGGTTCCATCAAGTGCCATCACGCTAGGACCCCCATTTTCTAAAGCGCTGTTTAAGCCTCGTGCAATACAAACAGTCAAACAACTTGACGTGTCGTACCGCCAGTCTGTCCAATTTCCCACACATCACTGGGACAGGACAGACGGCGACTATCTGCGTCACTTACATGTCTTAAAACAGACAGTTAAGCCTTGGTAGCTTTTTCTTTCTTTAGTTCATTTTTATCAGTATTTTTTTTTCTTTATTTTTCGTGTATTTTAGTTATCTTTTCTATGCGTTTTGAAGTGGACTTTCAAGGATATCAGAACTCTTGGAAATGGTAATATATGTGTGTGGGTGGGTAGGGGAAAAAGGGGGTTGGGGTGGATGAAGCGCTGGGGGATGGAGAGGAATGTTCAATCTTTTCCCCGTGCAGGAGTGTAAGAAATAGCGATCGCGAATTGAGTCTGGTCGGTATGCGTTCATTTCTCTCATTTCAAACTTTCTCTCCATTATCCTCACGTCCTGATCTCCTCTTTTTCTGTCTATGACTTTCTCTCTCTCTCTCTCTCTCTCTCTCTCTCTCTCTCTCTCTCTCTCTCTCTCTCTCTCTCTCTCTCTCTCTCTCTCTCTCTCTCTCTCTCTGTGTCTCGCTCCCTCCCTCTCTCTCTCTCTCTCTGTGTCTCGCTCCCTCCTTCTCTCTCTCTCTCTCTCTCTCTCTCTCTCTCTCTCTCTCTCTCTCTCTCTCTCTCTCTCTCTCTCTCTCTCTCTCTCTCTCTCTCTCTCTCTCTCTCTAAAAGGAAATATGCACACAACTTTCTAATTACTGGACGAAAAAATCTCACCAGAAATGTTGAACGGAAAGCACGATTTTGTATTTATACTGACGAAGCTTACAAAGTGAAACGTTTATATGTTGAATTGATGAGTTTTGTAAATAATTATAATGCTGTGTGCCTATTTCCTCTTAGACCTTGATTTTTACTATTTATACTCACACACGCGTCCTTTTGGATCCTTTATAATTACCACGTTATCCAAGTGTGGTGTTTTTGCTTTCTATTTGGATTCTCTCTCTCTCTCTCTCTCTCTCTCTCTCTCTCTCTCTCTCTCTCTCTCTCTCTCTCTCTCTCTCTCTCTAGCCTCCAATACAAATACACGTAATCTTGATTCTCTCTCTCGCACTATTTATTTGCATCTTACTTTCACTGGAGTTGTCAAAGACCAAATGTGTTCGGATAATAATTCTACGTCTTACGTCAACAGCCAGTTGATAGGAAATGTTGATAGCGCCTGAGAGTCAATCCGTATTTCTCTCTCATTTAGATCTGATAGACTTGAGCGTTGACAGACGTGTAACAATACACAACTACCTTGATTGATTACTGTCAAACAAAAATCTAGGCCCTGAGATTTTTGCTATGGTTAGCTGGAATTGATAGAAAAAAGCACAAAAAGCCTAAAAAGTACTTTATAAATCAATCAGTCAGGCAATCAACGAAATAAATCAATCAATAAACCTGCAAGTCATTCAGTCCATAATACAGTCAACCATTTCAATCAGACATTAGTCATATACTATATAAACCAATCAATCAAACAATCAATATTTCGTTCATATTTTTTAGAACGCTTGGACAATACACTCTCCAAGTGATATTTTTAATATGCTGCTGTAACTGAAGAAACTGATGAATCTTTAGTTGTTGGGCATTGTTTTATCTTTGATAAAGAATCCAAAACAAGCAAGAACTTAATAAAGCGGTGTGTCACAATATGTAACAACCGGTAGCAGTTTTAAGTTTGTAATTAGAACATGGCGGAGTCTGGAAGCTGTTGAGTAATTCTGGTTAACTCGGCTGACCGCTGTGTCCATCTCACGAGTGGTCATTCGGTGATGAAAGATTTCACAAGATAAAAGACTTGCCGATTTGGCGAAATATTTGGAGATCTCTTAATCGAAATCACGTGATGTCGAAAGCTGTGGTTTGCCAAACGATAGGACAAACAATTTGGTTAATTCTTTTGTCCTCATGAATTTTAAGAAATTATCGAAAAAATGAAAAAAAAAAAAAAAAAAAAAAGAGGAAAGACCATAATCTTAAATCAGCCTTGTCATTTTCTTTACGCTATCGGATATCCGGTTTAACATTATGGAAATAACGTCAGCCACGTATTCCCCCCCTCCCCCCCCCCCCTTTTTTTATTCCTTTTTTTTTCATGCACACTCCATCTTGTAAACAGAAGTGGCTGCGTAGTTTGTGTTACCAATCCGATTACAGGTACTAAAGTTTCATACCAATCTGGATTACTCTATCCTTAATTTGGTATCCGATTTCCTGCTTTGTATATGCCCAAAGATTCCTGGAGAATCTAATACCCGATGGATTCATTCGATATTCGTATCGCCTTAACCAATTGTATCCGTTGTAATTTGATTCAGTCTTGAAGAGCTTCTAAAATATTACTGGCAAAACCAAATCTGCACGCCCAAACAGTGTAGCTACCACCTCTCTCTCTCTCTCTCTCTCTCTCTCTCTCTCTCTCTCTCTCTCTCTCTCTCTCTCTCTCTCTCTCTCTCTCTCTCTCTCTCTCTTCAAACCCACCCTGATGTCTTTAGTGTGGTTATATGGAAACAGGGCCATCTCCCTTACAGTTTCAGAACAAGGAAGTGAATCCACAACTCGCCTCTTTCGCTGCCTCCTGGCCGTGTTTGAAGACCACTCTCGCGTCTCCAGAGTGTAAAGATGGCTATGAAAGCGGAGACCAATAAACCGATTTCTTCTCTAATGGCCGAGTGCGACATCCAAGTAAAATCAATGTTTGTTCTGGACTTTGGTCTTTTCCCCGCCAGCGCTAATTGACCCGAGTGGTCAAAGCCGTTTATCATAGATGTTGCTTGACCCAACATTTGTTACAGTGGGAGCTTGGTTGAGGATCGTGAGAAATTATATTGCATGTCTTCTACAACACAGTGGGCTGTTTCAATCTTTATCATTTATAAATGTATACGCATATATACATAACGGTAAAAACTTTCTCTCTCCTTGTCTCTCATCCACCACTGCTTTTCTTCTGAATATTTCTTAGCTTTCAATAATCTTCCTTATCTATATTTTTCTGTTCCCAGTTTCCTATTCCTTACCTCAAACAAGGAAGTATTCCTAACAGCCCCTAAAGTAATAAGTCTCCATCCGACTCTGTGTCTAAGCCATTTTTTATGTTTTATAACCGATGAACTCTTTAGCCTTCCCGAATCTATTAACCTAACGACTCTTGATAGTTTTCTACGTCTCTTCATTTGCAAATCACTTTTATTTTCTTTTTTAAGAAATTGGTCTCTCATCCTCTATAAATGGCACAAGCGAGAGCACAATGAAATCTGAGCGAGGAAAACGATCTTCACAGCACAGCTTTGCTTTTTGAGCGACCGGCGTGCGACGTCGTGCGGAGAATACTGCAGCATCGTCTGCAGATGGTCGGACCAACATCAACAAGCTGGTCACACACGCCGGGACAAAGGACAGGGCGCGAGATTCCACGTCTGCAAGTGACGCTATGACACCACGTCACATCCGTCGAGCCAAGACGAGTGGCACCCCCTGCTCTACAATCTGTGTTGTTCGAGTCAACTAAAGATTTGAACCTCCGCCCCGCCCCCCCCCACCCCTCCAAAAAAAAAACCCTACCCCACACACTCACACAAACAACCCCTCCCCCCAAAAAAAATAAAAAATAAAAAATAAAAAAAAAATAAATAAATAAATAAATTAATAAATATATAAATAAATAAGTAAGATAAAATAAAAAAAATTAATTAATTATTAAAAAAATAAAATAAATAAATAAATTAATAAATAAATATAAAAATAAAACAAAAGAATAATTAAAATGTAAATAAATTCGGAATCCCAAGACGTTGTGGAGGCAAAAAAAATGGTCAACACTTCTTGAAACTGGTGCTGATGTCTGTTCTGTTGGAACACTTCCATGAGAACTGTCGATGCAGTATTTATAGTTATGACGTGGCCTTAGACTTGCTACTAATGAACACCCATCACTTACTGTAAGACTCACATTCTTTTGATGCTGCAGCAATGCAAATATTTTAAAGTTTCATCAGAATACTCTTCCACATGGAGGACCGGGAGATCAAGTGGAAGAAAAATAAACTGAATCGCTGTTCAAAAAAACTGAAGCTCCATATGAGTTGAGTTGTGGACAACATTCTCTGCACTTGATGACCAGTGGGACAAGCCAACATCAGCAGAGTTTGTTCATCAATGTTGAGTGCTCCATATGAGTTGAGTTGTGGACAACATTGTCTGCATTTGATGACCAGTGGGACAAGCCAACATCAGCAGAGTTTGTTTATCGATGTTGAGTGCTTCATTTCGGTACTACTATCACTTCCCCGTTACGTTCAAACCATTTAAAAAACAAAAAAACAAAACAAAAAAAAAAACGTTTTATCCGCACGTCATTCTGACCCGTGGAATTTGTTTTGTTTCAGATGCTGATAGCATTTCATGATCGTTCCAGGCGCCTTCAAGCAGATTCATGGCTCCAGATATCGTCACACATGGTTTTATTCAGACCTACACAATGCCCGAGCTGTGATCTAGTCTTCCTAAAGTTTCACCGCAAGACGTTACAGAACCTCTCGAGTAACTGTCGTTTCTTTCCCAAACACTAGTTTTCCATCTTTGTAACTCTCCCCCGTCTACAGCCCGCTTTTACAAGTATTTCGTTCCGTGTTTTCTCTCTCTGATGATGTGATTGGACAAGCAGAGATGTATCGAATAATAAATAACATGACAGGCAAGCCTCGCTTCTTGCCGTCTGTGTTGACTCGGAATGAGTCGAGGCACTCTATCAGATCAGAACTCTTGTTTGACGTGAAGCAACTCTCGACGTATCACTCCAGCATAAAGAAGTCTGGCATTGGTCAATATTACTGGAGAAAGAAGTCTCTCTTGATTTCTCCCAGTCTTGTCTCTTTGCCCCGAGATCCATGACAGCCACCGATGTCTCAACAAGACTTCGGTATTTGGTTGTGTCAATATCAGTTATCGTGAAAAGCAACGATAGGGAAAAAGTTACTTGTCCAAGCGATGGGGATTGGGGAGTGGGAAAAATCAAGAGAGTGTGTTGTTTTTGTTATTGGGTTTTTGTTCTGTTCAATTTTAAGTTCCTGTATTTCGCCATAAAACTTTTCTTAAAACCCGTTTTGTTTGGGGTTATTTATTGGTTGGAGTTATGCCCCTTCTGAGAGGAAAGGCCACGTCTGATGCGACACACTGTAGTAAAATATCTGTTATCTATAAAGTCTTATCGGCAGCACGAACGCTCAATAGTATGTCAGTAGAATAGCTGCACACCTTTCACAAATATTTTTTTTCTTTTAAAGTCACTAAAACTGTAGCAAGAATTTGAAAACAAATCAAAGAGAGATGAAACACAGTAGGGTATGTGGAATTCGTTTGCATAAGGATAAGATGGAAAAAAATAGTCCTTGACGTCCTTGATTGTTGGGAAAAATCCATTAAGTTGGTTCTAGACTACAAAATAAATGTTGGCAGAGACTTATGATGTAAGTTATTTCAAAATATCTGGAAGGGCGGTAAATTTTTTTCCGCTGTTACATCTAGCTAAAGAAGGCCTATGTGTAAACACCGTTTTTTTTAATATGATGGTGAAAGGCCCAGAAGATGTGGAAAGATGAAACCCATCCCAAGCTCCAGGTTGAGCCCTTCTACAATATTGAACATTTATAAAAGTTGGTCTCCCTTTTAAAACGAGGTAAAAGTGAAGTTTTAGGCGCTAAAACCTCTGCCATCTCCGGTTGCCCTATCAGCGCGTGACTGCGGGGTAGCTTGGCGGGACAGATTATCTTCAGTTTGAGTTCCTCACGGACCACGGGTCGATGGGAGGGAGAAACTGTGGGCGTCCGAGGAGAAGAGCTGATCGTCTGAAGCAAGGAAGACTCACGTTACAGTCGAGGAACTTAATATCGGTGGATTATATGGTTCTAGAAATCAGTGATGTACATACCCCACCCCCGCATGTTTAAACACACTAGGATGCTACCAAATATGGTGCAAATAAAGATCTAGTTTTTATAAATAAAGGTAAATAAAAATAAAAAAAAAAACGGATAATCGAGGAATAAAATGTTTATTTAGCGTTAACCTAGAGTAATCCTCCCATCAACTTATTCTGTGTTTCACAAGTCGTTTAAAGATTGTTCAGAGCACTCAAACTAGGACATGGATTCCTGCTATAAATACTCCGTGGTGCACTGTCTCTCAGAACTCCATGGCCGCGCCTTCACAGAAATCGCATTTAGCGTTTAATGGAATCTATACATAGATGAGCATTTCTATAAAATTAGCTATCTATTTAAAAAAAAAAACACTGAGTTTTTGGAACACTGAACTTTCAAAGAAAATAATTAATAATGCCGCCATATTGCATATCTGATTTCAGGCATCTGGTAAAAAATAAAATTACAAAAATTCTTGCCACAATGATGCAGGAAGTCTAATCATCATTAGATCTGTTAGTGACAATAGTAATTCTATAAAACCTCTTTTTTTCTTTCTCTCACCATATTCTAAAGAGTTTTCCAAAGTTGATTCCTGTGTCTGTCTGTCTGCCTGCCTCTCTCTCTCTTTCTCTCTCTTTCTCTTTCCTCTGTCTTTTTCTCTTTCCTCTCTCTCTCTTACTCTCTCTCTCTCTTTCTCTTTCCTCTCTCTCTCTCTTTCCTCTCTCTCTTTCTCTTTCCTTTCTCTCTATCTCTCTCTCCTCTCTCTCTTTCTCTTTCCTTTCTCTCTATCTCTTTCACCTTCTTTCCTTCCCATCTCTCTCTCTTTCCTCTCTCTCTCTCTCTCTCTCATTAATCTTTTGTTTGTTAGATGTGTTAATATTTGTTTCATTCTATGATTTTGTTCCCCACAACTAAATGGAAAAATGCCTGAGGTTTATTTATCACTGTGAAAATTGTAGCCCGCAAATAAAAATGTAACCACATCTTTGACTCTCTCTCTCTCTCTCTCTCACATAGACCATTCAATCCCGCCTAATCTAAATTACTTGAACACAACACAACATATACACATTTTATCTAACCGTTTATTCCTCCAGTAGTAACCGAAATTGCCATTGATCAAAACTTTTTACCCTTCCCCTGACCAATCTGAGACCAGCCCAAAATCTAAACTGCAAGTATTTTCCCTTGGCTAAAGCTAGCATGCATTTAATTTCTTGGGTTGTTTCCCTTGCTTCGTTGTTCCTACTTGATTGAATTTCGCAGCCAGGAACTCATTTGAAATTATCCAATTTGGCTGGCGTTTCGTTTAATTCTGGCAAACTGCTTGCTGTCGTTTCAGCGCTTGTCTCACTGTTTTCTGCTCCTCCTCTTGTCTTTTTGTATCTCTCTCTCTCTCTCTCTCTCTCTCTCTCTCTCTCTCTCTCTCTCTCTCTCTCTCTCTCTCTCTCTCTCTCTCTCTCTCTCTCTCTCTGCTTATCACAGTTGAATTCTTCTTACTCCTACGACTCTCCCTGGGTCATTTTTTCCTTTCTTTATCTTTCATTTCCGTCACTTTGCCTAGAACTTTTTTCTCCATCCCTTCTTATCAACATCTGCCTCTGTCCTATATACTATCTAGCTTTTTTTTCTGTACACTACTCTCTGTCACTTCGGCTATCCGCCTGTGTGTGTGTCTGCGTGTGTGTATCAAGCTGCCTGTCCCTCTCTTCATCTCTCTATCTCTGGCCGATCCAGAATACAAGGGTTATACCGCATATCCAGCTATTACGGTGCAACTCCTTTAGTATTGGCACTGCTATTGCTTCTACTGCTGCCACTAGCACTATCACTCTTCTAGTAGCACAACTACAACTACTACTACTTCTACTACTACTACTACTACTACTACTACTACTTCTTCTACTACTACTACTACTACTACTACTACTACTACTACTACTACTACTACTACTACTACTACTACTACTACTACTACTACTACTACTGCTATTACAGTGCAACTCCTAGAGCAGCACTGCTATTGCTTCTACTGCTGCCACTAGCACTATCACTCTTCTAGTAGCACAACTACAACTACTACTACTACTACTACTACTACTACTACTACTACTACTACTACTACTACTACTACTGCTATTACAGTGCAACTCCTTTAGTATTGGCACTGCTATTGCTTCTACTGCTGCCACTAGCACTATCACTCTTCTAGTAGCACAACTACAACTACTACTATTACTACTACTACTACTACTACTACTACTACTACTACTACTACTACTACTACTACTACTACTACTACTACTACTACTACTACTACTACTACTACTACTACTACTACTACTACTACTACTACTACTACTACTACTACTACTACTACTACTACTACTACTACTACTACTACTACTACTACTACTACTACTACTACTACTACTACTACTACTACTACTACTACTACTACTACTACTACTACTACTACTACTACTACTACTACTACTACTACAACTACTACTACTACTACTACTACTACTACTACTACTACTACTACTACTACTACTACTACTACTACTACTACTACTACTACTACTACTACTACTACTACTACTACTTTTTTGTAGCTACTAAGACGACCGGTGCCAAAGACTGTTTTTCTCTTTGATAATTCTAGAGTTGCTTTGAACACCATTACAAGCAAAATTTTCCAAGCCAAGAATGTCAAATCAGACATAAGAAAACCGAACCACTTAAGTTCACTTTATGGCATTAATGCTGCCTTTCAAGATATTCAATTGTCTATGGAAATAAAAGCAAGAAAATCAAAAACATAAAAATACAAAACAAAACCGAAAAAAAACAACCAAGAGGCTTTCTTTGGTTATCCTCCCCGTCTCGTGCTGATCGGTGATTAAGGATTGTTTCAGTCCGCAGACGTGTCAAGCAATTAAATCATCAGATCTAATCCGCTGTATCGATTACAAGAGCCTGCGAGACTGATAGAGAAGATAATCGATAAACTCAAGTGGGGGTCGAGATCTATTTCTGTCTTGCGACAGGAAGTTGACACGCCTTTGTCGAGATGCTAGACTCATTAGATTTCATGGTGCAACATTCACGCGACTTTTCCGATATTCAAAATTTCGTGTAAAAACTTTTTCTGTGATAATCATGTGATAACTAATCTTGAACCATAGTGGTATAAAAACAACAACGTTGATAACAATAACAACAAGAACAAGAGCTAAATAATAAAACAAATAAAGTTTCGCTTAGAATTAACTAGATTGCTGATGGCAAAATGCTTAACTCGTTATGATAATTTGAATATCGAAAGTTGGAACTTTACATATTTGATCCAGTTTCAGTTTGGTGATCTTTGACGAGCAACCCTTTTTTTTTTGCTGTTGTTGTTGTTGTTGTTGTTTGTTTTTTTTTTGTTTTTTTAATTCTGAAATATAAACTGCCTAACAATAATGTGACGTCAGTGAAAATCAAAGGAGGGAAAACATGGTAAGAAACTCACTATTGAAAGTGTTGGTTTGAGCACTTAACTTGGATTACTATCACTTTCGTTTCTCCACCAATCGTTTGAGCCTTATCACAGACTAAAAATGTTTAGAGTCTGTTGCCTTAGCTAAGAGTAGCATGAAACAGCCATGATGGCCTGTCGCTTAGTTTCTGGTTGTTACAGCTCTATCGCCTATTATCTCACACCAACACGCCTGTCTCAGATCTGTTAAACTCATTAAGACAGTCTCGCTCTCCGCAGTAGTTTGATATCTTGTGAGTAGGACCCCTTACCATACTTGATATAAGAGTGGCAGCGATGAGAAAGCCATACCAATACTGATATCAGCTGTGACGTCACACGTTATCCCCTAATCAAATAGGAAACCTTAAAATCGTAGTTGCGACACAGGCGAGCAGTTCTAGTGGAGCCCCTTCATGGCGACTCCATCCTTTGTACAACAAGCCTGGTGGTCAGTTGGACAGCACCATCAGTTCTGGACCAGGTCAGTGCTAGTGGAGCCCCTGTAGTTTGATCCTTCATGGCGACTCCATCCTTTGTACAACAAGCCTGGTGGTCACTTGGACAGCACCATCAGTTCTGGACCAGGTCAGTGCTAGTGGAGCCCCTGTAGTTTGATCCTTCATGGCGACTCCATCCTTTGTACAACAAGCCTGGTGGTCAGTTGGACAGCACCATCAGTTCTGGACCAGGTCAGTGCCAGGACACATAGGCCGTCAGATGGAAGTCCTGTAGAGTTCTCTTCCTGGGATCTCCAGAAATGGTTAGCGGCAGGACCATGTCCTGTAGTTATAGGTTATAGGGAGCAGGAGTGGAAGAAGGAATGGGTGGGGGGGGGGGGGAATGGTGCACCCTCTTGAAAAAGTGTTTTTTTTTTTTTATTGAGAAAAAAAAGTTCTCGGTTTCTTGATTTGCTTAGACTACGCCCAATCTAGTTCAATAAACAATTTAGTATTCAGACTATCCTTATTTTTTAAAAAAATTTTTACTTACTTTGATTCTATCAATTTTGTTGGACCAATGTATTTTGATACCTTTTTCAATATTCAACTGCTAATATCAGTTATTACGTTTTATCTATTACTAATGCAGTTTTATATTAAAAAAAAAACATTCACAACTAAACTGAAACAAACAGCCCTTCTCGGATCTAATAAGTGAATTTTAATTTACAGACAGAGTGTGCTTAGATGTGATTTCTAACAGTAGCACACATCGCAACATCTGGTTGTATGTCTTCCTTCTCTGGCTTCTCTTCCTCCTCCGCCAAGATTTTGTGAGCACCGAGTGTCCAGAGTAAACAAGTTCTCCAGCCAAGCTGACATGCGCGTGACGGCCACGCCCATTAAAATGCAAATGTCGATGCAAGAATGGCGGGCCGGAGGAACAGTTCCAAAACAAGCAAAGGGGAGATTAATCAACAGGAGGAAAAAATGCTTTCTTCATTATTCTCTTGTTTCTAACCATCGAAAGACACCTTGACCCTAAGCTTGTTGAAAATTGTGAAAGCTTAAAAAAAATGTCCTTGTTTTAACAATGCAGGCATGTGCAGTACCGCGCACTAATTTCGTAATTTTACATAAATTGAAAAAGTAGTTCCTAATTGTGTTTCTTAGTTATGTAAAATTAACAATCAATACTAAAGCGCAACAGAAGAGGCATTTATTAGTTGGAAGAAATCTAAAATCAAAACAAGAATGCTTAGGATAGGATACCTACTTCTAAAGTCAAGTAAAGTTCACTGAACAGTAGATAATTTTATTAGTTACAGAAATTGTGGTTCCTAAATGTTCAGACCGTTTTCGACTGGTTCATACAGTGAAAGTCAGTAAGATAGTTTGTAAAAAGCTTAGATATTAATGAGTTGCTAAGTCTCAGTGTTTTGAGATCTCTAAACCTCTCTCAGCGTTTTTAAACTGGAGTTAAATACATTCCAAACTGAGAGATGGCCAGTTACAAAGATAGCAGACCAGAGTACGACAAAAGGATCTGCTGTAAAGCAGGTCTAGTATATCAAATCCCAACTACTGTATTGCAGGTCTAATATGTCAAATTCCAACTACTGTATTGCAGGTCTAGTAGACCAAATTCAATCTACTGTATTGCAGGTCTAGTATGCCAAATTCAATCTACTATATTGCAAGTCTAGTATGCCAAATTTCTATTGCTGTATTGCAGGTCTAGTAGACCAAATTCAATCTACTGTATTGCAGGTCTAGTATGCCAAATTCAATCTACTGTATTGCAGGTCTAGTATGCCAAATTCAATCTACTGTATTGCAGGTCTAGTATGCCAAATTCAATCTACTGTATTGCAGGTCTAGTATGCCAAATTCAATCTACTGTATTGCAGGTCTAGTATGCCAAATTTCTATTGCTGTATTGCAGGTCTAGTAGACCAAATTCAATCTACTGTATTGCAGGTCTAGTATGACAAATTCCAACTACTGTATTGCAGGTCTAGTATGCCAAATTCAATCTACTGTATTGCAGGTCTAGTATGCCAAATTCCAAATACTGTATTGCAGGTCTAGTATGCCAAATTCCAACTACTGTATTGCAGGTCTAGTATGACAAATTCCAACTACTGTATTGCAGGTCTAGTATGCCAAATTCCAACTACTGTATTGCAGGTCTAGTATGACAAATTCCAACTACTGTATTGCAGGTCTAGTATGACAAATTCCAACTACTGTATTGCAGGTCTAGTGTGACAAATTCTAGCTGCTGTGTAGCAGGTCTGACACGCCAAATTTAAACTGGTGTTTACCAGGCCTCAAATACCAAATCTCAACTTCTGTGCAGCCGGCCTCATATGCCAGACTAAAGGCGATTCAATTCTGGTTGAGATATTTTTCGTTCCTTTCAAATCTTCAGAGTTTTTTTATAGTGCACTCATTGCTGAGTCCGGGACTGAGTGTGACCACATTCTCAATGTCCTGATTCCCCAAAAATGGTGCGAGACATCGGAAATATGGTGGCGCCACCTGGCTTGTTCTCACTGTTCGGATCAGATAGGATCGACATCGACACCGACGTTATCTTGTCACCAAATCTCAAGTATGGCTTAAAGCTCTTCGTCATTATTACATTTTTTGGAACGTATTATGTACCTGAGAGTTATGATTTATGATTCTGATAAATTAGAAAAAGCGTTGTCAATTTCTTGTTTGCATTTTTAGACCAACAGTTGAACGACAATTTTCAGCTATGAAATAATATGATGGTTTTCATTCTTCTCAAAGATAGCAAAAATATTTCTTTGAAGCAGGAAACAAAGGAACGCGTATTTGGTAAAACAATTCTTTCTATTTCCTTAAAACTTAGATAATTTGTAAGAACTGATAGCCCATGATATAATCATTCAATCATAACATGACCATTTAAGAAAAAAAAAAAAAAACTTCAGTCACACACAAGACACCAGTTTCTGGGTATCTAAGTGAAAGATGTCCACTTGTAAGACAGTGATGATAATTTCATCAACACTATTGAAGATAAATCTCGACGGCTCTCGTTCTGTTAAAGTAGACTAAAAAACTACCTGTATTCCCTCAATCATAGTAAAACATCCTGATTTAAGTCAATGATGTGCACGATACTTGGCGAGAGTTTCACTTCCCGATGAGTAAACACACTTGTTAGGGCTGTGACCATGGTAACCCCGGGTGAGTGACAGCCAGAAAATGGGAGCTGATGCTCAGGCGTGCTGGAGAGGACGAGTCAGACGGCCGGATGATGTAGAGGATGTTGATTGGGGGGGGGGGGATACAAGGTGGTTGTGGACTAGTCGTGGGAAAGTGGCTTTGGTTGTACCGGTGGTAGTTACATCGAGTGCACGTCTTGAGAGAGTTTTGGTTGTAGCTGTGGATCCTCGAGGTCCATAAAGATGCATTGTTCACATCTTGAAACCAGGAGTCGACTAACGTGTATCGTTTGTTTAAAACCTAGTGATATGAAGAGCACAAGTTTTCAAACAAACAGTGAGGAATATTTTCAAAGAAAAATAAGGAGTTAAAATCTGTTGACAGCTTGTGAGAGGTTTAGCCTAATTCGTGGAAAGCCTTGATTGGACTCTACTGATTCTTCAGGAACTGTGCAAAAATCTTTGGACCTTTAAAGATATTTTCCAGCCCCATACCCCACCGTCTCCCACACAGAACTCGCTCGATCCCAATATGGTGGATGTCCTCTTTCTAAGGTGTCCCCGCCATCTTAAGAAATTACCTTCACTCTGAGGATTGTCTCGACCAGAGATTGCTTGTCAGGGCACACAGGTCTGAGGAGAACTCAGCATCTCTTTTTAAAAACAGGCACCGGAGGGAGAAATACGTTTTTGTTTCGAGTATAAGAGCGGGAGAGAGATGGGGAGATGAGAGAAACAAGAGACAGAGAGAGAGAGAGAGAGAGAGAGAGAGAGAGAGAGAGAGAGAGAGAGAGAGAGAGAGTTAGAGGCAGGGAGGGAGAGAAAAAATGAGAGAGACAGGGAGAGAGGGAGAGGGAGAGAACGAGAGAACGCCAGGATAAAATCAGAGGATATGTTAGATTTTTAAAAGGATAAAAGAAAAATAGTTAAGTTAACACCTGTTCACTAAATCTTATGAGGGAAAAACAAATGTAAAAACTGGAAAAGAAGATTATCATGGGGAGATGGACAGAAAAGATATTAAGAGACAGAGAAAAAGAGTTTGAGAGAGAGAGAGAAAGAAAAATGTACAACTGGAGAGAGACATCATAATTTACTGAGGAAAAAGCGAGGAAGATAAATAGAGAGAGAGGAAGCAAAAAAAAAGGTAGACAGAAAGATAAAAATGTAGTCAGACATGTAAACAGACAGACAGACAAAGTGAGACAGAGGCAAACAGAGAAATAGACGCTCCCGCAAGAATTCAATTCACTCGGAAACTACCATGGGACAAAAGAGCGACAGTGGTCTTAGGGTAAAGGTATCCAATTTCGCACTCCCTGTTTGCTGACAAATCAGGGAAGATTGGGTCGGTCAAACTTTCCTCACTCGACGTTTGCTTGTAAACAAGCGGCCAATCAAGTTGGACACTAGGGAAACCCGGAGAAATAGGAAAAATTAAGTGTAGGAACGCAGGGCAAGATACGTGGCAGGGTAGATGTTAAGGGGTGAGAAGAGTTTGATACACTGGAAAGAAGTGGATGTTGGGGAAAGAACTGATGGACCAACGTACGCAAGAGAGAATCGATCGGTAGACAAAAATAATCGAAAGATATTAGAGATATGCGCTGATCGATCGATAGACAAAAATAATCGAAAGATATTAGAGATATGCGCTGATCTTAAGGAAAGTTTAAAACGTGTGAAATCGATAATCAAACTCAGAACAATCTCGACAGACTTGTTAACAGAGTTCAATCGATACAGACTCGCGTCTGCTGACAGCCTCGACATTCCACACATCAGAGGATCTTAGAAACTGGTTCACTGCGGAGAAATTTGTATAACATATTTCTGACTGAGGTGTAAATATTTCAAACCATGTCGACAATACAAGATTTTATTCTTCATTCTATTTATACATTTATTAATTCTTTTTTCTTTCTGTAGTCTTCTTGCGCTACCAATAACTGGCCTCTTCCATCACACATCAAGAGTGCATTTATCTTGAAAAATGTTTGGATCATCCTCGTTTTGAATTATCTCCAGTAAAACAGACTCAACGCCCGCTGGAATGTGTAATAGAGGTATAATTGTCAAATAGATAATGAAAAAAATATATATATATATCTTTAGAATCCGAAGTGTGGAAGCTAACATCACTTGTAAGGCACCATAGCCTTCAACTGTGGCTTTCAGGCGCTCCTCGATTGTTATTTATAGAGAGAAATCAAAACAGATTCAACATTACAGGACTGGCCTTAGTGCCAGCAAATATAGAGAAAGTACATAATATATCCTACACAGATCAAAGAAGGTCCAACACTGTTTTCTGTATCATCATTTGTTCCATTCACGATCTCCAATATCTTTCTTTGGAATGATCTCCAAATCTAGTTACAGGGCTCGTGTCTTGTCCGGACACAACAGTGAGTTCTAGGGTCTCTCCTCAGGGGGTTGGTCAGATCCCTGACCGTCCAGCAAGTGAATGGTCAGTCACGAGTACGACTTGTCCAAACATGTGCAGTGCGAAGACCAGTGCCCAATGGTCAATATGAGTAGCCAGTGGTCATCCCTCGGGGCACTGTGTGTAATACAAACATTAAGAGTTAATTGTCGCGCCGTAATTGCTAGCTGTGATTGGTTGGGAGTGTTTCTTTCATTCCCTGCGTGACTGTTTTTGCGGTGATGCTGTAGAATATCTCTATTCCTGTGGCTGCTTCTGTCTCTGTCTGCATGTAGTAAGTACATGTACAGATTTTATCTGCAGCTTCTACAGAAAATGATTATGGACGTATTTTGGTACCTCCGAATTTATTTTCGAAAAGCAGCGATAACTCTGTTATTCTTCTTTTTGTTCTTCTTTGTGACTTTCTTCTCTCTCAGACCCTGTCTGTCTCTGTCTCTGCTCTCTCTGTCTTTCTGTTTCTGCTCTCTCTGTCTGTCTGTCTCTGCTCTCTCTCTCTCTCTGTGTCTCTCTCTCTGTGTTTGTCTCTCTCTCTCTACCTCTGTGTCTGTCTGTCTGTCTCTCTCTGTCTCTCTCTTTCTCTTTGTGTGTATAGCTTTCCTCTGTGTATGACTACTATGTCTAATTATCTCCCAGTGTTCAAATGAACGTCCATGAAGAATACTCTCAAAAAATAAAAAGATCTTGTTCCTGGCAACCCAGTGCTAATGACAAAGTCTGACTAAGAACAGAGCAAGGTGGATCACCTATTACTAGAAGGGAACTAGCACATGTGGCTGTCGGGTTGGGTACCACATGTCAGCTTTGATTAGTTTGACAATCAAGTTCCCAACAGGCTTCGGTGTCGGACAGCTGAAAAATACTCTAGTTGTTTTAAGAAACAAAATAGTAAAACAGGTTATTACTTGAGGTATACCATCTTGCAAAATTAAAGTTTTAAATTGATTTATACCGGATTTATAAAGTTCATAGATCCAGGAAATTCAAAGGCTTCGATGGCTACTGAACATCATTTTCCTACTGTAATAAAATTATGATTATCATATAAAGCTTTTGTCACTGACAGAAGAAGAAGAAAGAGAAGAAGAAGAAGAAGAAGAAGAAGAAGAAGAAGAAGAAGAAGAAGAAGAAGAAGAAGAAGAAGAAGAAGAAGAAGAAGAAGAAGAAGAAGAAGAAGAAGAAGAAGAAGAAGAAGAAGAAGAAGAAGAAGAAGAAGAAGAAGAAGAAGAAGAAGAAGAAGGAGAAGATGGAGGAGGAGGAGGAGGAGGAGGAGGAGGAGGAAGGGGAGGAAGAGGAGGAGAAATAAAATTCTGTAAACATAATTATGTAGAATGAAAAACCATAACAAAGAATAAAAACGTATATTTTACTTTCGAGATAAAGAATTATAAATCACTATGTTTCTTCCTCATCTATCATCCAACTTATTATGACACATTGATAGCCGGCATAGAAGCTAAAGTTTGCTAAATGTTGTTATATCTACAGATTGATTCGTGTAAATAGCGAATGCCAGTTCCGGATCTAAGCTCACAAAATGCGTGCAAATAGCGCCTATACTTCACAGACATGGGGAGAGGGAAAAATCGAAGAGAAGGAGCATCCATCATAATAGCAGGCGACATCCAATAAATAAGATGGTGGCGAGCGGCGAACCAGCCAATGATATTGGAGATTTCCCGCGGGAACACAAAGGGAAGACAACTCTTTTCCTCTCATGTTTCGTCTGCCGGCAAGTCATTTCCCCTTGCTTGTATAATTTGTAAGGGGTAAACGAGAAAGCACCGTTGAGCACTTTGATATCTTAAGTACTTTGAAGATGTACATCTCAATTTCCCATAATTACAGCTGAACACAATGTACATCTGAGTTTTCCATAATTGCAGCTGAATAAAATGTACATCAGTTTTCCATAATTACAGCTGAATAAAATGTACATCAGTTTTCCATAATTACAGCTGAATAAAATGTACATCAGTTTTCCACAATTACAGCTGAATAAAATGTACATCTGAGTTTTCCATAATTAAAGCTGAATAAAATATACATCTGAGTTTCCCATAATTAAAGCTGAATAAAATGTACATCTGAGTTTCCCATAATTACAGCTGAATAAAATGTACATCTCAATTTCCCATAATTACAGCTGAATACAATGTACATCTGAGTTTTCCATAATTACAGCTGAATAAAATGTACATCTGAGTTTTCCATAATTACAGCTGAATACAATGTACATCTGAGTTTTCCATAATTACAGCTGAATACAATGTACATTTGAGTTTTCCATAATTACAGATGAATAAAAGTAAAATGGACTGAGAGACCACAAACTACATATTTTCCCATTATGTCCTTTAGTAAGTAAAACATTTCAAGCATTTAAAGTTCGTCTGGTCGGGAAAAAAATTCTGAAATGAAGAAAGAATCTTTAAGAACCATTAGTTCACTGCAAAAAGAAAAATTTTTTGTCTCGAGTCATGGATTTGATCTACAAATGGCTGCATATAACCACACGGTCCTGTGTATATACTGCAGCCTCAACTGCTCTGTGGAGTTGCTTGTTAGCAAATATGGCGAGTCTTCTGGCCCTCACGGAACCGTTCCTACCTGTTTGCGATGATTGGTTCAGTTGAGGGTTCAACACGAGTTACCTCCCTCTAGCCATAGCCCAACATCCGCTGAGCCTCAGCTTACCAGCCATACCATGCCTGACCCCAGCTCAGTAAGATATGAGATCATTGTCCGAACTGTTTATGCTCTTTATTTTTATTCTATTAATTTTTTTTTCATATTCCGGACATTATCATAGATTTATTGAAACGCTTTGTAACAAAATCATTGTAAAACTCCTGTAAAAAACAGTATATCATCTGTCAGTGTCCATTATTCATCATCATGTTTGTGCTGTCATAGTTTATGTTATTATGATGATTTTGTTATGTTGCAACCAAAGGTCGACTTCTTGTCTGTCTCACATGGAATCCGAAGAGAAAGTGTTAATTTCTCCATACTCAGTTCATCTGCCGCTCTCTTCTCTCTTCTCAGACAGACAAAGTGACTAATCTGGGCCGTATTAGTTAACGCCTTTTTATGTTCTTTTTTCAACATCTCTAGTCAAAGGTTATGTTTCTAGAAAACTGATGAATGGACATGTACGAATATTTATAGAATTTCTCAATGTCCTCTGGGAAGTGACCATGATAAACAGTTTGGCAGCCTGGGTCCCATACCTCACAACTGTGCTCACAAGAACAAGTAAGATCCTTAACGCAGTATCTGAGAAGGGTGGCATACAAAATAAAACTTTCTGACACACGTTCTTAAAGATCGTGAAAGCTTGAAAAATCGGACCAAAACGGTGGATTGTTGTTATACAAGTACTTTATTAAGAGAAATTTATACAAACAATATACTTATAAAGTGATTCATGACAAAGGAACTTGCAGCATAGCTGATCTGAAAAATATTTTTAAAAACACATAGCTTTAAACTCAAGTAGAAAGTAGAATAGATCAGCGTGTTTTCAATGAAAATGAGAGTTTGAGATCCACTTTTAGAAAAAAGAGCGATGTTTTCGTTTATCTGGGAGGCAGATCCTTGAATATAATAAACAAGGAAAATACATAAACAGAAACGAAAGTAAAAAAAAAAATTTTTTTAAATTCAGATGGCACAGGTGTCAGAATTTTCGTGAATTGCGACTCACTTACGGCAAGATATAATGTGGAAACATTTTGCTCTTGATTATTAGTTCAGCTAAGGATAAGCAGTGAGCAAAAACTATATGTACAAACGGCGAAAACTATCGACTGGAATTTCAAACAGAAAAAGACAGTGGGAGAAACCTTGGTCGAATCGTCAGGAAGGCGTTTAGTTCGATTTCTCGATATTGCTTAGAAAGTTCGATTCGATTCTTTAACGAATACAAAACACTATCAATCATTCGCACCAGATCGAATATGCGTGTTGCTCTATCCTTCCAGCCTTTAGTAGGTTTCAGTCTCACTTGGGAAAAGTATATCAAAATTGGTTCTAATTGTATCAAAGAAAAAAGGAGTGTACTTATTAAAAAAATATTTTACTGCGAAAGGAAAGCGAAACAATAAAATATTTTTGGAATATGCTGGCTTCTGACTGTTTACAAGTGTCTTTCCTAGAATCCATAGAAGAGGTTTTTGATGGTAACCAAGGCAACCAAGAGAAAAGCTGCAGAAGCTCCGCCCAGCCTGAGCGGAACTTGTCCGTTCCCTGGTCCAGATGGTCCGTGGAAAAATAGAAAAGTTGAAATTATTAAAATAAAAACAAAAGCAAAAACAAAAAAACAAACAAACAACAAAACAATATTTCATTTTGATACAAAACCAAATCACTTTCTGCAACAATATCACCCCTAACCACAATAGTCATCAATATCATCGACATCATCATTTTAAGATCTGTAGAGTTTTGACGCGTGTAATTTGTTTCTTTTAAATCCTTTTACAGCTGCACAGCGTCATCTTAAAACAGGCCAAAAAGTTAATAATGTTTTTCTAAGAACCTAAGGATGTGAAGAACACACCGATATATGAGTTTTCTTACCGCAATCCCCGTCATAAATCCCGATACTCTCGAGTCCATCTCTGACCTGGAGAATAAAGAGGATATCAGTCAGGGAACCAGGTGTGCACAGATTAGAGAGGGAGGGCAGTGTGGAAATACCTACACCCACTTTGGGTTATAAAACTGAGACTTTTGCTGCCTGCTCGCTTAAAGAACACGGATAGTGCGCCAATAGATTGCCTGTTGTCCAGTCCGCTCTATAGACCAGGGATATCCTTCTAGAGTCCGACTTCTATAGAACAGGGATATTATTCTATAGTCCGACTTCTATAGAACAGGGATATTATTCTATAGTCCGACTTCTATAGAACAGGGATATTATTCTATAGTCCGACTTCTATAGAACAGGGATATCATTCTATAGTCCGACTTCTATAGAACAGGGATATTATTCTATAGTCCGACTTCTATAGAACAGGGATATTATTCTATAGTCCGACTTCTATAGAACAGGGATATTATCCTATAGTCCGACTTCTATAGAACAGGGATATTATCCTATAGTCCGACTTCTATAGAACAGGGATATTATTCTACAGTCCGACTTCTATAGAACAGGGATATCATTCTATAGTCCGACTTCTATAGAACAGGGATATCATTCTATAGTCCGACTTCTATAGAACAGGGATATTATTCTAGAGTCCGACTTCTATAAAACAGCGATATTATTCTATAGTCTGACTTCTATAGAACAGGGATATCATTCTATAGTCCGACTTCTATAGAACAGGGATATCATTCTATAGTCTGACTTCTATAGAACAGGGATATCATTCTAGAGTCTGACTTCTATAGAACAGGGATATTATCCTATAGTCCGACTTCTATAGAACAGGGATATTATTCTATAGTCCGACTTCTATAGAACAGGGATATTATTCTATAGTCCGACTTCTATAGAACAGGGATATCCTTCTAGAGTCCGACTTCTATAGAACAGGGATATCATTCTAGAGTCCGACTTCTATAGAACAGGGATAAATTCTAGAGTCCGACTTCTATAGAACAGGGATATCATTCTAGAGAGTCCGATTTCTATAGAACAGGGATATCATTCTAGAGTCCGACTTCTATAGAACAGGGATATCCTTCTAGAGTCCGACTTCTATAGAACAGAGATATCATTCTAGAGTCCGACTTCTATAGAACAGGGATATCATTCTAGAGTCCGACTTCTATAGAACAGGGATAAATTCTAGAGTCCGACTTCTATAGAACAGGGATATCATTCTAGAGAGTCCGATTTCTATAGAACAGGGATATCATTCTAGAGTCCGACTTCTATAGAACAGGGATATCCTTCTAGAGTCCGACTTCTATAGAACAGAGATATCATTCTAGAGTCCGACTTCTATAGAACAGAGATATCATTCTAGAGTCCGACTTCTATAGAACAGGGATATCCTTCTAGAGTCCGACTTCTATAGAACAGGGATATCATTCTAGAGAGTCCGACTTCTATAGAACAGGGATATCCTTCTAGAGTCCGACTTCTATAGAACAGGGATATTATTCTATAGTCCGACTTCTATAGAACAGGGATATCATTCTAGAGTCCAACTTCGTATTGCTGTGAAGCAGAATAGATCAGCCATTGAGTGTGGGGCTTAACGTAACATAATGCAAGGAAGTTAGCTATAAATACTCTCTGATGCAACTTTTAATTGTTACACTCCTCACTGGAAAGTTAGTTTGTGATACAGAACGCCTCTTCTCTTATAGTCAACATAATACAACCCCGCTAACTATATACTCGCTAATGCAACTTTTAATTGTTACACTCCTCACTGGAAAGTTAGTTTGTGATACAGAACGCCTCTTCTCTTATAGTGAACCTCTCAGCAACATGAAAAAGACAACCAAGATGCATGTTTGCAACATCCGTTGGTGATGTTTGAAAATATTTATTTTTGTTTATGTTTTATATTATTATTATTATGGGAACTTTTATCCTATTCCGCACGTTTAAATACATTTATTGAAATGCTTTGAAACAAATACCATTGTAGAACTGCGGTAGAATACAGCATACCACCAGGCATTGTCCATTATTTATCCTCATGTTTATGCTGTCACAGTTTTTTATGGTGATTTTGTTACGTTGAGAGGTGTTGAATGTTTTGCTTTTAAACAATGTTTCAATCTTATGCTAAAGGTTTAGCGTGCAGGCCTTGGAGAAACGATAAGTCGAACCAGAACCTTTGTCCGATCGAAGCCAGGTGTTAATTCTTTCCATAAAAAACACTAAGAAAAAATGGAAAAAAAGGAAGAGCTGGTTCAGAGTAGAGTTTACGAGCTGGTGGAAATAGTTTAATTGTCTGTTGGGATTAAAGAACTAAGGTTATAGGTTTAGTGGTTTGCTTGTCTTTTCGAATTGTAAAGTTCAGGTTATAGCTATAGGCTCAGTGGTTTGCTTGTCTGTTGGAATTGTAGAGCTTAGGTTATAGGCTCAGTAGTTTTGTTTGTCTGTTGGAATTGTATACCTCAATTATTAGGCTCAGAAGTTTTGTTTGTCTGTTGGAATTGTAGTCCTCACTAATCAGGATCAGTGGTTTGCTTGACTGTTGGAATCGCAGAGCTTAGGTTATAAACTCAGAAGTTTTGTTTGTCTGTTGGAATTGTAGTCCTCACTAATCAGGATCAGTGGTTTGCTTGACTGTTGGAATCTTAGAGCTCAGGCAATAGGTTTTCTTCGTTATCTAGTCACCAGATGAGGGAAAAGACCCAAATGAAGACTGCATATTGAACATAGGGGAAGTCAACGAATTCTGTACTTTCCAAATCTATTTTAAGGTCAATTCGTTTGTGAATTCCCGCAAAAAGTGCCCAAACGTGCACTGTCTTTCGGGAATTCAGAGATATGCATTTAAAAGGGGAATTTGACTAATTCTCTATTTCCATATCTATTTTAAGAAAGTTTTAAACGCTATTATAGGAAGACTTGCAATTACCGCAAAAAGTGCAAAATGATGCGCTGCCTTACGGAGGTAATTCATAGATGTGCATTTCATTAAACTCGAGAATTATTTTTTAAAAGTGATCTATGAAAAGGTTTGAATTCAGCCTAATTAGCCAACTATTCTTATTTAAACCTACATCATAATGAATGTTTTATAGACATATTACGAGATTCACTAGCTTTTCTCAGTAGAGGCTAACGGAAATACAAATTTCAGCAATGAGATCCTCTTTAACTTCAGTAAAATGGCAGAAATCCTGTGCGTTATGCAAAATTGTTTCCTGTACAAATAATTATTTCCTAAACAAAATTATAGGTCAATATTTATACCAACAGGTAGAAGATAGAAAGAAAGTAGAAAACAAAAACCTACCACTTCTTGCTTAATCAGGTCTTCAATGTTACATTCAGTCTCCAAGCATCGGACGTACTCCTGAACACGGCTGCAATTAAAAAGCGACAAAACTGCATGTATTTGTGGAAGCAGGCAGACTTCGTAAATACAAACGGTGGCATTGTTCAAAGATTGTGCGTTTTTGTTCACCTAATGAGCGGTTTAAACCACAGCAACCATCTATTACTTTTTCTTTACACTGGAAAAAATATTGTCTGCAATCCAAACAAAATGCTTTGTCTATTCCTATAACTAGCAATATTCTGCTCAGCCCCCACCCCACCCGTCTCTTCCTGCTATCTGTTAAAGCCGACGGATACTGAGAAGATGGTGTGCGTTATGACCAAAGCATCAGCACGTCACGAAATGACAATCCTAAACATTTTGTTTATCATTTGGTCTAGTTAACTATAGATTGAATCTAATAAATCCTGAATAATTTGTTTAGCAATTTGTGCAGTTAAATATAGATTGAAAATAATAAATCCTGAATATTTTTGTTAAACATTTTGTGTAGTTAACTATAGACTAAATCTATTAAATCCTGAATATTTTATTTGATATTTTGTGTAGTTAACTATAGACTAAATCTAAATAAATAAGTCATGAATATTTTGTTTAACATTTTATGTGGTTAATATGTAGTTAAGTGTAGACTGAATTTAATAAATCCTAAATGTTTTGTTTAGCACTTTGTGTAGTTACCTATAGACTGAATTTAATAAATACTTACGCGCAGGCTTCACCATCTGCTTTTTGCAACATTTTCTTACACACTGGAGTGACCTTTTCGCAAACTGAAATAAGAAGGGGTATATGTTAATCAGTAATAATCAACAGATATATGAGTTAATAAACAGATACGCAGATAGAGAAATAGATAGATAAATAGATATATCGAAAATAAACAAATATATAGATTGATTGATAGAAAAGTAGATAGATTGATAGATAGATAGATAGATAGATAGATACATACATACATACATACATACATACATACATACATACATACATACATACATACATACATACATACATACATACATACATACATACATACATACATAGATAGACAGATAGATAGATGCATATAGATAGATAGATAGATAGATAGATAGATAGATAGATAGATAGATATATAGATAGATAGATAGATAGATAGATAGATAGACATACACAAAGATAGATTGATAGAAAGATAGTTTAACAATTTATTTCAACAATTGTTTCAAGAGCCCTACAAATATGGACAGAAACATAGATACATAAGTAGATACTAACATGAATTGTGTAACTGAACGCGGGAAGAGCAAAGAGATAGAATGGTAAATAGAAAACAGAGAGATAGACAGGCACACAGAGAGAGAGAGAGAGAGAGAGAGAGAGAGAGAGAGAGAGAGAGAGAGAGAGAGAGAGACAGAGACAGACAGACAGACAGACAGACAGACAGACAGACAGACAGACAGACAGACAGACCAACAGACAGAGACAGGGAGAGTGGGGTTGAGAGAGAGAAGGAAAGAGTAGGTTTAAAAAAAATGAAAGTGGAAAAGAGAGAGATAGAGAATGAGGGAGAATGAGAAAGTGAAGCGGAGTTAGAGAGAGAGAGAGAACGAGAGAGTGAGAGAGAAACTAAGGAACTAAGTGATGAATCGCACTTATTTCACACTGTGTATGTACATCACAGTTTTTTTTACAATACTACCTTTGATTCCTAGAAGCTGTGAATTTACGCTTAAAGAGAAATGAGAACTAATGTTATATTACGTCACGAACGTTCCGCTCTGAGAGACTTTAAAACACGTGAAAGGTTGCAACTCACGCTCTTCCTCGCTATCAGTGGTCGCCCCTGAAACTGGCAAAAAAAAAAAAAAGGCAAAGAAAAGAACATAGAGCTAGCAGCAAAAAATACAAGAAAAATTGCAAAAATAAAAACGATTTAAACCTGTCTGATTTCCTGGGAATATAAGGGCTACCCAAATAAAGTCCTGGAAAACAAAGAGTAACCAAACAATTCAATACCCGTGGAAATAACTTACCTGTCATTTTTAAGGGTTTTTTGCTCGAAATTAAATACAAAAAGCCTTTTATCAATGCCCACTACCCCTCGCCAAAAAAAAAAAAAAGAAAAAAAGGAAAGAAGAAAACGGTTGATATAGTGGCTAAACGTTCTGGTCAGTTCGTCTCCTTAAGCCAGGTGGACAGTACCGATCGCCCGATCCTCTGATATAACCCATCCACTACGAGCGCACTGCGTTTTGTCGCTAAAAGCTTCCAAAATTCGCTTCCACCGGGCAGGTCTCAGATTGGGCATCGGGGCACGGAATCTTTTTTTATCGATAGAGGGGTGGGTTAAGCTTGAGTTAGAAAATTTCTCTAGGTAGCAGGGAGTCATGTTGAGTCCCTCATCCACTGTGACTCCATCCACAGCATCAAGCAGCTTTAGTCAGTAGTAAAGCTTGTATGGTGAGGCCTAACCTGTTTGATAGCTAGCTCAAGACCACCAGCTTTAGTCAGTAGTAAAGCTTGTATGGTGAGGCCTAACCTGTTTGATAGCTATAGCTCAAGACCACCAGCTTTAGTCAGTAGTAAAGCTTGTATGGTGAGGCCTAACCTGTTTGATAGCTAGCTCAAGACCAGCAGCTTTAGTCAGTAGTAAAGCTTGTATGGTGAGGCCTAACCTGTTTGATAGCTAGCTCAAGACCAGCAGCTTTAGTCAGTAGTAAAGCTTGTATGGTGAGGCCTAACCTGTTTGATAGCTAGCTCAAGACCACCAGCTTTAGTCAGTAGTAAAGCTTGTATGGTGAGGCCTAACCTGTTTGATAGCTAGCTCAAGACCACCAGCTTTAGTCAGTAGTAAAGCTTGTATGGTGAGGCCTAACCTGTTTGATAGCTAGCTCAAGACCACCAGCTTTAGTCAGTAGTAAAGCCTGTATGGTGAGGCCTAACCTGTTTGATAGCTAGCTCAAGACCACCAGCTTTAGTCAGTAGTAAAGCTTGTATGGTGAGGCCTAACCTGTTTGATAGCTAGCTCAAGACCAGCAGCTTTAGTCAGTAGTAAAGCTTGTATGGTGAGGCCTAACCTGTTTGATAGCTATAGCTCAAGACCACCAGCTTTAGTCAGTAGTAAAGCTTGTATGGTGAGGCCTAACCTGTTTGATAGCTAGCTCAAGACCACCAGCTTTAGTCAGTAGTAAAGCTTGTATGGTGAGGCCTAACCTGTTTGATAGCTAGCTCAAGACCAGCAGCTTTAGTCAGTAGTAAAGCTTGTATGGTGAGGCCTAACCTGTTTGATAGCTAGCTCAAGACCACCAGCTTTAGTCAGTAGTAAAGCTTGTATGGTGAGGCCTAACCTGTTTGATAGCTATAGCTCAAGACCACCAGCTTTAGTCAGTAGTAAAGCTTGTATGGTGAGGCCTAACCTGTTTGATAGCTATAGCTCAAGACCACCAGCTTTAGTCAGTAGTAAAGCTTGTATGGTGAGGCCTAACCTGTTTGATAGCTAGCTCAAGACCACCAGCTTTAGTCAGTAGTAAAGCTTGTATGGTGAGGCCTAACCTGTTTGATAGCTAGCTCAAGACCACCAGCTTTAGTCAGTAGTAAAGCTTGTATGGTGAGGCCTAACCTGTTTGATAGCTATAGCTCAAGACCACCAGCTTTAGTCAGTAGTAAAGCTTGTATGGTGAGGCCTAACCTGTTTGATAGCTAGCTCAAGACCACCAGCTTTAGTCAGTAGTAAAGCCTGTATGGTGAGGCCTAACCTGTTTGATAGCTAGCTCAAGACCACCAGCTTTAGTCAGTAGTAAAGCTTATATGGTGGGGCCTAACCTGTTTGATAACTAGCTCAACACCACCAGCTTTAGTCAGTAGTAAAGCTTGTATGGTGAGGCCTACCCTGTTTGATAGGTAGCTTAAGACCACCAGCTTTAGTCAGTAGTAAAGCCTGTATGGTGAGGCCTAACCTGTTTGATAGCTAGCTCAAGACCAGCAGCTTTAGTCAGTAGTAAAGCTTTTATGGTGAGGCCTAACCTGTTTGATAGCTAGCTCAAGACCACCAGCTTCAGTCAGTAGTAAAGCTTGTATGGTGAGGCCTAACCTGTTTGATAGCTAGCTCAAGACCACCAGCTTTAGTCAGTAGTAAAGCTTGTATGGTGAGGCCTACCCTGTTTGATAGCTTGCTCAAGACCACCAGCTTTAGTCAGTAGTAAAGCCTGTATGGTGAGGCCTAACCTGTTTGATAACTAGCTCAAGACCACCAGCTTTAGTCAGTAGAAAAGCCTGTATGGTGAGGCCTAATTTGTTTGATAGCTAGCTCAAGACCAGCAGCTTAAGTCAGTAGTAAAGCTCGTATGGTGAGGCCTAATCTGTTTGATAGCTAGCTCAAGACCAGCAGCTTTAGTCAGTAGTAAAGCTTGTATGGTGAGGTCTAACCTGTTTGATAGCTAGCTCAAGACCACCAGCTTTAGTCAGTAGTAAAGCTTGTATGGTGAGGCCTAACCTGTTTGATAGCTAGCTCAAGACCAGCAGCTTTAGTCAGTAGTAAAGCTTGTATGGTGAGGCCTAACCTGTTTGATAGCTATAGCTCAAGACCACCAGCTTTAGTCAGTAGTAAAACTTGTATGGTGAGGCCTAACCTGTTTGATAGCAAGCTCAAGACCACCAGCTTTAGTCAGTAGTAAAGCTTGTATGGTGAGGCCTAACCTGTTTGATAGCTAGCTCAAGACCACCAGCTTTAGTCAGTAGTAAAGCTTGTATGGTGAGGCCTAACCTGTTTGATAGCTATAGCTCAAGACCACCAGCTTTAGTCAGTAGTAAAGCTTGTATGGTGAGGCCTAACCTGTTTGATAGCTATAGCTCAAGACCACCAGCTTTAGTCAGTAGTAAAGCTTGTATGGTGAGGCCTAACCTGTTTGATAGCTATAGCTCAAGACCACCATCAGCTTTAGTCAGTAGTAAAGCTTGTATGGTGAGGCCTATAACCTGTTTGATAGCTAGCTCAAGACCAGCCAGCTTTAGTCAGTAGTAAAGCTTGTATGGTGAGGCCTAACCTGTTTGATAGCTAGCTCAAGACCAGCAGCTTTAGTCAGTAGTAAAGCCTGTATGGTGAGGCCTAACCTGTTTGATAGCTAGCTCAAGACCACCAGCTTTAGTCAGTAGTAAAGCTTGTATGGTGAGGCCTAACCTGTTTGATAGCTAGCTCAAGACCACCAGCTTTAGTCAGTAGTAAAGCCTGTATGGTGAGGCCTAACCTGTTTGATAGCTAGCTCAAGACCACCAGCTTTAGTCAGTAGTAAAGCTTGTATGGTGGGGCCTAACCTGTTTGATAACTAGCTCAAGACCACCAGCTTTAGTCAGTAGTAAAGCTTGTATGGTGAGGCCTAACCTGTTTGATAGCTAGCTCAAGACCACCAGCTTTAGTCAGTAGTAAAGCCTGTATGGTGAGGCCTAACCTGTTTGATAGCTAGCTCAAGACCACCAGCTTTAGTCAGTAGTAAAGCTTGTATGGTGGGGCCTAACCTGTTTGATAACTAGCTCAAGACCACCAGCTTTAGTCAGTAGTAAAGCTTGTATGGTGAGGCCTAACCTGTTTGATAGCTAGCTCAAGACCACCAGCTTTAGTCAGTAGTAAAGCCTGTATGGTGAGGCCTAATTTGTTTGA
The DNA here is from genome assembly GCA_033675545.1 of Elysia crispata. Lineage (NCBI taxonomy): Eukaryota > Metazoa > Mollusca > Gastropoda > Plakobranchidae > Elysia > Elysia crispata. The sequence continues at coordinate 139,887 of JAWDGP010001092.1, read as the reverse complement.
TAGCTAGCTCAAGGCCATCAGCTTTAGTCAGTAGTAAAGCCTGTATGGTGAGGCCTAATATGTTTGATAGCTAGCTCAAGACCAGCAGCTTTAGTCAGTAGTAAAGCCTTTATGGTGAGGCCTAATCTGTTTGATAACTAGCTCAAGACCACCAGCTTTAGTCAGTAGAAAAGCCTGTATGGTGAGGCCTAATTTGTTTGATAGCTAGCTCAAGACCAGCAGCTTTAGTCAGTAGTAAAGCTTGTATGGTGAGGCCTAATCTGTTTGATAGCTAGCTCAAGACCAGCAGCTTAAGTCAGTAGTAAAGCTTGTATGGTGAGGTCTAACCTGTTTGATAGCTAGCTCAAGACCACCAGCTTTAGTCAGTAGTAAAGCTTGTATGGTGAGGCCTAACCTGTTTGATAGCTAGCTCAAGACCAGCAGCTTTAGTCAGTAGTAAAGCCTGTATGGTGAGGCCTAACCTGTTTGATAGCTAGCTCAAGACCACCAGCTTTAGTCAGTAGAAAAGCCTGTATGGTGAGGCCTAATTTGTTTGATAGCTAGCTCAAGACCAGCAGCTTTAGTCAGTAGTAAAGCTCGTATGGTGAGGCCTAATCTGTTTGATAGCTAGCTCAAGACCAGCAGCTTAAGTCAGTAGTAAAGCTTGTATGGTGAGGTCTAACCTGTTTGATAGCTAGCTCAAGGCCATCAGCTTTAGTCAGTAGTAAAGCTCGTATGGTGAGGCCTAACCTGTTTGATAGGTAGCTCAAGACCAGCAGCTTAAGTCAGTAGTAAAGCTTGTATGGTCAGGCCTAACCTATTTGATAGCTAGCTCAAGGCCACCAGCTTTAGTCAGTAGTAAAGCTTGTATGGTGAGGCCTAACCTGTTTGATAGCTAGCTCAAGACCAGCAGCTTTAGTCAGTAGTAAAGCCTGTATGGTGAGGCCTAACCTGTTTGATAGCTAGCTCAAGACCACCAGCTTTAGTCAGTAGTAAAGCTTGTATGGTGAGGCCTAACCTGTTTGATAGCTAGCTCAAGACCACCAGCTTTAGTCAGTAGTAAAGCCTGTATGGTGAGGCCTAACCTGTTTGATAGCTAGCTCAAGACCACCAGCTTTAGTCAGTAGTAAAGCTTGTATGGTGGGGCCTAACCTGTTTGATAACTAGCTCAAGACCACCAGCTTTAGTCAGTAGTAAAGCTTGTATGGTGAGGCCTAACCTGTTTGATAGCTAGCTCAAGACCACCAGCTTTAGTCAGTAGTAAAGCCTGTATGGTGAGGCCTAACCTGTTTGATAGCTAGCTCAAGACCACCAGCTTTAGTCAGTAGTAAAGCTTGTATGGTGGGGCCTAACCTGTTTGATAACTAGCTCAAGACCACCAGCTTTAGTCAGTAGTAAAGCTTGTATGGTGAGGCCTAACCTGTTTGATAGCTAGCTCAAGACCACCAGCTTTAGTCAGTAGTAAAGCCTGTATGGTGAGGCCTAACTTGTTTGATAACTAGCTCAAGACCACCAGCTTTAGTCAGTAGAAAAGCCTGTATGGTGAGGCCTAACTTGTTTGATAGCTAGCTCAAGACCACCAGCTTAAGTCAGTAGTAAAGCTTGTATGGTGAGGCCTAACCTGTTTGATAGCTAGCTCAAGACCACCAGCTTTAGTCAGTAGTAAAGCCTGTATGGTGAGGCCTAATTTGTTTGATAGCTAGCTCAAGGCCATCAGCTTTAGTCAGTAGTAAAGCTCGTATGGTGAGGCCTAACCTGTTTGATAGGTAGCTCAAGACCAGCAGCTTAAGTCAGTAGTAAAGCTTGTATGGTCAGGCCTAATCTATTTGATAGCTAGCTCAAGGCCACCAGCTTTAGTCAGTAGTAAAGCTTGTATGGTGAAACCTAACTTGTCAGCTAGTTCAAGGCCAGCAGCTTTAGTCAGTAGTAAAGCCTGTATGGTGAGGCCTAACCTGTTTGATAGCTAGCTCAAGTCCAAAAGCTTTAGTCAAAAATAAAGCTTGTATGATGAAACCTAACTTTCTTATCAGCTAGCTTAAGTCCAGAAGCTTACTTCAGAGATAATACATGCCAAACAAAGGTAAGGATTTATGATTTAACGTATGCAGTGCTGATCTTTCATAAAGAATTTAAGTATTTCAGCAAAACCTGATGTGGAGTTAACAGTAGAAAGATAGAATGACAATAAAAGTCGAGTTCTATAAATTAAACCTAAGAACAGAATAGTTGTGTGGCAGTCTTTGGCTATTGTAAACAGCATTTGCGTGACGGCTTGGATCCCGCACTAAGCGCTATTGTGTATAGAAGCGTTGTGTAAGGTGAGGTCTCGCACTAAATGCTATACTTACTGCGTCCACTGGCGTAGTCCCCGCGTTGAGGATAGGCTATGTCGTAAGATGCTGAGAGAGATGGGGAGAGACAAGATGGACAAATTTCTAAGTTTATGATGTTGGATATTATAATTATCCTAGCAGCAGAATAACGACTTGAAAAGAGACAAAATATTTTAAAACGTATTTGTTCAAGAACCTATGAATGTTAATGAAATGGTAATTAATGTAACCTTCATCAGTAAAATATGAAAAAAGAAATTGAGAAAAGGTAAAAAAAAAACTTTAAAAGTTTCAATTTATTCGCAAAGAGCAAACTATGACCAACTCTATTATCATTATTGAACTTACGCAAAGAGCAAAATATGACCAACTCTATTATCATTATTGAACTTACGCAAAGAGCAAACTATGACCAACTCTATTATCATTATTGAACTTACGCAAAGAGCAAACTATGACCAACTCTATTATCATTATTGAACTTACGGTTTGAGAGGAGATTTCCATAATCCCTTGCGTCCGCTGGAATTTGAAAAGAGATTTATACACAAATTTTCATTTTCTTTTTTCACAAACGATGATTTATGAAATAAAAAACGAGTTAAAAAAATGCTGCGTGTTAGGTGCCCAATAAAAATTGCTTTCTTCGAACTCCATAAAGGAAGAAATATGTTATATAATTTTATACTTGTTTTTCTAAATACACAGCTTGTTCTGCGAGTGTAGCTTCTTCTATTAGAATCAGACAAATTTTTTTTACTTCAACACGTAACTGCTGATGTTGCTGTTACTGTTACTTTTTGTTGTTACTACGTTAGTGCATTATGCTGCTACTGCTGCTGCTACTGCCACAACCCAAGATAAACCATGGGAATACTCGCCAAGCTACGACCAGTCTCTGCTCCCAAAGCAACAACACAGATTGTAATTCCGTTTTGAAAGTAATTTGATTTGGAGATTATCTTTTTCTTTCAAGATTTCATCTCTAATAACCTTAATATTTTAGTTGATAAAAGAGTCAACGCTTCTCTTTTTTCTGGCCTTGAATTTTTTTTCTCTGTTCCTCCTCCTCCTCCTCCTCCTCCTCCTCCTACTACTACTACTACTACTACTACTACTACTACTACTACTACTACTACTACTACTACTACTACTACTACTACTATTACTACTACTACTACTACTACTACTACTACTACTACTACTACTACTACTACTACCTCTACCTCTACAACAACAACAACAACAACAACTACTACTACTACTACTACTACTACTACTACTACTACTACTACTACTACTTCTACTACCAATACTACTACCTCTACAACTACTACTACCAATACTACTACTTCTACTGCTGCTGCTGCTACTACTACTACATCTACTACTACTACTACTACTACTACTACTACTACTACTACTACTACTACTACTACTACTACTGCTGCTGCTGCTGCTACTACTACTACTACTACTACTACTACTACTACTACTACTATTGCTGCTGCTGCTGCTGCTGCTACTACTACTACTACTACTAACCTACTACTACTCTCACCACTGCTGCTGATACTAGTAAAACCACTATGAAAACTAAATTTAAACAAAGAAATTGCATTGTCCTTGTATATTGCTATTAGGCTATATCCTTGATATATTGGGAGAGTAGGAAAAAACGTCATATCTACGTCCTATATTGTTTTTTGAAAGAAGGTGAAACATTTAGTGTAAATGCAGAATTTTTTTTTTATAAAAAAGAAAAAAGTTAAAAGAGTACTTACATTCTGCGTAGTGTTCAGTTTTGGCTGTTAAGGGGATAGAAAGAAAATAATAACTATAGTAACTATTTCGGTATATGGCATGTAAATGCACAAAGTTATCTACAAATTTAAAAAATTAAATTTATATCTGAATGCAGGACTAAGGAATAGAAAAGCTATAATTATACTTGTTTAGTGAGTAAACAATTCCATTGGTTACAAAATTCCTCTGATACCCTCTGCTTTTTTGCTTCAACTAAATGTGATACAAATGCCTATAAAGAAAATAATTATAAAAGATGTCTTAGAATCAGTATACTTAAAACAAAAAAAAAAAGAATCGTCAGGTCCTAGTTGTTTCTGAATCAGAATATCAGATTGGTGCATATTAATGCAATAATTTAAAAAAAAACTAACAACAATCTATAATCGATCTATGCAAAGATGAAACAAAAAATAAGACAAGTTAAAGTACCACTTGACGTCAACAGAATTTTTTTTAAACAATTCGCAGCAGAAATTCCTTGATGGTCAGCGGTCTTCCTTGACTTGATGCTAAGTATCTGTTTAGCCTGACATATTATTTCTAGAAAGAATTTTAAGAAAAACATTAAAAAAAAATCTTAAAACTAAGATTCTAACATATCCAGCAATGGGTCCTATGGCTTGTGTCTATGCTGCTAACATATCAAGCAATGGGTCCTATGGCTTGTATCTATGCTTCTAACATATCCGGCAATGGGTCCTATGGCTTGTATCTATGCTGCTAACATACCCGGCAATAGGTCCTATGGCTTGTATCTATGCTGCTA
>JAWDGP010001092.1:125000-130000 GCA_033675545.1 Elysia crispata | reverse complement strand
GCTGGTTTTACTTACGGACTCCAAGCTTTTTTCCATAGTTGACAAGTTTCTCTGTGGTATTAGAAAAATGAATGATAGAAAAAAAATTGAAATGAAAAAGGTAAATTCAAAGGCCAGTTTCTAGAGTTTGCCAGCTAATGTAAGGCTTAAAGAACTTATAACTAAGAAAATTTGGAGATTCTAGAGCTTTTTGTCCACAGAACAAAACAATAACAAAGAGATATATATATATATGTTTTTTTTTTAGAAATTGGTTTTATTTTAATTTTTGTGGCAAGTGTTTGATGCTGGTCCAACTTACCGTACAAAGGGTTGGAATATTCCTCGGACTCTGGGAGAAACAAATGACAAGAAACAAGAGATTAAGCAAGTTTTCGGATGAGATAACAATGTCTCTTAAATTGTGTTGAGTTATATATTGGAAACGACCTTGTAGCAGTGAATAAATTAAACAAAATAAACAAATGAGAGTTTTTGTACATGTATAGCCTTTCCTTCTATCTTGTTAAAAACGCTCCTCAAGAGTTTACCCATAGATCATTAATGATCAGAATATCTTCTAAACTCATGGTGGAGCAACCATGAGAAAACACATGCCAGTCTAGCATACTCATTAAATCATCCACTCTCCATAACAACCGGGTACCCATTTACCACCTAGCTCAGTGAGAATATTGTCAAACAATTCCATAAGTACTATACACTGCTTGATGTTGATCTTAACCAGACCCAGGCCATCCGCGGCCTCCGTTGATAGAGTATCGGGCTGAAAACACTGAGGCCCGGTGTTCAAATCATGTCCAGACTGTTTGGCTGGGGGGTCCGACCACATCTGACCATCCTCTTTCTTGGTTTGACAAGACGTACACATATTGATTTTCATTTAACATTAATTGTACTTGTTTAATTTGCAAACGTATTTAAGTGTGTCAGTGAAAGCTACTGTGCTAGCCGTGGTTCAAGTAATCCGGCCAGCGTGACCCCATAGTGACCCCGTGCCAAAGGTCAGGTCAACACGGCCGGACTAAAAGCTCCATTGGGGAACCACTCTGATGATCCGTGATTAAAAACTTCTGATAAAAAAAATGTTTGCAGAGTTGAAAGACAAAGTTTGAAGCTCATCTGCCATGGTACCGGTACAAGTTGTCATATTTGCCTTAAAAAACCATGTTCAAAATAGTTACACAAGTAAAGATTGAGTTAAAAATAAAAAAAAACCACCCCAACATTTTTATATTACTAATACTTTTATCCATTCACCATACGTTGCTGGTTTGAAAACCAGTGGTCTACATACCTTGTGTGTCTGCGGCTTCATCAAAAGGATACCCATCTGAAAAAACGAAATCATATTTTCAGAAATTAGTTCTATAAATAAGTTTGAGAGGAAGATCTTGGCCTACAGTTACATTCCACAGAGCGTCCCTCCGAACAGAGCAAGCTTGTCCTGTACAAATCCGTTTGGTTCAGGGACAAAAATCTCAACAGACAGAAACGGTTTGGTTTTTCTAACTTTTTAGTTTACCGTGTTGAGGGTTTATCTCGCATATCGAACTTTAAAAAAAACCCAAAAACATATCACATCTTCCAGATTAAGATTGAATATATTTAGGGATCGTCATTTTATTAAGTTACTCCATCAAAGTAATGAGAGAAAACACTCAGAGATGTATGGGCTCTCACCAAACACGTGTAACTAACTACCAGTAGTCTATTAGATTCAGGTGGAAACCATTCAGATATATGTATATATTCATATATATATATATATATATATATATATATATATATATATATATATATATATATATATTACTATAACGTTTATGATTTTGAGTCTTAGGTGAGGATAATGATAGTGGTAAAGTGTGGTGGTGGTGGTGGTGGTGGTTGTGGTTGTGGTAGTGGTTGTAGTGATGTTAATGACAAAATAGTTACATTGTTGTGTTGTTGTTGTTGTTGTTGTTGTTGTTGTTGTTGTTGTTGTTGTTGTTTCTGATGGATCTAGATCTAGAAAATTTCTTGAGTGTGACAATTTTGGTGATAATGAAAGTGATAATTACGATCATATTTATGAAAGTCCTATCAATAACAAACATGGTGAATGCATTTTGACTGTCGGTCGCTCTTCTAAAGATAAGGGGAAAAAATCCATACCTTCAATTTGGGAGACACATGCTCCCATCATGAGGCTGAGAATCAACATCCTCATCGACATCAGCATCATCTTCCCCATTTTCTGGCTACGACAACAAGTACTCCTCAATGTGGACAGCTCCGAACCTCTCCCAGAGAAATGTCTCTCCTAGATCTAGAAATTGTTCAAGTTTTTTCCTCTCGCAGACAGACTGGCCTCCGATCCCCGGGTAAAACTTGAAATCTCAAACCGCAGCTTGTTCAGGTGTATAAAGCCCTAAAACGGGGGCTGGCCTAAAAACCTCAGCCGTGTCACATGACCTTCGGGTATATAATAAATCCTTCGCTACGCCAGTGCGTTCCTCAAATCAAAAACTATTAATTGTGCTGAATCTCTTCCAGACCTGAAGATCTTTATTGGTTGGTTGCTTCAGAACACCTGCTGACGTCACATTTGAAAGGGAGAGGAGACGCCTCGAGCCCGAGTCAACGCGACATGATCATGACAACTTATAAAGGAAGCGAAAAGGTAATGAAGAAAAACCTCTTTCAGGCATGGGTGGGTTTGAATTACACGGCCTGAAACTGATTATCAGGCTTAGGAGACGTTCAAGATATAGAAATTGCTGGCCCGAAGCAGGAAGTTAGATTTCGAAGGATTTTTCCATTTTGAAAAAAAAAAAGAAAGGAAAAAAATGGGCACGCTTGAAATACTCTAAATGGGCAGCTTATGTCATGGAATAAATGTAAGTATGTTTGGAAATTTTACACGGGGAAGCTTTAGCTATGGAATGACGTTTGGTATAAAATGTTCAACAGTTGCATATCATCAGAGAAACATGCAGGATTATCTTATATGTCCTGCTTTTGAATTTTTTTTAAATCTTTAAAGAAATGATCAGCATTAGCAGGATTGGTTCTTACTTAAAGGAAGAAAAAAAATAAAGTGATGATGATGATGATGATGATGGTGATGATGATCGTGATGATTGAACAAATTTATCAATTAATTAATTAATTTTGAAAAATAAAAAAAAAATTCTGGGCAAGCAAACAATCTTATAATTATTTTAGATCGTTTAAAATTAATAAAGCCCCCAAAATCAATCACTGATTCATTAAAAGCCCTCCCTCCCCCACCCCACCGCACGACCTCCTCTCCATCCATTACTGGTTCTAAAAAGTAGCCGACTAAATATGAAATGCAAGTAGATGGAAGCTTCGAGAATACAGAAAGCAGTTCTAATAAAATGGGGAGGAAAAGCTGGTCTGGGGGAGACCATCCTGTCAGTAGTGAGAGGTTGGTAGTATGATGATCGTTGGTGTGAGAGATGGTTGGAAGCTTCGAGAATACAGAAAGCAGTTCTAATAAACTGGGGAGAAAAAGCTGGTCTGGGGGAGACCATCCTGTCAGTAGTGAGAGGTTGGTAGCATGATGATCGTTGGTATGAGAGATGGTTGGAAGCTTCGAGAATACAGAAAGCAGTTCTAATAGAACTGGGGAGGAAAAGTTGGTTTGGGGGGAGACCGTCCTGTCAGTTGTGAGAGGTTGGTAGTATGATGATCGTTGGTGTGAGAGATGGTTGGAAGCTTCGAGAATACACAAGCAGTTCTAATAGAACTGGGGAGGAAAAGCTGGTTTGGGGGGAGACCGTCCTGTCAGTAGTGAGAGGTTGGTAGTATGATGATCGTTGGTGTGAGAGATGGTTGGAAGCTTCGAGAATACACAAAGCAGTTCTAATAGAACTGGGGAGGAAAAGCTGGTTTGGGGGGAGACCATCCTGTCAGTTGTGAGAGGTTGGTAGTATGATGATTGTTGGTGTGAGAGATGGATGGAAGCTTCGAGAATACAGAAAGCAGTTCTAATAGAGCTGGGGAGGAAAAGCTGGTTTGGGGGGAGACCGTCCTGTCAGAGGTGAGAGGTTGGTAGTAAGATGATTGTTGGTGTGAGAGATGGATGGAAGCTTCGAGAATACAGAAAGCAGTTCTAATAGAGCTGGGGAGGAAAAGCTGGTTTGGGGGGAGACCGTCCTGTCAGTAGTGAGAGGTTGGTAGTAAGATGATTGTTGGTGTGAGAGATGGCCCAGGCCGCACTGCAGCGTGACGCGTGACGAAAGATATATAAATATATATAAATAAATTATATACATATAGAGAGAGAGAGAGAGAGAGAGAGAGAGACGGTCTGTCTGTCTGTCTGTCTCTCTCTCTCTCTCCCTCTCTGTCTGTCTGTCTGTCTGTCTGTCTGTCTCTCTCTCTCTCTCTCTCTCTCTCTCTCTCTCTCTCTATATATATATATATATATATATATATATATTGATATATCTTTCGTCACCCGTCACGCTCCAGTGCGGCCTGGGCCATCTCTCACAGACAGACAGACAAACAGACAGACAGACAGAGCAACAGACACTGGTTTCACTGTTCGAGCGTACACTGGCGTCCTTGTCTGGAGTTTATGAAAATTGGACCAGGCGCAGTGGATTCACGATCTCTTTGTTTTTATATGTTTGTTTGTTTTTTTCTTTTTTTTTTTCTCTTTGACAAGTCACTTGTTCCTGCGCCCGGAATGCTGAAGTTCTACAAGTCAAACGTTTTGTAACGGTTCTATCACCAAAACCAAACAATCAACTCCTTTCAACTCTATAGAACCAGAACAACAGGCTGAAACCAAAATCATTTCGAGTGAAGACAAACAATAGTAAAGTTCAAAATCCGGTTTATAATTTGAACAATCGGTATTTCAAACCATACATTATATTCTTCCCTTTTTCTTTTTTTTTTTTTTTTTTTGAGGGGGTGGAAGCTCGATTCTTTTCTTTTGTTTGGTGCTTTTGTGTGTGTTTTGTTGGGGGGGGGGGGGG
>JAWDGP010001092.1:112500-120000 GCA_033675545.1 Elysia crispata | reverse complement strand
AAGGTTGACTCAATGGAAATTCGTTCACAGTTCACAGTTCACAAATTGGTGATATTCTGCTGCATTATGTGTAAAAACATCTGTATCGTATTACAAGTTTTCTTTTCTTCATGTTTTTTTTTTTTTTTTTCTGGATTGTCACCCCTAGGTGTTAAATGGTTTTCCCAGGCCAGCGGCTGTCTACTAGCAGAGACCAGTTGTTAACACGAGGAGTGAGCGGTGCGTGCACAAGTGTTTGATCTGCTCACCCGCTGCGCACCATTCTCTCCTGCCGCTCACCCGGCCTGAGCCAGACAAGACTTGGATCAGCGACTTCCAGCTCCAGGTCTGCTAAACTCATTTCACGGGAGATGTACAGCCCTAGAGGAACAGATCAGGGATGTCGTATCATGTCTTCAAACACATAATGAGGGGATGACGCTGCTCATGATGAAACATTCCGGAACTTTCTGAAGAGAGAGAGAAAAAACCCAAAGATGACATGAAAGGCTTTGTTTAGGGTTTTTTTCAATACTGCAACAACTGGTTACACAATCGTGGGAAAAATAGTTTTGGTTCCTTCCAAATAGCACTGCACGCGGTTATTTTTTTTTAGAGTTATAACAGAAATATTTCTTGGGTTGGCGCGTTCAAGTTTATGGTTTGGGAGTGTCGAGATATGCTGCGTGCAATCAATAAACAACCGCTGCAGCAGTTTTATGGTCGTTCATAGACACAAGTCGAACATACAGAATGGATCCTTTGAAGAAAGAAACGATAATAAACAAAAATGTCAGCTGTACCTTTTGGTTGGCTCGTGAATTCTTTATCGATCCATTTCTCAGGGGGAAAAAAACCCACGCATAGGGTTAGTTCATGGTTTAAGTTGAAGAGGAAAGTAGCTCTAGCCATTATGGTATAGTTACAACAGCTTAGTCGTGGTTCAATATATACTTTATAGTATTACACACCCGTACTTACATCGGAAAGTTTACAATGGAAGAGAAAAACATTGTAGAATACAAGTCAGGAGCGAGTAGAAAAGACTGAGAAAAAGAGGTAGAAAAAGAAAGGTGTACTAAATAGGTAGAGGGACATAAGTAGCAGAAGACAAACTGGCAATCAAACAGAGACAACGGGCTGCCAGTTTACTTCCTGCTTTCTGATCTTTGGGGAAAAATGAACTGTTTAGATTATTACTTATAGCCGTCTCCTCAACAAGCTCTCTGTGTCTCTCTATCTCACTGTCTCTCTGTCTCTCTGTCTCTCTCTGTCTCTATCTCTCTCTCTGTCTCTGTCTCTGTCTCTGTCTCTCTCTCTCTCTGTCTCTCTCTCTGTCTCTGTCTCTGTCTATCTCTCTTTCTCTCTCTCTATCTCTCCCTCTCTCTCTCTCTCTTCCTCTCTGTCATTCTCTCTCTATCTCCTCATATCACTGTTTCTTTCTCCCTATATCTATTTATCTATTTCTCTCTGTCTAGCAATCTATCTCTCTTTGTTTCTCTTTCTCTCTTTCAATCTATCTATCTATCTATCTGTTTCCCTCACTATCCCTATCTCACTGTCTCTTTCTCTCTCTCTTTCTCTCTCTCCTTATCTCTGGTTCTAGTCCTATCTATTTGCTATGTATTTTCCTCTCTCTTTATGCCTCTTTTATTCTTCTCTTCAGTCTCTTTCTTTCTCTCGCTTCCTCTGTTTTTCTTCTCGCCATGGTTATCGTCTTAATGCCATTCTCTTTGTCCCCCACCCGCTCCCATGTCGGGGCCCAGAGCAGGTCGCCCCAAGACCAACACTCCCAGTCCACGGTACAGGGTAGCCAGTAACACTGTAGAGCGAGTTCCCTGGACCACTGGAGGACAGACCAGGCCTGATTGGTACCAATTCCGACCCAGGTTTTCAGTCAATATTTGGAAATGTGACGCCGCATCCTAACAGCCCGTGAAGTCCAGATTAATTCTCTGAGTGAGGGAAATTAATCTCATTATCCCTGAAACACATCCACGCGTGGACTGTGGTGGTGGAAGGATAGTATTCATCGCTTTGCCTTTTTCTGAGAGAAGTTTTTTTGTTGTTTGGAAGAAAAAAAACTTAGGCCTCTTCAAAGGGAAGAAAATGTCAGAAGAAGCGGCGGACAATTAATACGTGTAGTAATATTAGAGATTGGTAGAGGGAAAGAAAAAGATGATGCAGTGAGAGAGAGAGAGAGAGAGAGAGAGAGAGAGAGAGAGAGAGAGAGAGAGAAAGAGAGAAAGAGAGAGAGAGAAAGAGAGAGAGAGAGAAAGAGAGAAAGAGAGAGAGAGAGAGAGAGAGAGAGAGAGAGAGAGAAAAGGGGGGGGGGGGGGTAAAGAGATGGAGACGCAGAAAGAAAAAGAGGCTGAAAACTCAAACAGAGGAAAAAAAAATTAAATTACCAGTGAAATCTTACAGAGCTGTGAAAAGTTCTTCCCGTTTTGATTTATCACTTTTTCTAAGGGAAAAGAATGGTGATGGACACTGCACTCATTAAGTGGAATTTCAAACTCACACGTAGATTTTAATTTTGTTTTCGTCCATTGCTTTTCCTTTTACTTTATCCAAAGAACTGCTATTCTACATGTTCCCCCTCTCCCTCCTCCCGTCCCCTAAAACCTCTCCTCTCCCCCTGCCCCTCCCTCTTCTCCCTTAACCCGCTCTTCCAGCACTCATTATTCTGTTCAGAGGACCCTGGTCAAACACAAGGACGGAAGGCAAAACAAACATGGAACGTGGAGTGTGATTGTCCGGCACTCATTAACGCATCAAGGAAAGATGACTAGTCAGTTGTGGCATGGTGTGAGCGACTCTCTTAGTCTCTGAGTGGCCAGACCTGGACATCCGGCACGTCCACGCCGAGAGAATGGGATGGGCAACATCTGGACACTAGTGGACAGTACCAAGATGAAAAAATGGGGGGGGAGAGGGAGTGAAAAAGAGAGAGAGAGAGAGAGAGAGAGAGAGAGAGAGAGAGAGGGCAGACAGATGGAGAAAACACACAAAAACAGAGACAGGCAGAGAAGCAAAGGAAGATAAAGACAGAGACGAAGGCACACAAGCAGAGAGCCTGACAGAGGGAGGCGCACAGATAGAGGCAGAGGCACAAGGCGTAGAGAAACAGAAAGAACATTAGCAATTCTCACCATCTATTTCTCTGCGGTAATCATTCATATTTATTAAACACACTGGGAAAAAAAAATCGTTCGCATTGCCAGTCTGTCGCAGTGGCGAGCTATGTGGCGCAGAGACGGCCCATGTCGTCTCTACAATGTGAATACTGATAATTAAAGTAACGAAGGTTTTAACCGTTAGTTTCAAGGGCGGTTACTGCAATTACGTGAGAAGCTTGTCGTGTCCTTCAGTGCCACACAGCCCCCAACATGCCATCGCTGGGAGCAGCTGGCCGCGTGGAGGGCTACACTCCAGAGAATACATTTAAAAAACCTAACTTGCCTTCAAACAACCCCCCCCCCCCCCCCCACTGCCACAGCATGCACCTGCGAGTGTCAGAAACGGATGCTTTTTCGGCAAGAAAGAATAACAGTCTTGTTTTCTTAGTTCATCTATTGCTAGTTGCTCTCCCTTCAAGAATCCCCATATGTTTCTAATGCGATTTGGATGGCCCGTGTTAACATGCTGATACGTGCAGTTGGAGCAAAAAAAAAAAAAATTCCCGGTGTATACTTAGGTGACTGAAGAAGCTGTGTCTGTAAAGCATTTTTGAGTTGGCATTAATTCACATTTCATTCTATCTTTTAAGGTAATGATCTGTACAATTCCTACAAAAGCGGATGACAGCATCTCCATATATAAACCCGAAACCCGGCAAGTCTTAAGAACTTCAGGAGCCAAGTCGCATAACTCAGTAATAACTCTGAGATAAGACTCGGTCAATAATAATGTCAGAGAACTCACAACATTTATCTCCCTTAATTTCTATCAACCCTACTCCCGACAAATGCGTAAAGAACCATAATTTTAGTTTTCCATGCCATCTAACTCCAAACCGGAAGTGGATTCGGTCAGCGCCTCGCAGGTCTGCTGAGAGCGGATGTGTCCCAGCATCCCTACAAGGGGTAACCATGGTGTTGTTAAACAAGATTGATCTGATGCCGCGTCTGCCACAAACAGAGAAAGTGTGATTGGTGCGAGAGAATAAACAAGTTCTATCTTTTATCCTCAGCTTCAAACTCCATCTGTGTCAAAGTTTTGGTTATCTAAAGTAAACTTGTCTATAAGCGTTTTGTCCCAGGCCTAATGAGTTTCAACTTCCGTTCAATGCTACAAAATGAGATTTCTCATTCACTAGAAAATAAGTGACTAAAGTTTAGACAAGAAAGATGCAGTACTCAAACTGGAGTCTAATAGTTCCTTTTTATGAAATTAAAATTTAATTAACACTGCCCAGAAAAGAAAAAAGAATTACAACCGCTTTTGATATCATGCCAGGTTGATGTTTATAAACATATCACGGTTTACAAAAAAAAAGGTGCAATTAAAACATTTTAGATATTAACAACAACTTTCTTATAAATAAAAGCAACACGTAAGTTTTAATGAGTTTCGGTTTATGATAATTCTGCCACCTCTGACTGGATCACACATGTGGCAGGGAGATAGAGGGAGGGGGGAGAAGGAGAGAGAGAGAGAGAGAGAGAGAGAGAGAGAGAGAGAGAGAGAGAGAGAGAGAGAGAGAGAAAGAGAGAGAGAGAGAGAGAGAGAGAGAGAGAGAGAGAGAGAGAGAGAGAGAGAGAGAGAGAGAGAGAGAGAGAGAGAGAAAGAGAGAGAGAGAGAGAGAGAGAGAGAGAGAGAGAGAGAGAGAGAGAGAGAGAGAGAGAGAGAGAGAGAGAGAGAGAGAGAGAGAGAGAGAGAGAGAGAGAGAGAGAGAGAGAGAGAGAGAGAGAGAGAGAGAGAGAGAGAGAGAGAGAAAGAGAGAGAGAGAGAGAGAGAGAGAGAGAGAGAGAGAGAGAGAGAGAGAGAGAGAGAGAGAGAGAGAGAGAGAGAGAGAGAGAGAGAGAGAGAGAGAGCGAGAGAGAGAGAGAGAGAGAGAGAGAGAGAGAGAGAGAGAGAGAGAGAGAGAGAGAGAGAGAGAGAGAGAGAGAGAGAGAGAGAGAGAGAGAGAGAGAGAGAGAGGTGTGGTGTATGTGAAGAAACGAGATCTAACCGCTGTGGGAAAGGCTACTCGCGGTGAGCACTCATTCCCGCTGTGTTCTGTCTGAAGCCACTGAGAGGAAGTGACACCGAGCCAAATGTTGAGCAGACTTGAGAAACCGCTGGTGCTGGGAGGCGGCTTGGCTAGAACCAGGGCAGTGTGATCCAGGACTCGTCTCCTGCCCTCTCGGTGATTACTGTGATGGAAGTCGATACCAGCATGACCAGGTGGTGCTGGGTTAGGGCCGATGGGTGAGGAAGGTCATGGCGTGAGTTTCATTGCTTTTCATTGACCGACAATACTTAAAGGATGGTCAATTTTAGCTTAATGATAAACATTGTCCTTTCATCGTCCGACAATACTTAAAGGATGGTCAATTTTAGCTTAATGATAAACATTGTCCTTTCATCGTCCGACAATACTTAAAGGATGGTCAATTTTAGTTTAATAATCAACATTGTCTCAAGTTGTAACCATCGTTTTACAGGTGGAATCTGGACTTGATTCGCCTCCAGTAAAAAATGATCATCTAGGACTTAGTTCACCTCAAGTGCAAAATAAGCATTAAAGACGTAACTCTCTTCTATTACAAAATGACCAATATAGACCTAACTCACCTCCACTACTAAATGATCAATCAGGACCTAACTCACCCACAGTATAAAATGACCAATCAAAACCTTACTAACCTCCAGTACAAAATGACCAATTACGACCCAACTCATCTCGATTTAAAAAGGAACAAGACAAACTCATACAGTACTTTTATATGAAAATCTGTCCTGTTTCTTTGGTGTTTTTTCCCCCTCAGAAACTGTGGAATGTAGTGGATACAATGAAATAGTTATCCAAGACATCCGATAGATGTGCGCACTATCAGGTGTTGTATGTGAAGTGTATCATGTTGACAATAATAGAAAGTCAGGAGCAATTTTAGAGTTAATATTATTTAAAAATTTAAAAACTGCATTTAGGGAGTTCCGAACTTACACCTCTACTGTGTCAAAATGCCTATCCTAAAGGATGAAAGGCCCTCCTCCCCCTTGTCCTTCTCAATGTCTTTTCACACTCACAATAATTTCCTTTTCTGTCTCTGTCTCTGTCTCTCTGTCTCTCTGTCTCTCTCTCTCTCTCTCTCTCTCTCTCTCTCTCTCTCTCTCTCTCTCTCTCTCTCTCTCTCTCTCTCCCTCTTGTCTTTTCCTTTTCGCATTTAGCCTTTCCCTTCCCCGTTTTTTTTATTTCCCCCCACACGCTTTTCCTCTGCGTGTCTACACTCCAGGTGTAGATATTACCTGTCGGAGAAGGGAGGGTTGGGGCGCGGAGGGGGAGGGGGGAGGCGGAGTTGTGGGGTGAGTGGCACTGCATGTCATACTCGGCTATGGTGAGTGATACTTGTCCTCACCACGTCTGTTTCTGGGCCTCATCGCCCCGTGTAAAGGTCGCCCTAGACACCAGTGGGGCAGAAATCTGCAGGCCTGT
The DNA here is from genome assembly GCA_033675545.1 of Elysia crispata. Taxonomy (NCBI): domain Eukaryota; kingdom Metazoa; phylum Mollusca; class Gastropoda; family Plakobranchidae; genus Elysia; species Elysia crispata. Next base: position 113,381 of record JAWDGP010001092.1, on the reverse strand, counting down.
CCGTCATGGGTCAGGTGGAGAGGTGTTACCGCTTAGTTGCAATACAACACAGTACAACACAACACAATACCAATGCTAATACAATACAATACCAATACTAATACTAATACTAATACAATACAATACATATACTAATACAATACAATACAATACCTCCGAAACAAATAAAAATGTAGACAACGAAAAAAAAAATCGGAGTGTCTACAAGTAAATCGATGGCTTTAAAAAAAGAAATACCTAAAAAGGAAATAAGCGCAGATAAATTATTGTTAAACATTTCAACCCCGAGCAAAAGGTGTAAAAAATTTTCGCTATCGTCAATAGAAGTAACTGTAAACCATTGAGAAAAATTGCTATTAATATTCCCCACTTTTCTTACGTCCCTAAAATCTAGAGCAATCATGAATGTAATGATTAACATCGGGAGGCCCCTACAGCAATATGAGCGCCTGTCAAAGGTGTTTCAAGTCGACTGGTCTAAGAAATAGATCTTATGCCTTAATATCAACTCTGTTATACTCTGCCTTTTTTGCTTATATTTATACTTAATTATATATTTAATTGTTAAGTTCAACCCTTGCTTCAAGTGAACAAATTACTCTCATTGCCAGACTGATGTTGACAGAAATCAGGAGGCACTGTGTGTGTCCACCGTTAGACCTTGATAACAAATATCTTGTTAAGATAGAGAATGGCTACTCCGTTTGTTCGACTTCATAGCTTCTTTATTATTAACTTCAAAATCTGTTCTCTATCTCATTTAAAATCTTATGGTAGTATGAATGAGATGCTTTGGTTTTTTGTTTTCTTTTTTTTTTTTATTGGGTTAAACCACTTTTTGAGATCAAAAGTATTGTTTCTCAGGGGAAAAATGTCATTTG
>JAWDGP010001092.1:87500-107500 GCA_033675545.1 Elysia crispata | reverse complement strand
TCATATTTAACATATCAGTGGTTTTCCCTTTTATTTATGACTCGATTGAGCGATAAAACACTGTCAATCATTGTGGATTATGAACCTCTGACTCAATACACCCTTCTAGAAAGATTCCAATATTATGATGTCAGCCATGTTAAAGACAGTCCTTAACTTTTGACATTCTGGCTCAGCTCACGCATGTTTTGTAAATCTCGTTTAATACGACCATCGTCCACCATTTTGTAGAGTAATCCCTCCCTAACGCCGGGGGTAAATGTCATTGTTCGGATTAGGTTAAGGCAAGAAATCATTGTGTCTACAAACTTCAGATACAGAGTAACAAGGGTGGCCTTAATTGTTGACGTCATAGACAATATCTCACCCAAGAAACCAATACATTCTGAGCATGATGTGCTTCCCGGAGTTTATGCCACAAGTTGACCCCAGATGACCCGCTTCTGTGGCAAATTATGATAAAGATGATGATAATCTGGTGGATTTTGTTAGATCAATTGAGCAGCTTTTCCCAAGCAACCTTGGGTTCCCGTATTAGCATAATGTCGGTCTGAAACCTTGAAAGATTAAAGTTCTTATCATAATGGGATCGGCTGTCTCAGAAATACGGAATACGCTTGATTTACATAGGAAGCCCTGAGACAGAGAGAGATAGATAGATAGAGAGAGAGACAGGGAGAGACAGAGAGAGAGTGAGAGAGAAAGATAGAGAGAGAATAGGAAAGCGGTAAGAAAGAGTTGCACTTTAATCCATTTAAAAAATCACTACAAAAAGAAAGCAAAGGAGAGTAAACAATAAATATAAAGACGTTGATTTGGATGGATGCATAGAGAGATACATATTTAGGCTGATAGATAGATAGATAGATAGATAGATAGATAGATAGATAGATAGATAGATAGATAGATAGATAGATAGATAGATAGATAGATAGATGGATAGATGGATAGATGAATATATTCATAAAAAGATTAATGAAGAGAAATGGAGGAGAGAGAGGCAAAGACAGACACAGAGAGAGGGAGAATAGAGATAAAGATGGATGGATAAATCGAATAATTTATTTGAGTGCATCGGTTGAAAAATGCAGAAATGTCCAGGGCATTATACCAGACTCATTTTGAGCGGCTTTTTCTTTGAGTGAGAAAGTTGTTACTGGCTCATTTCTCTAGACTATAATAAAGTTATCACCAACTGAATAGCGAGACTGCACTAGGTTCTAACCCTATCATATCTAAGTTCTCTACGTTTCTAGACTTACCTTTAAAGCTACAGACCAGAGGACCGGTCTAGATTTTATTGCGTCTAGTTAAATCTGGGTATTCCAGAAAATCACGATTGTTTCACCCGCAAAGATCACAATTCATTATGTAACACCATTGTTTGTTTGTGTTAGATTACCATGAGGTAAAGGTAACCTATATGAGAAAGGGGGAGACAACTGTGACGTCACCTCTGGTTCTGGACAATCATGACTGTCTGAGCTCAAGTGAGCGTGGCTCCGTAGCGTCAGATTCCCGGAGAATAAGTGAGAATAACTTGAAGTAACCAGTTTTAACATCAAGGCACACCACCTGTTTATAGAAAGATGGTCCTGAATCGTTAAAAGTCAAGGAATCCATTTTGCGAACTCTTGGTGTTTAGAACCGTTAAACTTTAGAGTGCTTAAAATCTGTTACCAAGCGTTTGGAGAAATGTGACGTCAATACCTTTTGACCCTATTGTGCTCTGGAAATTACCCTTGCTAGACAGAGTCTGTCAGGATAAAAATAAAGTTCATTACTATATGATGGGCTTAGAAATCGTTTGGTTTCGTTTGTTTAATTTTTCTTTTAAGATCCATTTGACGAAATATAGCAGTATATGCCAAAACAAACAATCAAAAAGGTAAGAGAAGTAAGAACTGAGCGATCAAACATCGACCACGCAGTTCTGTATTCTTAACGGTTATCCTTGATATACGAATTTCGATAATAAGTAACGGGTGACATTTTGTTTATTTCATTTTTTTCTTTTGTGATTGACGAAAGAAAAATAGAAGTAAGAATAAAAGCAAGATGAAAGAGAAGCAATATTAAAAACTGATGGATAGAATATCCATTGCACATTTATTTATTTATTTATTTTTTAGGTTATTTGTGATATAAGAATATCCATAACAGTTATCGCTTCCACAAAATTTAATAAATGGATTAGAAATACAGATTGGTGTACCGTAACGCACTGCTGTCTGCCTCTGTGTGTGTAAGTGTGTGTAAGTGTGTGTGAGTGTGTGTGAGTGTTTACACCAGTCGGTAACAGCAGCAGCTTGTTACCTCGCCCCAGGCAGACGGTATGTTCCGGAACCTGACCATCTGTCAGCAGTTCCAACCCAGTGACCTCAGCACGGGATGACAGACCTGGCCAGGAGAGAGAGAGAGAGAGAGAGAGAGAGAGAGAGAGAGAGAGAGAGAGAGAGAGAGATGCCGCCTGCTTCTTTGATCTCTACAGCCTGCTCTGAACTAACTGGGCCAGACTAGCATCTTATCTTAGTCAGAACAGTGATCTGGTGTATACTTCCGCTTTTGATTGGTATTAATGAAAGAGTATAAGTAAAAATTATACGATAAATTAAAAAGAGAGAAGAGTGGGAGAGAAAGAGAGAGATAAAGCAGCAAAAAGGAAGAGACTGAGAGAAAGAGATAGAGATAAAGGAGAAAAAGGGAAGAGACTGAGAGAGAGAGAGAGAGAGAGAGAGAGAGAGAGAGAGAGAGAGAGAGAGAGAGAGAGAAGATATGAAAATATTTTGAAAAAGCTGGGAACGAAAGCAAGATTAGGACCTGAGCTTTAAGCCTTTTTAGGGTTAACATTAAACGACCATATTGTGTTGTAGTGCGCAGTGACCAATTCATAAAAGCTTTGCTCTTTTGAAGGGGTAAGGAGTGGAGTTACCACTGCAACTCTATGCCGCGAGTTTGACCACTCAAAGCCGTATTCTGACTACTGCTGAGCTACAGCATGTAGGATGTGTTTAAAGTATAAATTCTTTCGTTTCCTTTGATTGCCTGGTAACCTTTTATCTGTAACACCATTCAAAGTTTTCAAGAAACACATTTTTTTTTTAAATAAAACTAACACGGGACTGCAATGAACAGTTAGTCATAGAAGAGTGAAATGTTTTCTGGAGGAAAAATAAGATTTCCAAGAATAATCTTTTTACTTTATTTATGTGACTTTCTAGACTATAGATATGTTACTTTTTTGTCGTCCTGGTCACTTGGGCCAACCGTCGAGTTTCTGTGGTTAACCACACAGGGTCAAGAATTGAACAAATTGGCGGCTTCGGACAATGTTGTCGGATAAGTTCTTGGAATTTTTCTTTTTTCTTTTTTTTTCTTTTTTGTTTTGTTTTTGAATATTCTTTATAAAGAAACTCAAATCTTGCATGGTATCCCTTTTGGCTATAAAGGAACAATAAGTTTATGTATAAAATTATAGTATTCCATACTGTAATTATTACTGAAGCGTTTCTCTTGTAGGCTTGGTATAAACGTTCATTTAATGTTAAAAACACACTAATTCACATGATTATAATTATAAAGCCACAACAGATTATTGAATCGATTCAATAAAAGTTCATAACTGTAGCTTTGAATTCTTATATTAGTCTCTTATAAAAACTTAGGCGATGTGAAACAATAAAGATCAACTGTGTATAGTTTCAAAACAAACTCCTCATCTGAGAACGAACTTTATATTGTCACCAGATGACACAGTAGGTAGAGATTCGGGCTGACTTGAAGGAGCTCCTTGGTTTGATCCCCGCTTACTGGTGGCATCAGATCCCATCCAACCAGCCACGCCCTAACATGACGATAAGAACGTCACCATGTAAGATTGTCCCGAAAACTTAGGAAACGTGAGGTAAACCAAAGAACTACCCCCCCCCCTCCCCTTTCCCCTCCCCATCCCCGTTAATTAATATCATACTCTGGCGTCATTATAACCAGAGCTGGTTTTCAAGACAACAGAGCCATTCAGACTTCCACATCTGGTCTTCCGTCAGGCAGACCCCATCAGGCTCAAGGTCTTTGTTTTCTTTTCCACTGCGGCTGTTTGCCACTGACCAACAGTCAAATCAAAGAAGTCCTGTAAAAGACTGAAGAAACCTCACACATTATTGACCAGTTACCCTTCAACGCCAGCCAGAGCTTCAACATCCTCTTTTCCTCATTAACCCAACGTGTGGGTAATTATCTTCCCTTGATGACCACCCCGGCCCCGCCCAATGCCACGCCCCCCACGCCAAGTGACGCGCGTCTCTTACGCGGAGCAATACGTCACATTCCGTCACGTGATGTAACCTGCACCAAGGGCGGCTACCAGTGTTGTATCTCTGGGTGAGTTGATTACCGGAGATTCCCGGTAGGGTGCGCACGACTGCGCATGGTGAGAAATCTGCTGACCATGGTTTCATAGAGCCGAAGCGTTACTAGTATAACTACATGCTGCTATAGCTGTGTCTCACTAGTATAACTACATGCTGCTGTAGCTGTGTCTCACTAGTATAACTACATGCTGCTGTAGCTGTGTCTCACTAGTATAACTACATGCTGCTGTAGTTGTGTCTCACTAGTATAACTACATGCTGCTGTAGCTGTGTCTCACTAGTATAACTACATGCTGCTGTAGCTGTGTCTCACTAGTATAACTACATGCTGCTGTAGCTGTGTCTCACTAGTATAACTACATGCTGCTGTAGTTGTGTCTCACTAGTATAACTACATGCTGCTGTAGCTGTGTCTATGGTTTTCAGTGAAACATTCATCACTATCTGTGATCGTTTTCGTTAATGTAATGGATGTCCCCACCTCCTCTCCCTCCTCTCTTTCTCCCTCTCTCTCTCTCTTTCTCTCTGTCTCTCTCTGTCTCTATGTCTGTCTCTCTGTCTCTGTCTGTCTGTCTCTCTCTCTCACTCTCTCTCTTTCCCTCTCTCTCTCTCTGCCTCATTTTTTTTAAATTTTATAATTTCATACAAAATGAGTGCATGTTTTAATATTCAAACTTTTTTTTTCATTTTTTGAACAGCTACTACTTGTAATTATCTGGGAAGAGCTGCGATTGATGCATCTAGCAATGGTTGGAAGTAAACGGGAATAAAATGAAAAAAGGGCGAAAAGACAGGGCAGCAAAGAGTGAGAGAGAGAGAGAGAGAGAGAGAGAGAGAGAGAGAGAGAGAGAGAGAGAGAGAGAGAGAGAGAGAGAGAGAGAGAGAGAGAGAGAGAAGTAGTAAAGAAAAATCAACCACAAACCTAGATCTAGCTCGAGACCGACAAATAAGACGAAAGACGTGAAAACATTACAACAGATGGAATGAACAGGGATCGAACCTGCGCCTAGAGAGAGAGAGAGAGAGAGAGAGAGAGAGAGAGAGAGAGAGAGAGAGAGAGAGAGAGAGAGAGAGGTGGGGGGAAGAGGTATATCTATCAATTCCTGCAAGGCAGTCCACCTGTAGGCGTTGTTTCTCCACATCTACATAAAAAAACCTCATAATGAGAGTTTAGAAAGATCTTTAAATAGACTGGGAAAGTCCAGAATTAGCTCTATCTTAAGTTTGACTGGTAGTAATGAAAGATCCGCCCTCGCTTACCGACTTGACTTCTCCCATCTCTCAGATGACAACTCTAGCGTTTCAAGTATTTCTCCCCTGTCTCCAATGCCGTAACGCACCATCCATCAGGACCTTGCATCACGTGACATGTTCATTATCTCTACAGGAGTACATCAGTCCCACGGGGACAGTTACCGTATCCTGGTGTTGACCTGTCATATCTTGACTAGTCTGATATAAGTTGTGACCTGACGCTTCACAGCAGGCTTCGAACATCGAGCTTCTTTCGTCCTTCAGGTCTCCTATCATCTTTGTTGTGGAAGCAGCATATCAAACAGACCAGCCTGCACGACATAGACTATTTAATATAGCAGTTAATCGCATTTCTACAGTCTATATTTTCTTCGCATAAATCTGTTGTAGAAGTATCATAAGAGATGAATTAAACGGAAACTAATGTTCCCTTCGGCATACCGTCTTTTCAAATGGTTTATCACGATAAGTTTTGCCTATTTTCAAACTCTGTCAACCATTTCGTTTGATCTTTGATGTCCAGGACTTGCCGCCCACATTGTGGCAAGCTATAAAACATGTAGTTACGGCCTCTTACGATTTTTCGAAATAAGAAGCGAAGCGAAGCTTAGTATAACCATCAGAGACCTGACTCTGAAGTGTTAAGATATCTGCAAAGGTTCCTACTTTCAAGTGGGAGACAAGATGGCGGTCGCTGCTCCATTCATCTCCATTCTGTCGGACGTATGTTCCCTGGGTGTGATAGAAGGGCGTGAAATGACTTTGCTGATTAACCAGCTGGATCAAGTATTCAAACAAGCAAATAACACAAGAACGGAAACTGCTACCACAAGTATATTTGAAACGCTCGCCAACCCACGATAATCAAAATTAACAGGTTCAGAGGTGAAGAATATAAAGTTAACAAGTAATATATTTTGGATTCAGGTCAACCTTGCAGTTCTAATGATATATGAACACCAGTGCTTATCTCTTCCATGGACGTGAGGTGGGGGGGGAGAAGAAAAAATTATAAAAGGGTGAGAGCAGTTTGCTGACGTGTCGGGTTTGATAAAGCTCGTACTCAACAGTAACAAGACGGTCTGAAGCGATTCCCTGAGCATCAAACAGGCCCCCGTCAGGCAGAGCAGAACTGACAAGATGCGGCCTCTAACTCACCGCATGACGGTGTGGGGGTTGAACGGGCGATCAATGTTCCTGAGATATCAAGTAGGACACTCTAACCCCTCAGCCACCGGCGCTACCTGAGAATAAAAAGGATGATAATATTTAAAACTGGAACCTTTGTCACTCAACAACTTGCAGTATATGACCATATTGAGACAGTTCAACTAGATTCTAGCTCCAATGGCTCCGAAACTCCATTTATCTCCCATAATTCCAAGCGTTTGGCCGCGGATTACCGGCGTCTGCCTCGTAACCATAGCCACCGGCGCGGCTCAATTTGATTGGTCTTTCTGCCGCCCGCAGCCATTACTCCGCTAATCTCATTGGACGGCTTAATTGAAGGGGAGGTAATAGCTGTGGCAAATCCATTAATGGTCCTGGATTGTGGCAGACATCGGTCTGTCTGAGCAGACTCTTGTATCATATTCGTGGTTGGAACAGATTTTATTTCCCTCAACCACTCATAAATTTCTGTACTTTTTTTGTTAAACTGAGGGTAGGCGATGTTAGTCTACAGGGTTTGTTGGCATGACCGTATGATGAAGGGGTGGACTTCATGTTTTTTTTTTCTTTCTTTCCTTTTATTTTATGTTTCCTGTATTTTGATTTGTGTTTATTATTTAGGGTCTCTTAATCTTAGAAGTGTTGCTGGCATGATTTCTGCTTCGTCTAGCGGCTTTAGGTTTTAATTACTGTTTTTTTATATTCATCTATCTGCCTTTTATCTACAATGTACCTATTGAGATATTTGTCTATTTAACATCAATCTGTTTAATCAGTTATCTTGTTTCAAAGCACAGCATGGATGCTACAAAAAAAAAAAATATCCAACTGACATCAAAGTGTACCACGGCCGGGCAGAATATATACAAATGAAATTAGATTGATAGTGAAAAGATGGGCAGATGGTGAGAGAATTGAATAATTTTGAAAGCATATGCTATAGATAAATAGATAGATAGGTAGATAGACAGATATCTGGATAGATAGATAGATCGATAGATAGATAGACAGATAGATAGATAAAGAGAGAGAGAGAGAGAGAGAGAGAGAGAGAGAGAGACAGAGAGACAGAGAGAGAAAGCAAACAGACATAGAGACTAATATCTAATTAGATAAATTGATAGAAAGCCAGACATCTAGACAGGTAGATACAGAGATAGACAGACAGACATACAGATTAATTGATGGATAGAAAGAAATAATGAAGAAGAGAGTTTGAAAAAAGGAAAGAGAAACAAATAAAGACACCCAGATATAGAACCATAGAAATGGAGACACAAAGGCAGAGAGAGAGGGGGGGGGGATGTGTGGAGTGTGTGTGTGTGTGTGTAACAACAATGAGAGCAATAAGACGAGTCGGTAAATCTTAAGGCGAGAAGGCAGGACCCATGGAGGTAAAGCTACTGGAACAACCAACGTGTCAGATACAGATAGCATTCTCTCCTTGTGCTCCCACAGCAAACTATGGAATGCGGAACGCGTTGGTCACAAGCCTGGACATCGACCATCAATCTCTTCACACACAAAAAAATAATTATTAAAAAATAGAAAGTCATGCATGAGGCATGAGGAATATTGGTACAACTGGTACAACTGGTACAACTGGTACAACTGGTACAACTGTTACATGCCATACATGAAGTCTAGGCGATACAGGAGTCCAGCAACCACGACACTCCACAGCCTGATGCAAGCAGTCATGGGTAAGACAGAGGATACAAAAACTGAGGGCTGCGTCTAGAACAACAGAATTACTAGGTGATTATGGGAAGTCTTGGACATTGTTCTAGCCTACTTTGAGGTGTTTTTCCTTCCTTCTGGGAGGAGAGTTGGGTGAAGGGACGGGATCAGACGCGCTTACTGTATAGCTATAATCTCTCTCACCTTCTGTAAGGATTGAACTACAAGGAACCAAGACATGAGCAGCCACTGGGTGGATACTGACTGATTCTCGCTTGTCAAAGAAAGGATAATTATGATCTAGAAGCAAATGGCTTCATGCTGTGGTCTATGTATTAAAGCTCTTACCTTGATATCTACTTGACCAATATTTTGCCAATCGGAGTTTCTCTGCTACTCGTAAATATTTTGAGAACGATATTTTTAATTTTGTTTTGAGTCGTGAGATGTGTGGTCGTCAGAAGGCTGTAAATACACACACACACACAATTTAATATATATAATATATATATGTATGTATGTGTGTATTTATGTATATATCGTTCAACCAACCAATAAACCTCTTTTGCAGCAGTGCCGGTTGCTGATGTCCGCAGTTCAATTTTTCAAATGTTGATCAAGACATCCTGCCACCCCTCTTAATTTCTTCCTCCTCTTCATTCTCTTTTTATCTTTCTCTGTCCTTCCTCATACATCCCTCATTCCTTCTCCCTCCCCACCGTCTCTTCTCTCTCATAATCATATCATTGTGTGCATCTCAATGTTTTCTTCCCTTCTTTCTCTGTCTATCTCTCTCTCCCTCTCACTCACTCTCTTTAACTTATTTTCTACATTTATTTATTTTTCTTTAACATATTTTTTTCCTCCACTGATTGATATACCCCATTGCCCTTAACGCTCCGTCAACAACAAGAAATTCCCAGTAACAGATCCTCAAAAAACACGACAACATCCTTACCACAGCTCCTGCCTTCGGCATGCAACGAGATTTCCCCCAGATTGGTGAGTATCTGGTCGGGAGGGAAGCACTCACAGTCGCGGGCCCAAGAGGAGGAGGAGGGGGAGGAGGAGCAGGAGCAGGAGGCGGAGGAGAGCAACGAACCGTGTCGGCCAGGAACGCGAGGTACATATTTCTCTGAGCCGACAGGCCCTGAATATTATGGGTCTGGATTTGTTCAAGGATTCTGACCTAAAAGCACCTAATCTGGGACCCCAGCAACTCTAAATTACTTCCTCGCACGGAGCTTTGGAGAAACTCGGTAGAGAAAGAGCGATGGGTGAAGTTACGAGGAGTGGAAAGAAAAGTGAATAGATGGAAAGATAAAAGGACATAGAGGTCATATGAATATCACTGCAGTTTTAAATTTGGACATTTTATTTTACCTGGAGAGATTAATGCAACACATAATTTATAAACTAATACACATCGAAACAATGTATGTAAAAATCTTCATCTTTCAAAGCTACACAGTTAAAACCTACACACCCAGACACACAAAATCATACAAGTGCGATCAGGAACAAAAAATGGGACAACTCCTTTGAAAGAGGAAATGTGATTTAGAAAAAAAAATCCTACTTCGTTACCCTAAACTATCAATAATTTATTTTCTTTGCATGTCCTCTAGAACAATTAAAAGCAAAAAAATATAACATTTCACTTCTTTCTCGTTCTGAGGTCATTTCCTAATCTGCCATCACAAGACATGTTATAGCTCTTGGAACAGCACACTTCAATGTCGGTCTTTTTTTTAAATATTGTTTTAAAAAAATGCGCTTTCTATCCCTATAGAAATAATCTTTATTCTGTCACCGTCACTAAGCTCACAACTAATATTGAAACTAATCACCCATTCACTGGTTGAGCTAGAATGTTCCATTATGCTATGGTCTCTTGTGTTTTTTTGTTTTCTTTTTAATTCAAGGTAAAACTAGAAGAAAGACATTTCAACCATTGTACGATCAACTAATGTACAATACGTTTCATGCTTCGGTTCAACTGGTTAGCTGTTTGCTCAACATTCTTCTATCGTGAGGAACAATAACCAGCACCGATCTCTATCGTATTAGCCCTCGTTTGCTCTATTAAAACTACTACAACCCTTTAATCTAATTTCACCGGGTATTATCGATGTTGTATCGAAGCCACTAAAGTACTAATAGAAGGATCAGCAATATTCTTCTCTGATGGAAATCAATCCAGATCGATAGAGAACGAGGTTTCTGATCAATTATTAGAATATCGAGTGGGTAAGGGAGTTAATTGATCAGTCCTTATTATCTAAAAATAGTTCACGCACAATAGTAATATAATAGCAACAACAAAAAAAGGAAGATAGGTTTCTGGTTTGTATATTTTTTTTTTTTTGGGGGAGAAATGAGAGAAAGAGAGAGAGAAAGAGATAGAGGGAGAGAGAGAAAGAGAGAGAGAGAGAGAGAGAGAGAGAGAGAGAGAGAGAGAAAACCTATCACCTAATAAATCGGTCTATTGAACAATATTAAATCACTATCAACGCTAATTTTTCCTTCGCTTACCATATTAGTGAAGCTTTTTACATCCAGAGAGTCCTCTGTGTTTCTCTACTTCTATGAAATTTTTTCAATTGTCGATAAGGATTTTAGATATTAAGCTTGAAGATCGTCAATATTTTACAAAGATTATTTATTGCTTTGATAGCAGTCCTCATGATGAAGGAGGATAAGATTTTTATATCAATTCATGTACATCATTCATTTCTAACCTACTGATATACAAAATGCTTAACGCCCTCTTTAAACTTACTAAAAGAATTAGGTGCAGCGTATATATGTAAAATAATTTGCTAAGGGCAAAAGATTCGTTACGTCCCTTTAGTACTATACAGCAGAAAAGTGAGAAAGTGAGTTTGCACTATTTTGCTTGGTTTCTCCAAATTAATCTGAATATAATTTCTTTTTATTCTCTCTCTCTTTCTCTCTCTCTCTCTCTCTCTCTCTCTCTCTCTCTCTCTCTCTCTCTCTCTCTCTCTCTCTCTCTCTCTCTCTCTCTCTTTCTCTCTCTCTTTCTCTCTCTCTCTTTCTCTCTCTCTGTCTCTCTCTCTTTCTCTCTCTCTCTCTGTCTCTGTCTCTGTCTCTCTCTTTCTCTCTCTCTCTCTCTTTCTCTCTCTCTCTCTCTGTCTCTCTCTCTCTTTCTCTCTCTGTCTCTCTCTATCTCTGTCTCTGTCTCTCTTTCTCTCTCTCTGTCTCTCTCTATCTCTGTCTCTGTCTCTCTCTCTTTTTCTCTCTCTCTGTCTCTCTCTCTGTCTCTGTCTCTCTTTCTCTCTGTCTGTCTGTCTGTCTGTCTCCCTTTTTTTTTTCCTTCCTCCACCCCCTACCCCTTAAACTCCACCTATATAAATGTCCCTGTATATCTTTGTCTATAAATATATTTTTGGATCAACATATTTACATTTAAACCCACTTCCTCCTTCATATGCCTTTATCTGTCTTACCATATTAGTTATCTTCTTGTTTATATTTCTATTCTTGAATCCATGCATTTTATTGTTTGTTTGTTTTTTTTTTTCTTTCTTTGATTATATTGGTTTATAATTATTGTGTATTCAAGACTCTATAATATATCAACATCTTTCCTACAGCTAGTCCAGATCTTTGTTTGTCATCTCTTGTTTCCTTTTTTTTAATCGTTTCTTTGGGTTTTTTTTTCTGTTCTTTTCTTTTTTCAACAATCTAAGAAATCAAAAAGGGTCCACGATCCTTTTTTTGCCATCCAAACCCTGAAAGAAAAATCTGCACAGACATATACAGCCGAGAGCTCGTTATCCACCCTGCCACAGACAGCCCTGTGGAGGCAGAAAGGGAGAAAAATTGTGACGTCATTGTTGGTTCCAAAACTTATGACAGCAGTTATGACGGTCAGGTCAAATCACTGACGATCTACCTCAAATGTTACGTCAAGTATTGAACATTAGTCACGTGACAACCAATGTTTCCATTCAGCCCAAGATTGTCCTGTACCGTTATATTTATTTACGACACTTGGTCCGTTCTTGATATTGAGGGGCGATAAATTGTTCAAAGTTTAGAACCAGTAAGTTGAGCGTTATGAGCGGGAAGTGATAACTCAGCTTTCTCCCCCTATTGTTCAACCTGCTACGAGGTGATCCATGTCAGTATGACGCTAAGTTGAACGCTTGTTATGAAAATGTCGTTTACAGTAAATGGTGCGATATCAAAATTAATAATTATAGATTGTATGCAATTGATCACATTATCATTATCTGTTTTCGGAAAAATTATCTTACAAATTTGGCTTGAATCAAAATCTACAGCAGTTAAAAGAGAGGATAAGAATATTGTAATTAGAAGGAAAAGTTTGTTCTGTTGTGATGAGTTAATTTTGAAACATCACGATCATCTTCTACCAGATCGAGCTGTCCAGCACAGGGTAATGTTGACTAGAGGTGACCCCAGACTTACCCCTATCGACAGCTGCTGGGTTTGGGTGCTCTGGGGAATATCCAAGAAGATGGGTGTGAGAGAGTGGAGAACAAAAAAATAGCAGATAAGAGAGAAAGAGTGTTTGTGTAGATAAAGGGAGAAGTTTTTTTAGAGAGAGAGAGAAGGAAGACAGGTGTACAGGCGGAAACACTGGCAGAGAGGAGAAAGGTAAAGTCGGGCTGAGGTTGTCAGGGTGAGTATGGGCGGAAGTGATAAGATAGTGGTCTGGATGACAAACAAAATAGTTAGGAAGAGTTTGGGAGGGAAAGAGAGAGAGAGAGAGAGAGAGAGAGAGAGAGAGAGAGAGAGAGAGAGAGAGAGAGAGAGAGAGAGAGAGAGAGAGCAAGGCATGCCGACAACGACTGAGAGAGAGAGGAGAAAGATAAAGGCACAGAGAAAAAGAGAGATAGTCAGAGAGAGAGAGAGGGAGAGAAAACAAGCTAGAAGGAGGAAGAAGATAGAGTGAGTCAGGCAGAGAGACACAAAGAAACAGATACAGAATGATAGAAATTGAGAAAAGCATAAGAAAAATAGAATATCGTACACAGAATGAGAAACAAACAAGCAAACAGACAGACAGACTATTTGGAAAACTGAAACTGAAGTCAACAGGCAGACATGTCTATGAGGAAATATAATTTATACAAAAGCATTGATTTATAGACATAGAACAACAACAACAACAAGAACAACAACAACAACCACAACAACATCAAAAAATAGCAACGAAAGTTATTGGTTAAACGAAAAAAAACTTACATGATTGTTTGAGTCAAGTATAAAACTGTTGCTTTTTTCACAGCCACACGCCGGGTAGCACTTTAGAAGTAACATGATAACGAATTGTGGGCATGAAATTACAATAAGCGGTTCTGGCGCCTATTGTGCCAAAAATCTGGCACTAACATTGTCACCAATCATAATTTTGCTGGAACACATGCAACCAATTAGATTTATTCCATGTGAACAGCAGGGGACCAATCAGCGTCACGCTAGGCCTTATTGCCAGATTGGCTAAAGAATCTCACGGCCCTGATACATGACTTGCCAGGGAACAAAATTATTTTCGCTGCTTTTTTACAATTAAATTTCTTTAAAATATTTCTCTTTTAAACTGGCTCGCTTCTCTGGTCGCGCCGCTGGTGGCTTGCCTAGTGCGCCATCCCGTGTTTCTGGTACAAGTTTCTTCTATCTGGTGAGAGTTCTCTAGTCTCGTAGCTTGGGTTGAACTGCAACCCCAGAAAGATCAAATCAATTTGAAGAGAAAGAGCTATTTCAGTCTTTGAATCTCTCAACTAATCGCTTATATTGCCTCAGTTTATTCCCTTATAATTTATGGAATCACAAAACAATATTTCCTCACCACGACCTCCACAACCCGTGTTCACTTGCTTCCCCCCCCCCTCCCCCCTCCCCATGTTTTCTCACCCCCTCGCTTCAAACCTCAGAAGTTTCACCCTATCCGGATGCGTTGTCTCACATTCTCGACTTGACGCGATATGTGAAACATACTCTGATAGTTTACTCCAACTGTTTACCGTGATGATGCTTTACACATTTCTCTTGCTCAGTGCCAAACGCCGAGTTTGATTATATACACTTTCTTTTAAAGAGATCATGAGTGGCAGAAAAAAAAAACATGCAAAAAAAAAGAAAGTTCGTATAAATAAAGTCCCACAACAGTGTGTGTGTGTTTGTGTGGATCAGTGGGTTATATCTAGCTCGTTCTATAGATCTGTAAGTGAGTTGATCTTGTACAAAAGCCAACACCGAAAAACTGACTTCCTTTTCCTTGTGTTCAAGTTGGTGACTGTTCCATATTTTTTTTTTCATTTCTTAAACATCTTCGCTTGCCCCTACATCTCAGTTGATCCTGGAACTTAAGCTGTATTGAGTGTTTCAAGAGTTGTTATCTAGCTTTTCTATGTCCGTCTGCTATAAAGATGGACCCTTGAGTTTAAACAGAAGCGGTAAATAAAGAACCCTGCCTTTCGACATATGACTGAGCTATCTACTCAACCAGCTGGCCACGTATGTCCTGAATAGAACAGGATATAAAATACTGTCACAGGGAAAATATTGCAGGAGAATCATAAAGCATTCGATCTTGGAGATATAAAATACCATGTGACCTCTAGATCAATAGTCAATAATTGTTGGAAAACAGAGCACATTACTCAACGCAGCCTGCTAGGTCGTGCAGCTTGTTGTAATTTCTGTTCAGTTGCTTTGTAATTTGTTTCAATATGAAGAAAACGCTTTCAAGCCTTAGGGTTGTCTCAGGTTTGCCTCAGGGCATTCGCTGGTTTAGAGACTTAGATTGGATTAAGTGCAGTAGAAACTGCTTGTGCAGCAGGCAAAATAATGCTTAGAATTTCTCTCTCTTTTTCTCCCCCCCCCCCTCTCTCTCTCTCTCTCTCTCTCTCTCTCTCTCTCTCTCTCTCTCTCTCTCTCTCTCTCTCTCTCTCTCTATCTCTCTCCCTCTTTCTCTCTTAGCTTCTCTTTTTTCTTCTTATTCCATTCTCGCTCCACCTTTTTTCTCCTCTCTTTCTTTCTCCTTCAAACTATCTCCCGCACGCATAAATTCTAACTGTATTTATTCTGGAATTCTTTTTTAAATTATATTCTTCAAATAAAATCCTTAATTTTCTTCCAATAAATCTTTCTCCTACAAACTTTTCTCTTCCTCTCACATATTTCTCCTCCCAATGGTTTTACGCGAAAACTCGTCCCTCTAGTCGCAGCCAACTGCCGGTTTTTCCCTGACACGGGACAGACGTCTGGGAGAGAACTCTTGAGTAAGAGTCACGCCCTGGGGTCATGTGACCGTCCTGACGGTGGTCCGACCTGTAGGACTGATGCAGGCCGGGAAACATCAGGTCAGGCGTGGGGTGTTGGGGGATTACTCTGATTGGATACCCTGGGGTCATGTGACCGTCCTGACGGTGGTCCGACCTGTAGGACTGATGCAGGCCGGGAAACATCAGGTCAGGTGTGGGGTGTTGGGGGATTACTCTGATTGGATA
Organism: Elysia crispata; assembly: GCA_033675545.1. Taxonomy (NCBI): domain Eukaryota; kingdom Metazoa; phylum Mollusca; class Gastropoda; family Plakobranchidae; genus Elysia; species Elysia crispata. Next base: position 91,521 of record JAWDGP010001092.1, on the reverse strand, counting down.
CCCTGGGGTCATGTGACCGTCCTGACGATGGTCCGACCTGTAGCGTGGAGTGTTGGGGGATTACTCTGATTGGATACCCTGGGGTCATGTGACCGTCCTGACGATGGTCCGACCTGAAGGACTGATGCAGGCCGGGAAACATCAGGTCAGGTGTGGGGTGTTGGGGGATTACTCTGATTGGATACCCTGGGGTCATGTGACCGTCCTGACGATGGTCCGACCTGTAGCGTGGAGTGTTGGGGGATTACTCTGATTGGATACCCTGGGGTCATGTGACCGTCCTGACGATGGTCCGACCTGAAGGACTGATGCAGGCCGGGAAACATCAGGTCAGGCGTGGAGTATTGGGGGATGACTCTGATTGGATACCCTGGGGTCATGTGACCGTCCTGACGATGGTCCGACCTGTAGGACTGATGCAGGCCGGGAAACATCAGGTCAGGTGTGGGGTGTTGAGGGATTACTCTGATTGGATACCCTGGGGTCATATGACCGTCCTGACGATGGTCCGACCTGTAGCGTGGAGTGTTGCGGGATTACTCTGATTGGATACCCTGGGGTCATGTGACCGTCCTGACGGTGGTCCGACCTGTAGGACTGATGCAGGCCGGGAAACATCAGGTCAGGTGTGGGGTGTTGAGGGATTACTCTGATTGGATACCCTGGGGTCATGTGACCGTCGTGACGGTGGTCCGACCTGTAGGACTGATGCAGGCCGGGAAACATCAGGTCAGGTGTGGAGTGTGGGGGATGACTCTGATTGGATACCCTGGGGTCATGTGACCGTCCTGACGATGGTCCGGCCTGTAGCGTGGAGTGTTGGGGGATGACTCTGATTGGATACCCTGGGGTCATGTGACCGTCCTGACGATGGTCCGGCCTGAAGGACTGATGCAGGCCGGGAAACATCAGGTCAGGTGTGGAGTGTTGGGGGATGACTGATTGGATACCCTGGGGTCATGTGACCGTCCTGACGATGGTCCGGCCTGAAGGACTGATGCAGGCCGGGAAACATCAGGTCAGGTGTGGAGTGTTGGGGGATTACTCTGATTGGATACCCTGGGGTCATGTGACCGTCCTGACGATGGTTCGACCTGCAGCGTGGAGTGTTGGGGGATTACTCTGATTGGATACCCTGGGGTCATGTGACCGTCCTGACGATGGTCCAACATGAAGGACTGATGGAGGCCGGGAAACATCAGATCAGGCGTGGAGTGTTGGGGGATTACTCTGATTGGATACCCTGGGGTCATCTGACCGACCTGACGATGGTCCGGCCTGAAGGACTGATGCTGGCCGGGAAAACATCAGTTCAGGCGTGGAGTGTTGGGGGATTACTCTGATTGGATACCCTGGGGTCATGTGACCGTCCTGACGATGGTCCGACCTGTAGTGTGGAGTGTTGGGGGATTACTCTGATTGGATACCCTGGGGTCATGTGACCGTCCTGACGATGGTTCAACCTGCAGCGTGGAGTGTTGGGGGATTACTCTGATTGGATACCCTGGGGTCATGTGACCGTCCTGACGATGGTCCAACATGAAGGACTGATGGAGGCCGGGAAACATCGGATCAGGCGTGGAGTGGTTATATAAAGATATTGAAGCAATAAAACAGACCGTTTCTTTATACGATAAATCTTAGTCGTAAATCATAATAAAATGTTTAGTTCTTTGGACAAAGTCACCGACACCTTGATTATCTTGACAAGTTTCCCATACACTCGGCCGCAATATGAAGATGTGAGCTGTAAAGTTTAGGTCTCATGTGTACACGTGCACCCTGCCTGGTAGACAAGAAAGGTTGCTGTAAGCTGTGACTATGCCTAGTATTCTCTTAAAGTTAAATATGGCTGAGGACCTGACCGAGCTGCTAGCTAACACAGTCCTTTCTCTCGCCCCCTGACCAATCCCTTAGATCTTCTACTGTATCAGTGGTGATACAGACTGACCCTACCAGTGTCCAGGCGGAAGTCTTTCAAACATCGACCACGAGCTTGTGTCGGCCGTACTCACTTGTCGCACACGACAGGAAACAGTTAGAGCACGCATCATGCCTGAGGTCATGAACCCCATGAAGTTGTCAGGAGAGTCATGTTTTGTTCCTGGGTTAAAGAGCTACCATAGTTTATGATTCTATCACCTGTGGCAAGCACCATGCCTGAGGTGCTCAACCCCATGTGTTTGTCAAAGAGTCATGTCCTATTCCTGGGCTATAGAGCTACCATAGTTTATGATTCTATCACCTCTAGCTACTGTGGAAAGTTCAAGAGATAGAATAAAGAGACCCCTGCTGTGCCGCTAGGCGTATTTTAAACGGTGTTTGAAAGCTGTCGCCATCTTGATAATGGGAAATCCCAGTTGAACTTTCCACTCTCGCGGAGATGGCAATGTTCCGTCCAGTTGTGAGCAAGTGGTCGTCACGTGACTCTAACAGAGCGCGGTGATTCGATGAATGTCATCCATCCAGCTGTGCGTCTCTCTCTCTCTCTCTCTCTCTCTCTCTATATATATATATATATATATATATATATATATATATATATATATATATATATATATATATAATTATATATATATATATATATATATTTATCTATCTATCTCTCTCTCTTTTATTCTCACTCTCTCTCTCTCTTTCATTCTCACTCTCTCTCACTCTCTCACTCACTCTTACTCAATCAGCCTATATATATATATATACACACATATTGAACATCTAATTCTCTTTCCCTCTGTCTTGTCCTTGTTTCTATTTGACATTTTTTTTTTATTTTGTTATGTTTTTGCCTACCAACTTGTTTGCATCTCTCACTTTCTCAATCCTTTCATTTTCTTCATTATCGTTTGACCGTCAATTGTGTTTCCTTTCTTTCTGCTCTTCTTTTTTTTATTATTCCCCTTTATCTCTTTCATCATTCCCCTGACCCCAAAAATGCATTCCGAAAAAAGATTATCTGATTTCCTGACTCTGCGCTTCCTCACCACCAAAGTCCTATGAATAAACTCTCTCTAAACTCTATTTCACAGATATTGTTCACTCTCTTTATCTCTCCCTCTTACTGATATTGTTCTTTCTCTTTATCTCTTCCACTCACTGATATTCTTCATTCTCTTTATCTCTCCCTCTTACTGATATTGTTCCTACTCTTTATCTCTTCCACTCACTGATATTGTTCATTCTCTTTATCTCTCGCCCTCACTGATATTGTTCATTCTCTTTATCTCTCCCACTCACTGATGCATAATTGTACATTCTCCTTATCTCCCCCATTCACTGATATTGTACATTCTCTTTGTCTCCCCCATTCACTGATATTGTACATTCTCTTTATCTCTCTCATTCACTGATATTGTTCATTCTCTTTATCTCTCCCACTCACTGATATTGTTCATTCTCTTTATCTCTCCAATTCTCAGATATTGTTCTTTATATCTCTCATTCACTGATATTGCTCTTTCTCTCTATCTCTCCCCTCCACCCCTATTATTTCCTTGTCCTTGTTAACATTTTGTACACTTTATTGAATCTCTCATTCCTTGTTTAAACTTGCTTATTTGTGTACGCCGCTATTCGCCCCGCTCCCTTAAGTTTAATTCCCACTTCTTGTCTGTTCCTTCAGTTCTTAACTCTTATCCCAGAGAACATCATCAACTGTTTTCAGGACACATTCTTCAACTCGTGTGTTCTCTATCCACCTCTTGTCTGTTCCTTCAGTTCTTAACTCTTATCCCAGAGAACATCATCAACTGTTTTTCCCGACACATTCTTCAACTCGTGTGTTCTCTATCCACCTCTTTTCTGTTCCTCCAGTTTGAACTCTTATCCCAGAGAACATCATCAACTGTTTTTCCCGACACATTCTTCAACTCGTGTGTTCTCTATCCACCTCTTTTCTGTTCCTCCAGTTTGAACTCTTATCCCAGAGAACTTCATCAAATATTTTCAGGACACATTCTTCAACTTGTGTGTTCTCTATCCACCCGGCCACACACTCAACATCAGTGAGGAGCGGACAGAG